>CM032125.1:31743749-32350088 GCA_018894105.1 Jacaranda mimosifolia | reverse complement strand
CACTAATTGAATGAGCCAACATAAGGAGTATAACTCCATTTCGACAAAAAAAGTTCCTTGATTTTGGACCCTAACACTTGAAACATATCCTAGTTGAAAGTAAAAGGAAAAAAAAAAAAGAGATGTTTACATCATTTGTCTATTAATCATAAGTTGTACACTCCTAGTTTCAAATTGGACATATAATGGTGTACATTGCTAACGAAAATAGTGACTATGATCTACAGAAAACACGAGATCAACTCCTAGAGAAACGCCCATCATGGTACTTGTACATCCCCTACTCCACTTAATTCATCCCAAGATTGAGAATACTCATTTGTATATGTCTACTTTGTGCCACTGCGTGCAGGCTGCAGCAGAAACCACAAGGCAAGATGACATTGATCCTGATAGAATGACTTATGAGGTCTGGTCCTTTGAATTTTATTCATGGTATTTACAAGTTTGGAAGGAAATTACACGCTGATTGATTGTGTTTCTCATTCTTATTTTCTGTTTTGGAACGGTTTCTAATGTGCTTTTATATTATTTTGCGTGTGAGAATGAGAATGTGATTGGATTAACAAAGTAAGGATTTTGAAAAAAATTGAATTAAGAATAATATTCTAACGAACAGTATTAAATGTTTTATTGTTACATCGTTATTTAATTTCTTCATATTTTATTAATTAAAAGTTGGAATAAAAAATTATTATATAATCTGGTGTAGGTCTCATTGTCTTGAAAAGATAGTAAAAAAGTAATATTTAATTAATCAGTGAATTATTTTGAAATAAGAAATTGTTATTACATGTAGAGTGAGATCTATTATCTGGAAATGATGAAAATAAATTATTATTTAGTTATTTAATGGATTTTAATTATCTTATAAGTATGAGAATAGAAAAAGGTGATCATATTTTTAGGGAAAATGAACCTAAATAATCGTATTTCTTGTTTTGGAGTAGTACAAAAATGAAAATGGCTTCTTTCTTGAAATTGTAATTTCTTTTAGGAATTGCAATCCCTGGGAGAATCAGTTGGTAGTGAGAGCAAAGGACTTCCTGTTGATCTGATCTCACGGCTGCCAACTTTCAAGTACAAAGCCGGAATGTTTTCAAAGAAGAATAAAAGAGAAAAGGAGGAGTATGGTTCTTCTCCAACATAATATTTGAGTTGGTTCTATATCTTGTTAGCTACGTTGTCAGAGTAATTGAATTTTGCTTCTCTATATGTCAATCTTTTTAGGTGTGTCATATGCTGTGCTGAATATAAGAATGGAATCGACCTGACCACTTTACCTTGCGCGCACCATTATCATACAGATTGTATCACTCATTGGTTGCAGCTCAAGAAGGTGAGTGTTATATAAATCTTGTTTTTTTTAAGAGTTTTTATGTCTTTCCCGACTAAAAAGTGGTTGAATGAGTTTATAAGTTCCTTAAAAAACATTTGATAAGATGATTGGGATTTTATAAGAAATCATAAAGTATTGGATAAAAATTTAAACAAAAAAAAGAAAGAATTTATAAGCTCTTAAAATAAGATCTTAGGATTTTATGAGTTATTAAAAGAAAGGAAAAAAAAAAAGGAATTTGTAACATATTTTTGAAATTTTTACCAGGCTTCTATAGTTTTAATCATATTGATTACAATATTATCATTACTAATATCTTATAAGTTCCATACTCTTATTTTATCCAAACATTGCAAGAGTTTATTTTTAGAGTAATATTTAACATGTTATAAGCTATATAAACATCTTATGTATAAACATCTTATAAGATACTTTTATAAATAAATTTAACCAAACACCAATGAAATCTATCTAAGGATTAGTAAGCTAGTGTCTAATATAATGTGAGAAGACTGAATCAAAACGCACACTCTTCGTATCAGTCTATGGGTGTCAATTTGGATTAAAACCCATGGGGTGTCAATTTGGGTTAGAACCCATAGGCTCAACCCCACCCACATAGTTTTGGGTTGGGTTGGACTTAACATTTCATAAATGGGTTTGAGCGGGTTGGGTTTTAAATGTGTTGTATGAAATTTGGGTTTAAAATGAGTTTTAATTGTTTTTTTTTTTTTTTGTTATTTATACACATGCACATCAGGAGTTTGTTAGGATTCGAACTTCTAACCTCCCACATTATGTGGGAGACTTATGCAGTTGGGCCACAGGCCACTCGGCTTAACTGGGTTCAAGATAGGTCCATTGAAAAATTTTAATTAATTTAATAAATCATCTCTTTATATTGTAAAATTGTATATTAAATAGAGTATAGAAGGCATAATAATATTACTATTGTCTTTTAAATTAATTTTTTGAAATAAGTAAATCAAATCAATTTTTTTGTTTTCTATTGAAACCATTTCAAATCCAACCTAACCATCACTCAACTCATTTTGAACTCAACCCACTTTCAACCCATCTACTTTAAATCATATGGAACCCAATTCATTTTGAATCCAACCCACATAAACCCAAACCAAACTCAACTCAATCCACCCATTTGCCGCTATTATATCAGTCTAACGATCTTTGTCTCGTATGTTCATTTTCTATTGCAGCATTGCCCCGTGTGTCAAAAAGAGGTACAAGACCAGTAAATTTTCAGATGGATGGACGACGGCCAATGTTTTTGCTACTTTTCCCATTTGGTTTTGGTTAGAACGAATTCAAGTTGAAAACTTCTTGTAAAGTTATTTAACTTGACTATATACTTACCTATTGATAAATGTTTTCTAGACATCGTTATTATCAGACGCAGCATGTTTATATATGGGATGCAAATGATCACCTTGTGAAGAATTTCACATTACATATGAAAACGTATAATCAAGATTGTGATTATTTGGTACTCATAATTTTAATATCCATTGAGTATGAATGGAGAGAGGAGAGGATTGATAGGGACAACTCCCCTCAAGGGAATTGATAAAATGCAGATGCCCCATGCTTCTTGAGCCTATAAAAAGTTGGGAGGGCAATAGGTCGGGTTTGGCAAAACTCAAGATCCATCCCATCAAAATTTTATGAACTTGAGACCCATCCCTTCTCGAACCCTTATCCAACGGATTGGACCCCTTAGACCCATTTAAAATGTTTAAAAAATTAAAAATATTTTTTAAAAAAAAATAAAATCACCATAACTTCATAATATGATAAAATAATATTATTAATAAAAATTTTATTATTTAAATATTTATATTTGCATGTTTTAGTTTTTGAAAAATGATAAATTGCAAACATTATTACTACTTATATATACATATTGAATGTATAAGTTATTTATTATGATAATATTATTATTTTATATAAAATATATATGTAATATTCACTTTTTTTCACATATATGTATGAATACACACCACATAAAATAAACACATAATAAATAAAATTAATATATATATAATATCTAGTCGGATGGGTTTGGGGCGGGTCCAGGTTTAAAACTTAAAACCCGAAACCTGCCCTAAGACCTGTTTATGCTTTCAAAACCTTCTCCGGGTCTTACATATATGTGTATGTACCCATACCCATACCCATCCCTAATAAAAAGAATTATATATTACGTATATGTGTATGTACATAACTAAGTTTAGAATTTTGTCCATCTAAAAATCATAATATTATCGTCCATAGTTTGTTAAAATTCAATTTCATTGCCAAAATTAAAGTTTCTAAATGTAAGAAAGATATGTCCAAAAACTATGACTTGTATTTATTGGATATGCAATGTGCTACTAATCTTAGCTTCAAATTTTAGTTTCTTTGATCTAGTTAGTTCGATATAAATTTTTTTTATTTATATACAACCACGTCAAGAGTCTACTAAGGTTCAAACCCCCTAGCTTTCCATATTACCTAACAAACTCATATCCCTTGATCACATGCCATAGGCCACATCATATGAGGGGCTAGTTAGGTAGGTATAATTTGAATAATGGAGAGTTAGTTGGCCATGTTATTGTATTATGATGAGATGGGTTATGGTGGCTTTTAGATTAATTTATACATTCATGTAATTCACGTTTGTATAAAAATATAATTCTCTCTTGACTTTATTTCTCACCATTCATTTGTTTTGTAGTCCATTTTCCCATTGACAAATAATATCAAGACATGAAGTTCAACAAATAGCATAAAATAACTTAGGATTCTGACAACAAAAATGCATGATTGATTCAACTATACTGTTTATATACACTGTAGGAAAAATCTTCCTAGTTGTAATTAGTTTTAATAAACCATGAAGATTCAGTTGGTTGAATTGGTATCTTAGTGAAGTTATGATGGCAGATACATACTTTAGATAGTGGGAGAATTTTACATATATAGTAATGTAGAGAAGTTAAATTATATTTTATGAATGTAGTCGAGTTTGAAAAACACCTTGTGTTGTGCATATATATATATATATATATATTTAATACTGGTCATATTTTATAAAAACTCATGAATATAAATCTAATTCTAATAATAGTTTGTGACATAATTATTTTCGTATTAGAAGATTTAATTTGACATGTTTTTAATAAAGTTATGGTAACGAGCTCGTTTTTGAACAGTAACTATAATTTAAATTCAATAATTCATAACAGTAAGGCACTCTCTAGGGGTGGCAATTTTTGACATGACACGATAACACGACACGAACCGACATGATATTATTGGATTTGGGTTGGGTTGATATTGGGTCGACCCAATAAACAACAGAAAATTATGGGTTGGTTTGGGTTGGGTTTCGGGTTACACGATAACACTATAATAACCCTATATTTTTTGCATTTTTAAGTAATGACTTGTTATTTTTGAACAATTTAACTCTATATTGATTTGTAATAATTAATGATTATTATTTACTACGTAAATCTTGACTATTTGATGATGTTAGGATTATTATTAATCATTGAATGGGACGAATTATACTTCTTTGCTGGAATTTGACTTCATTGTTTTTAAAATTAAATTGTGCAAAACTTTTGGTTTAACATGAAAATTTGTATATTATTGATGTTGTAGCGAAATTTAAATAAAGTCCAATTATCAAATTTCTCTATGGTATAAAAGTTGAGCTGCTAGAGTATAATGTTGACTCTTTTTTTAAATTTTTTGGCATAAGTTGACTTTTCTCAAAATTTTAGTATAAATTGATTATTTTATTAAGATTCTAATTGAACATAAAATATATAAGTTTTTTAGATAAATTATTAATGAAAAATAATCATATGCTGAAACATGTTAGGTTAGGGTTGACACGAAAACTTTCAGATTAGGTTCGGGTTGAGGCTTATTAGGTTGAGCGCTTATTAGGTTGGATTCGGGTTGAGCAAAATTTTGTGATATTCCCCCCCTCAACCCGACACGAAACAACCCAACACGACACGATTGCCACCCCTAGCACTCTCACAACCATATTAATCAAGGTTGTTTTTCCCCTACCTTTTTATCTAACAAAAAACTAAACAAAAAATCGAAAATCTTAAAATTTTTTGCCAATGAAATAATGTTAGTTTGCATATGTGTGTGTGTGTGTGTATATATATATATATATATATAAAACATGTACGCAAAATATAAAGTTGCCCATAGTTTGGAAGAAATTTTCCTTCTTGGCCAAAAACGTTAACATTGGTATCGAACTCCAACGACAAATGTTCCCCCTATCTTGCTATTTTTTGAAGTAAATAAATTTGCCTTTTTCTGTTTGGGAAAAAATAAATCCTTTTTTCATACATGTAAAGCTTGTAATTCAAACATGAGATTATAAATACTTAATATCAAAAAACTTGTACCAATTACATACTGATATTTTTTGTTTCATATTTTACTATGAATTCGGTACTATTATACAATGTTTATGGTACAAGTTGAAAGCTTTCAAAATATTCGCAATAAGTAAGCATCAACTATGTGCCAAAATCGTGAAAACGATATTATTGGAGTATAGAGTTGAAAATTTCATAACCTTACATCATTGAATTCTCCCTCAAAAAAAATCTACTATTATATAACTTTGTTCATTATCTCGTTGATTTTAAGATAAATCGTGCGGTTTACTTTGATTGTATGAATTGACGTTCACTTATAAATGGTGAAATTTAGATTGTGACGTGCAAAAATTTTATAACTTAGTTCCACATTTTGTTCTTCAATTTGCGTAGCATTAAATTATTTTGTAAAACCAGGGTTCATATATTAATAGAAACTGGCAAACAGCCGGTGTTAATTTGATTAATCTAATTGTGGTATCCAAAATAATTATGAAAAATAAATATAAATTATTTTATAAAAGAATAAAATTTTCATTTAAGTAAATTTTTGTATTCAAAAATACCATCAAATATTTCAATGTTTAAGAAAAATAAAGGAACCTGTTTCATCAACTTTTTGTTCCAAAAAATCCAATGATTAATTTTTTATTAAATTAATCTTAACTTCTTAGATTAAGAAAGTTAATAAATTAAATTTTTAATGGACTTTTTCTATATTGTTGAAGTTGAATTTTTTTTTTCAATAATACTTCTAATTTTAATAAATTAGATTTTTTAAGAAAATTCATTCTTGAATTTTTAGATATATAAATTATAATTTTAAGTTCTAAAATTGAAATAAATATTAAAATTTTTTGAAGTTCATAAAATTGAGTTCTCTATAAATTTTACTAAATATTAACTGATACAGTTAAAGAAAAATTAATCACAACTAAAAATAAATAAATAAAAAATTCTTAATATGAAAATTTCAAAGATAATTTCATTTAAAAATAGGATAAAATTTAATATGAACTTTTTGAAACGAAAAATTAATGGGATGAATTTTCTTTTAACTGAAAAATAATTGTACGAGTTTTTTTAAATATAAAAAAAAAATTTAAAGTTAAAACCATTCTGTCATAACATTGCTGCAAATCATATTTTTGTTCTTTAAAATCAAAGGCAGCCTCGAGTAATTAAACCTATGGTCTCATTTTCTAGTGGAAAAAAGGACCATGCGTTTGCCTACCTTTGGGGAACCAAATTATTTTCTTTTCTCATGTTAATATGAACATGGCAATCACTTTATAAGGGAGGCAATGTTTTTCTTTAAAATGATATACTTCAGTTTTATAATGAATATTTCATCATTGTGATTGACCATTAATTTCATTATTTTTTCATTTACAATTAAAAATAATTTTATTTTGTTATTACAAATATTTTTTGGAAGTCCCACACGGGCGATTGAGACCTCATAGTTGAATGCCAAATAGTCTCTACCATCAACAACAAATCTCCTCACACCAATAACTGTGTCTAAAAAGAATTGTGTTGATCCAATGTGAACCATCGTTCCATATATTACATCTTATAAACATACACAAATAACGAAATAATGAAGCTTTACAAAATTAAAATCATTATAAAAACTTATATATTGATTTATCCGTGTCATCCTTGCGCATGGACCATGCTAATCTTCTTTGTATTGTTCCAATTTTATCAGAGGAACATAAAAATGTATGTATCGAAATAATTAAAAGATTAAACAATTTGGCTTTATAGGTTCATTTTGGTGCAACATTTCAAGCAAATATTAGTAACTTTTAGTTTTTCTTTTTTAACTATTTTTGAGATCAAATGAAGAGGCTTTATTTTATACAATGATGTGCTCATGCATAGTTTATAAGGGTATACTAATCGTTTAGGCATACAAAAATAAAATAACTATGAATCCATAAGGCCACAAGAATCACTTTAAGATATTATTCTCTCTAACACATTAGAATATAGTTTCCTGCACTCAATACCTAGAAATACTCTATTTTCGACTCATTTGGAGAGTTCAAAATTTTCATCTCTATTATCATTTTTAAGTTGTAGAAAAATGGCACAATTATTCCATGGTATAAGAAGGAAAAGTTATAAGTGCACATGTCTCCTTCTTATTGGTTGAACACATTTAAATATAAACTTCGTGAAGAAATTTGTTAAAGAATCATTTCAAAAATAGTACGAGGCGATACAAAAAAATATTCCTACACTCAATACCCATATATACCCTATTCTCGACTCAGGGGGGATTTAAAATTTATCTTAGGGAGATATTAGAGGTTCTAACTTTTAGCTCCAATAAATTAAATTTTTCGTTAATAAGATCTCAACTCTATATTTAACTGAATTATTCATTTTTTTTATTCATACACATACATGTATATAAATCAGTTAGATTTGAACTTCAAATCTTACACATATAAGTACGAAAATAATCATAGTCAATCAATTAATTAGTAACTTAACTGAATTATCCATGTAATCGATATTAGATAGTCCATATTATATAAATTTTGCTTTCTAACATTCACTACAAGAAAAACTGGTTTTAGAGCGACAATATTAAATTGGTTACTAGTTACACACATTTAGCACCCAAAACTTATTTAGTTGCTAAGATCAGGTTAAATATATCTTTCAATGACCAACTAATATTTAATAGCTATAATTTGACAAGTCTTGACCAGTGATATAGATGCCAAAACTAGAAATTTTAGCAAGTATTTTTTTTTTTTTTAATCCTTATAGATAAATATTAACTGTGATCAATTTAATAATAAAATTTTAATTATTAATATAAATCTTTTAAGTTGATTATCAACAACCAACTAATTTAATTGCTAAACATATATACTGATAGCAACCATACTGCAAAAGTGAAAAAAGTCTATGTAATTAGCTGGCAGAAGATTATTGCCATGACTTCCGGGGAATTTAAGATATTTATAAGATAGTGCAACCACCGTTGCCAAATTGGCTATCAATCTTTGATTTGTTTCAAGTACTGGAAAAGGGATTTGGTAAGGGGTATTAATTTATTTTCATCAATTGGTCATTTTCATATGCTAGCTAGTATGGAACCAAATCAACTGATCTTCCTTTATGATCATCTTAGTTAGCCATTGGAATTAAGTATTATCTTGCACATGTACTTATTCATAAACTAATCATAGTAAATTGCGTCATATTATAAAAGTAATCATAATAGTAAAACTTAAAAGCGTGACTAAATTGTAAATTTTTTTATTGTTATAAGATCTTGAAACAAATCTTAGGTACTCAATTATTTATACATACATATATATATTCATAATCACATCAATTGTCAAACATATAAGCCCAACACGCGAGGGGGGAACAAGTAAAAAAACTTGCTTTGTCATAGTAATATTTTTTTCAAATTTAACAGCACTAAAAATTTCATTTAAATTGTTAATATTGATAACTATTGATGTATTCACAGTGACAATGAAAAATCTGTCATAAATCTCAAATACCAATATATTAATTTTTGTCACTATTACCACTCATTATCAATAACAACAATTTAATATATTGGTTCTTATCCCTATTAAGTCATATTATGATAACAAATGATTGTTACTTAAAAAATATCATTAATTAATATTAAAGTAAAAATTATTATCACTTAACATATGTTATTTGTAATAATTTTTATACGCTCATTTTTTTATTACAAATATCACAAGTAAAAGGGAAATAATTTATGATTTTTTTCAAAACTCCAATTCCTTTAATGCAGAATAAGACCAAGCACAATTATATATATATATATATATAGATGCAATAATATATGTGATGGGAATGTGAACTGTTTAGGAAGATATTGGGCTAAAACTCAGTCCAGTCGACCAAGTGGCTGGTCGATAAAAGTGCTTAATGATATGATGGAGTCGAGTCCTGCAACCAATAGCAAATTCAGGTTTGTCGAGGGGCCCTTGACTAAGACACTTCAACGCTCAAGTTAGTATATTATCGACTAGAATGTAGAGCAGTAGAGTGAGGGCTATGGGTAATAATGAGCATACCTTGTTGAAAGTTGGCAATGAGATATTTATAGCCTTCATAATGTGATTGATATGTTTATGGTGCCCTTGTTATACAAAAAGGGCTTTTGTCCTCGCTTGAGAACTTTTAAGTCTTCTCCAACTTGTGCACTATTCTAGGTGGCGCTGCCTCCAACTACCTAGGACAAAGTGGTACACTAAAGGTGCACAATAGCCTGATGGTACTAGTGGCGGCATGCGCCATTAAAGTGAAGGCATGCCGTTTGTCAGAGCATTCAATGCAGCAGAGAGATTGCCGCGCCCTCTCGACCTCACTGATCGAGATCGTACTTGTTCGCTAGACATCTACGCAGACTCTGGTCAATAGGATGGCACTCTATCATATTCAAATGTCTCTCCGGCTGAGCGCTGAAAAGAGTTTCCTCGGTCACGGTTGACCATACTGTGGTCGACGGGGACAAATGTTGATACTCGCGCTAGTAGATGAAGCCCAGTGGGATCGGACCTGGTCGATTACGTGGTTGGCCCACAGTCAATTGGGCTTGATAAGTAATTGGACTGTTTCACATCATATCTTTGCTTTGATTGAGCGTTATTAAATTTGAGCTATTTAACTATCTCATATCAATACGTGATACATGTTTCAATGTACGTAAACTGTCCAAAAACTTAGCATATACACTCTTACAACTAGTATATAATGATCCTCAAATTAGGAAACCTTTTAATTTGTTGTCCCTACCGACAAAAGACATCATATTCCAAACGCGGACATATCCCACGGCCCAAATTCTCCACCCTTTTCCATTCTTCTCTCTACACTCCCAAGAAAGCCTTTTTTCCTTCCATCTCTGCAATAAAAAATATCATTAGTCCCATTTTAAGTACCTTGATTTCATTTCCCATAAATCCCCTCTACTCTTAGATATTTTCCGAGGTTCTTGGCTGCTGTTTTTCCTTCACTATATGGGGGCTGGTTTTTCTGTCTTTGCAACAGAGAATATTCCTAATTCAAAGCCTGGCCTTGGAGACTTACCGGAGAACTGTATTGCTTTGGTTCTCTCGCGTTTGGACCCTCCGGACATTTGTAAATTTGCCCGTGTGAAGAAAACATTTCGTCAGGCTTCTTTGTCTGATATTGTCTGGGAACCAAAGTTGCCTGAAAATTACAAAATTCTTGTGGAAAAGCTGTTTGATGATGAATTATGCCCCAAGGGTTTGAGTAAGAAGGAAATTTATGCAAGGCTGAGCCATCCCATTCGCTTCGCCGGGGATACAAAGGTAGTATTTTTACATTTGAAAATCCAGTCAGAGGAAGAACTAATTAAAAAGAAATTTGGTGTTAATTTAATAATATATATGTTAACTGAAAGCAGAATTTATAATAATTTTTTGTTTCAGGAAGTTTGGTTGGAGAAGAGTAGAGGAGGGATTTGTGTAGCTATTTCGTGGAAGGGATTGAAAATTACTGGGATAGATGATCGCAGATACTGGAGCCATATCTCAACTCATGAATCAAGGTACGTTAGAATTTTTTATTATTATTATTATTATTATTATTATTATTATACATCTAATTGTAATTAGAAATATTTATGTAAAAATCTCTTCTTTTTCTGTCTGTTATTACTGGAGGTTCAAATGAGTCGACAGCTCGCGAGCCTCACGAGTTAAGTTTGAACTATTTTGGGTATGAGTTGAGTTTAATCGAACTTGATCTTTATTTTGAATAGATGTCATGCACGCATCATTTATATCTAGGCTCGAGGTAATTTGTGAGCTAATTCATGAATCGGTTTAAAATTAAATATAATTTTTTTATTTTATTAATAAATATATATTATATTGCAATTATTTTATTTCAAAATCGTAATTGCAGTTATTTACAGTTCACTTGATAATTCAAACTTAATTGAGCTAAACTTGAGTTTTCATCAAATTAAGCTTGAGCTCAAATAGGCTGGTTAGGTCCGAGTTTGAATTCAAGTCTAATATATATTTCGAATTCAAACTTAAAAATTTATCCAAATTTGGCTTGATTTGACTTGATTGCACACCTTTATTATTTTTCGATGAACATGTCAAAAGAAAGTTGATATGATCAAGTGATATTTCAATGTGTCGAAATCGAGATCGAGAGAGAGGTTTCTTCTTTCTTTTTGGGCAATTGATAAATTGATTGACATTAAAGTCATGAAAGGAGAAAGTCTAGTGCAAGTTGGACTCGGATGAATTGACCTTTTGTTAAAATAAAATTATTTATAATTATACATTTTAATACATTAAAAATTTATTAGAGTTCAAACACTGTACTTCACTGTTTACATATACAAATGCAAGAATTAATTAATTAACGTTTTGACAAGTACCCCTTAAAAAATGCTTAATGCTTTGACAAATCATCCCCCCAAAATGCATGTTATAAGAAATTAAGAGAGTGTTTGGTTATGTTTTGTCTCGGACACTGAAGAGGGTATCTTAAGAAAAACTCAATTTTAGCATATTTGGGAGAAAATAAATGTATGTTTGGTTTTGTTTTGACAAAACATAACCAAACATAATCAAAACATATGGGTATCTTAAGAAAAACTCAATTTTAGCATATTTGGGGGAAAATGAATGTATGTTTGGTTGTGTTTTGATAAAATATAACCAAACATAATCAAAACATATGGGTATCTTAAGAAAACATTTTGATTATGTTTGGTTATGTTTTGTCAAAACACAACCAAACATACATTCATTTTCCCCCAAATATGCTAAAATTGAGTTTTTCTTAAGATACCCTCTTCAGTGTCTAAAGTAATTATGGAGTGCCACTACCATTATTTTGTAAATTATTTTGTCGAAACATCATTAAACACACATTCATTTTCCTCCAAATATGCTGAAATTGATTTTTTTTCTTAAGATACCATCTTGAGTGTCTGAAGTAATTCTGGAGTGCCAGTACCATTATTCATTGTGGATCAGTGTGTGCTTGTCCGTGACTGCATAGTTAGTGAGAATGATTAAAAGTTACGCTAACTTTTTTTTCGCTCCTTTTTACTTATTTAGTAATTAGTAATATACTTTTATATAATCTTTAGTCAAAGTTTTACGCGTGGTGGGTTAGAATTTACAGCTGTGGATTTTCTTGTTTCATCATTTTTTATTTCTTTTATTTTATTTTTTTATAAGGGCTTGAACATTTCTTGGGACAATTTCAGGGAATGAAGAATTTTCAATAAATGAGCAAGTTTTATGGGCAAGTTGATTTTTTTTTTTAACATACCCTCTTTTATCTTTTATTATTCTCAATTTTTTTTCATTTTTCATATAAATACAGATATATTACATATAATTTATTATTATTCTTACAATTAACAAAATTACTCAATTTCATTTTTACCCTCAAAACCTAACAAAAAAACATTGATTTGACTGCTACAATAAAAAATATCTCTCTCCAAAATATAAACAAACAAGCAAACAATCTCCAAAATAAATTTTTGTTATTTCCCAAAATATAAACAAACATCCATCACAGTTTTCAATCCCACTCCCAAAATTTATTTTCCCAAAACATATATGATAATCACCAACAAAATATAATCAAACATTCCCTATGAGTTTGGATTTTGAAAATGAGATTGAATTTTTATGAAACATCAAAAACAATTGAATTATTTATAACAAAATCAAAATTTAAAATTTAATAAGTATATATAGTATAAATTTGTATATAACCAAAGAAACGACTATCCAGCCTTTCCCATTCGCGGAGTTAGGGATGCAAACGAACTAAGTTGGCTCAAAAATGTTCGAGCTCGAGTTCGAAGAATTCGAACTCCAGCCGATCTCGTGTAAGTTTAGAGCCGAATTCGAGCCAAATAATTTTTGTTCACAAGCCTATATTTTTTATTTGAAAAATATTTATATATATAAAAAATAAAATATATTAATTTTAAAATTATTTTATAAAATAATTTAACTTTTCGAGCTCTAGTCCAAGCCTGAGCCTATAGCTAATTTTAAATATAATAAAATAAATATAGTAATTTTAAATTTTTTTATAAAATAATTTGACTTTTCTAGATTGAGCCTATAGCTTGATTATGAGTTCAAAGCTAATGAATCGAGTCGAGTTGAGTCCAAACAAGTGCTCGAGTTGAGCTTGAGCCTCAATTTATCAAGCTCGATTCATTTGATTCAATGGTCAAAGTTTGGCTCGACTCGACTCGTTTACATCCCTACGCGGAGTGTTATATTGCACTCTTTTTCATATGTAAAATTTTTCTGAGCCTGTTAGGAGCCCATTCCGTGACCATCTTTTAATCAGTATCTGATTGGTCATTGACTTATTTCAGCACTGGTCCCAAATCTTTAAAGTTTGGATGCTGCTGCATTTCTTCCTCAGGGCCACTAAATGTGCCTCAAGTTTTACAAATTGTTTTGCTACTAGATATTTCATTTTTTTTAAATTAAAAAATTGATTGAGTTTGATAAAGTGTTGCCAAAAAAGTAATTGTAAAACATTAGGTTTCATAAAAATTGTTGTTACAGGAAACTTTATTTTGGACAAATATTTTTTCTCTTTTGAGTTAAACTGTAGAAAAATTACAATATTTTTGATTTTATACTTCTAATGATATAATACTTATGTATTTTAATTTTTAGTACTTTTTTTTTTCTTTTTTCATCAAATTTTGAATATAAAATTGTTTATAAGAAAACAACCTTAGTGATGATAACAAAATCGAGACACAGAAGCTCTTTCATTTTGATGTGTCGTCTTGCTTAGGGGTGCAATCGATCCGAGTCGAGCTTGGACAAAATTTCAAGCTCGAGTTCGAAATATATATATTAGGCTCGAACTTGGCTTGAATTGACAAATGAATTGTAAAAAATTGTAGGCTCGAGTTTGAGCTCGAACTTAAAATTAAAAAAAATAGTAATAATATATATTTTTATTAATAAAATAAAATTAATATTTAATTATATACACAGATGGTTCGAGATCGATTCGAATTAGATCTCGAGCTTAGCTCGTGAGGTTCACGAGTTGGCTCGATTCGTTTGCACTCTTGGTCCTATTGGCGTATATTGAAATATGGGTTTTAACCTTAGAATATGGCAATTCAAAAAAATGATGAGAAAGAGGAATCTGTATTCATGTCTTATACCTATCAAATTCTTGATATGAGACAAAAACGAACATTATTACATTAATATAGTTGGTTTATAAGGATAAGTCATGACAATGATATTTGATTTTATCCCACATCAAAAAATCGAAGAGTATGATATTTTGAATGCATCTTCCTTTCTCTCAATATACTTTCAAGGCTTTTTTTTTTTTTTTTTTTTTTTCCTTAAGAATAAAATCCCCACCATTACATGTTGCAGGGTAGTACATTAAAACGAACAATCTTCCATTCCTTACAATGAATCCGGTTATCATCACGTAAAATTTTCTTTTTTAAAAAAGAAAAGAAAAGAAAACTTTGCCATAATTATTTTCATACTCTATATATTCTAATATCACCCTGAGTTCAATTTATGCAGATTTCAGACAATTGCTTATCTCCAGCAAATATGGTGGCTAGAAATAGAAGGCAACTTAGAATTCGAATTCCCCGTGGGCACATACAGCCTCTTCTTCCGTCTGCGGCTCGGCAGAGCCTCAAAATGGCTCACCGGCCGACGAACAATCTGTAATAATGCAGAAAAGATTCATGGGTGGGATATCAAGCCTGTCAAATTCCTGTTAGAATCATCCAACGGCCAGCAGGCAATATCTCAGTGTTTCTTGGATCAACAGGGAAAATGGCTTTATCATCATGTGGGAGATTTTGTTGTTGAGAATTCTAACATTCCCACAATGCTCAAGTTTTCTATGACTCAGATTGATTGCACACACACTAAAGGTGGACTGTGTTTGGATTCTGTGTTCATATTTCCCAAGTAAAAAGGATATGTAAATCAGTTGAAAAGGTTTCAGTTTTGTGAATATTAATGAAGGGTTTGCTTTATTTAGGATTAGTTTGTGTGAAATTTACAGGTGTTTTTGTTGTATAGGGGATTTTTGTTTTAGTTGGGGGGGTCAAATGTAGTGTGTAGCTTGGTTTTTTGGAGCACAAATCTCCTTTTTAACCTTGTAAATGTTTTTCCCTTGTAAGGGTTTGCAAGTTGTCCAATGGGGAGAATTGGCATACTACAAATCACAGGTTAAGGTTTAATATTGGAATAATTTTATATTCTTTTGATTTTATTTGTATTAATAAATAATTTAAACATTTGTATTTTTAAAATAGTATCAAGTTAAATAGCAATAATCAGAAACGTTTGTTTTTTTGTACTATTAGTCGTCGTGTACATCGTTCTTATGTGCATAAATTTAGATTGATGTAGTATAAACGATAAATAATTTAAAACAAATTTATCACTTAAAAAAATATAAAACTATGCGTGAGATTAAAAGAAAAAAAAGCAACATAACCTAATAATTTTATCATTCCAGTTGTGTCATTGATCTCCTTTTACCTTAATCATGCTAGTTGAATGTAGGCCTATAAATAGGTAAGATATCACTTTATCCACACTCATACTCTAAAATACCCAAAATGATGAGACCATAAGCCTACCCTATCCTAAAATACCCCAAAAGAGACTTTTTTATAAAAAAATAGCAAAAAAAAAAAAAAAAATACAAAAATACGGTACTGTTCACAATTTTTACATTTTTATAGTAAGTTGCAGTCACAGACTGCAACTTTCAACAGTAATCACTGTTCATACTGTTGAAAGTTGCAGTTACCAACTGCAACTTTCAACAGTATGAACAGTGATTACTGTTTTTATTTTTTTTATTTTTTTTTCTAAAAATTTTTTATTTTTTTGTGCATAAATTATTTAAGGGCTTGTTCTCCTATATTTTGAAAAAAATATTTTTTAGCCCCCCAAAATATTTTAAAATGCACGCACATTCTCCAATATTTTTTCCCAAAATACTCTAATTTTTAATCAAAAAAATTCTATCATAATGCATCCAAAAACCCTCCACCCTAAAAAGCACGTCTATCATCTCATTTTCTCATTCCATCTTTCATATCAACCATTCATTTCTTCACTTATATATATATATATATATATACACACATATATTTTACATATATAAAAATATTAAAATTTTGCTTTTTAAAAAATTCTAAGACTTATATTTACCAAAAAAATATTTAATGTAATAATTAATTAAAAATATTAAATACCTTATTAATTTTTTTAAAAAGTTATTCTAAATTTTTTTTTCAAAAGAAATATTAATTTAATAGTAATAAAAACCTTTGGTTCATTTTTATTTCATTTGATATGACTCAGGTAACCCTTTATTTCTCTTCCTCCCTCTCCTCCTCCTCTCTTCTTCAGTTTTTTTTTTTTTTTTCTTTTTCTATGTTTCTTTGGTGCGGCCGGCCGGCCAGATCTGGGTCTCTCTTTTTTTTTTTTTTTAATAATTAGTAAAATAAATAAATAAATCAAATGATTGTTTGGGTTATTGTTTCAGGTTTGAAGGGTGTATACTTGTGTATTATTTCTCTTGGTTGAGGTAAGTTTTTTAATTATGCTAAAATTTAATTATGTTTTAGTTATGTTCATTATGTTTTGGTTAATTATCTCCATTAATTAAAGTTTGATTTATGTTTTAGTTATATTAAATATGTATTATATAATTTGTTTCAATTAGTTAAAATTTATTTATTTTTCAGTTAAAATTTGATTTATGTTTTAGTTTTATGAATTATATTTCAATTAGTTAAAACTTAATCA
The DNA here is from genome assembly GCA_018894105.1 of Jacaranda mimosifolia. Classification (NCBI taxonomy): domain Eukaryota; kingdom Viridiplantae; phylum Streptophyta; class Magnoliopsida; order Lamiales; family Bignoniaceae; genus Jacaranda; species Jacaranda mimosifolia. The sequence goes on along the minus strand of CM032125.1, from coordinate 32,332,452 downwards.
TGTTTGAGTTGAATTTTGATTAACGTGTTGGTTAAACTCAAATAATAATTTATTATTTTTGGTATAATAATTTGATTTAACATAAATAATAATTTATGTTTTTGTTGAAATTTGGATTACATTTTATGTTAGTTTTATATGTTGTTATATTTGTTAGAGTTATGTTTTTATTTGAATTACAAATTTTGTTAGAATTGTTATTGAGTTAAATTTTGTGGTACTACATATTGAATTGTATTAAAATTTGAATTCTCATTCAGTTTGTGAAATTATCATTTGTTAATAAATATGTGTCCATCCTAGTAACATGTGCCTAATGATGCAGGCTATTTTGACTTGGTGGAAATCTTTTGTCAGTGTTAATTTTAGTGGAGCATTAATATACCAATAAATATCTTAACTTGGTGGAAAAAAATTAGTTTTAGTTAATGATTCCAATCCTCACTTTGTTTGTCATTCAAATAATATATCAATAAATATTTTGGATGTATCTAATTATATTCTTTTAATTTATTTTTTCAGCAAATATTTTAGGATGGATATAAGAGATATATATGGTCCACGTGATCCCAGTGTCTTATACATGCAAGATGGCCATCGATCAGAGAGTGTATTAGCTGGAGATATAGATGATGCTTTGCTTGTTAGACGAGGAGATAGAAGATTTTGGAGAATTATAGGACGCCAAGCTCTACACCCTCATGTATTATCTTTATTAAATGAGATGGGATTCTATGGTGTCTACAGTTGTAGAAATATTGAGACTGATGTTCATGTGATTACGGCTCTGGTCGAGAGGTGGCGCTCAGAGACTCACACATTTCATTTATGTGTAGGAGAAGCTACAGTTATGTTGCAAGATATAGCAATTATTTGGGCATTACCGATAGATGGTATTGTTGTTACCGGTGTAGACTATATTCGCAACCTCACGCAGTGGCAAGATTATTGTCATCGTTATCTTGGATTTATTCCGGAAGAGCGAGACCTTAGGGGGTCACAGCTTCATCCTACTGCTCTTACAGACCATGTACATAATAATAGAATTACGGATCATAGCACAATTTTGGAGGTCCAACAATACGCACGTGTTTGTGCATTGATAATTCTTGGAGGTCTTATGTGCCCAAGCTCATTAGGTTCTGCAATATCATTGGTTTACTTACAACATATGGAGCAAATCTATGAAGTCCGTAACTTTAGTTGGGGTAGCGCAGTTTTATCGTTCCTGTATCGTGAGCTTTGCACTGCATCACGTAGAGGAAGATCAAATATTGGTGGAGCGATGCAGTTGTTACAGGTGAAGTAGTATTATTTTGCCTTTATGTTAATTCTAGCAATTAGGTACGACCCTTAAAAAATTATTAATTGTAGATTTGGGCGTGGTCACGCATTACAACATTGACACCTATAAGATTAAGTTCTCGTGCCGATGACAATGAAGCTCCAGAAGTAGTTGATGGACTGCCAATTCCTCCATATGGTGCTCGGTAAGATAATATATGTTATAGTTTATTAACATTTTCATGCAACGTTTTTCTGTGTATATGGATAATATAAATTGTTATATTAACACCCCATATAATGGATTTTTAGGTGGTGGCATTATAATTCTTTCACGCAAACAGCAAGTCACTCTGTACGAATCATAAGAGATATGCTTGATAGAATGTCGGCAAATGAGGTAAAAAATTGTGTATGAATAATACTTGTTACATCAAATATTCTGATTAGTTATTTATCTATGTAAATATGACTCAATACATTTGTATGCAGTTTATATGGCAACCATATGACCCGATCCAAGACATTCAAACCTTGCCAGTCCAGTGTGCCCCGAGGCTTTGGACTGCATCGTATCCATTAATCAACTTTGCTATAATTGAGATGCATCATCCAGAACGAGTGCTTAGGCAATTTGGTATGCGACAACATATTCCTCCACCACCGGCTGAAAGAGGTTCAATATTACATGACGTATCACGTAGAGGTCATCCTGGACAAGATTGGTCCATTTATCACATGTATTATGTTGGTCAATGGGGTAACAGAGAGCAGCTTATTGTGCATGGGCCTCCTATTATCGGATCAATCACTATGGAAAGTGGATACATGTTATGGTATGATGGAATTACACGTCGACTAATAGGTCCATCATATGAGAACACACGAACGGGGTACCATCCAGAGGATCCACGCGCTTGGCAATATGTGGTATGTATAGTAATCATGCAATACATCCTTCATCTATTTAAATGATACTTAACATTATGATACGCTTATATTTTTTCTAGACAGATGAAATGCACAATTTGATTATCAGTTGTGATTCTGTTGCCGATGATGCTGAGGTTATGGACTTCATTCAGATGAGGAATGATCATCGATTAATTGCTGATAACGTTCATTAGTTGGCATCTAGACAACGCTTTCCCAGCCAAGTCCCTCAACAACAAGAACTCAGTGGTAGTACACATACGAGAAGGAGGAGACGCAGCATTAGATCCAACAACACGACTGATGATGATGCTCATTCTTTTAGGTCAGGTGGTGTTAGTGATGTGGGAGGTCCTGTTCATAGGCTGCATAACTTGTTTACCGATAGAGACGAATGTCAACCCCTAGGAGATCCGGAATTAACACCTATACCACCATATATATCAACAAGCAGACAGTCTATATCCGAACTAGTAGCTACTGATCTTGGTTTAGGATGGGGAACAACGGAGTATGATTATTCATCACCAGCACGCCACTCATTTCATATCTCGCCATTACCTTTTTATAGATAGTACGGATCATCGTGATGACCATGAGGCTGGTCCGAGCCATCGTGAGTTACATGATGATACACATGATGAAAGGCCACGACGGCCACGAAGGCATCGGCAACGCTGAGCTTGTGGCACTGGAGGACATTATTAGGACTACCTTTTAGAATATTGTATATCAATACTATTGATTCATAAAATACAAATTATAAAATTGTATTTCGATGCTTTGAATCAGGATCAGGATAACGACAGTAAATATTGGTTCCACATAACAAGTAACAAAGCATACAAAAAATGTAACAATGGACTTGCACAATAATAAGTAATAAAAAAGAGACACATAAATTACAAAGACATCATACAAAAACGCTAGGGATTGAGTCTTCCTGGGCCTTGTTGTGCATTTCGAACTTCATCAATGCGACGTGCTCGTTGTCTTGCTCTTGCTTGCGGCCAATCCATTTCATTTTCAATTCGATTGGTACTGTCTCTGCCTACATTACGTCGATCTCGGCATGCAGGGTTATGAACTAGCTCAAAATTAGGATCATCCCAATAATCCTCTGACCACAATGGTTGAAATCTCCCTTTATAAGTTGCAATATAATGTTCCACTTTATAATATTCCTTCACAAGTGATGCACAGTTGACCCCAAATGATCGACATACTCGCATTGCATGTGAGCAAGGAATTCCATATTCAGCCCATTTCCCACATGAGCACTCTCGTGTCCGAAGATTCACAACATGAATACGATTCCCACGTGATGTGTCCATCCTAGTAATGATAGAAGCTGATTGTTGAGCGTAATCAACCTTCTGGACGAAGTGATTAACAGAATGATGCTGCCATTTTGTGTATATGTCAAAAGCATAATCAACCCATAATTGATCATTTTGCCTCATCCTCCAGCCATTATTGATCCGGCGAAGAAAATATTTCACGCAACGATCAAATGTTGTTTGCACAATAGTTGTAATTGGTAGTCGGCGAGCACCTTTTAACACCCCATTTATACATTCGGACATGTTTGTAGTCAAAATGCCAAACCGCCATCCTCCATCATGAGATAATGTCCATTGGCTCTTGTCTATCTGCTCCAAGTAGGAGTAAGCATGGTCATTAATACTCTTTATGTCGTCCATCATTTTTTCAAATTTTCGGATTTGAACTGCAGCACCGACTTTCCAACACATGTCCTTCAATTGAACGTTCTTAAAATATTTATTGAAATTTGAACACACATGCCTCAAACAAAATCGATGTACTCCACGAGGGGGCATGAAATCAGGTATGCTCTCTACAGCAGCCAAAATACTACGGTGACGGTCAGAGAGTAAACAATAGCCATCCTGTCCTCTGATAATGTGTTTCGCCAACATCTGAAGGAACCATCTCCAAGACATCAAAGTTTCCTCATCTACTATGGCAAAAGCTATAGGCATCACATTTTGATTTGCATCCATGGCTACGGCAACAAGCATTTTATGTTTATACTTAGTGTATAAATGAGTTCCATCTACACTGATAAGTTTGCGGCAATGTTGGAACCCTTCGATACATGGTCGAAATGCCCAAAAGACATATTTCAACATTTTTTGTCCTGGTATGCCTGTTTCAAGATGACTCCATTCAACAACTGTTCCTGAATTCCATTTCTGGAGAGCTCCCATATATTTCGGTAATTTTCTTACCGAGGTCTCCCAAGTCCCATAAAGTTTTTCCCTCGCACATTTCATGCTATTCTATGTCTTAGCATAAGAGATTTCATAACCATACTTTTCTTTTACCATCATTTGCATACTGGCAACCCCATAACTTGGATTACCTCGAACAGTGTCCAATAGGTCTAAAGAAATCATATTTTTGCTTAAATTTCGATGATCCATTGAAACCTCATCCATAAGGCATGTGTGAGGACCTCTATACTTGGTAATTCTCCATAATCCCTTTTTCTCTTTAAATATTCCCCTCACACTCCACGGACAAGAAGGTTGTCCTCTGTTATGATGTTTGCACACCACTTTCCATAACTTTGGTGTGCTCTCAAGAACCCGATATTCTCGTCTCGCCACTCGCACTGAATAATCTTTCACAGAAGTGATAAGATGCTCCTTACTCTTGAATACCATTCCCACGTGGAGTACTCCTTTACTTGAGTCGTAAAACTCAGTCCAACCACGAGTTGGAATATCCACAGAATCTGCTTGTATAAATATATCATTATCATCTATTGCAGAGAAGAATGGATATACGGGATACAGACTTGGTTGCGTAGTCGTGGATGTGTGTCTTCTGGTCTCATGTGGTAGTTGTTGAGAAGATGTTCCCTCGCCGTGTGAAGGCAATAGCTCTTCCATTGTATCAATATCTACCTCATCATCGTCACTACCACTAAAATCATCATCACTATCATTTTCATCTGGTTCTGAATCCCTTAACTCTTCATCACGAAAACTATCTACTCGTGGCTCTGGTTCATCATCATGAACGTCATGCGTTGGGTTATCTTGCTCTCCTCAAAAACTTGATGAGAGGTAGAAGGGCCTTCACCAAAATCATGAATCCCAACATTTTCAAACCCTTGCGTGACCACAGGAACATTTATTTCTGTTTGAGTTGGGTATTGTTGATCCCATCCAAAATCTTGGTAAGAGACAAATTGACCTTCGGGTTGCATCAAAAGCCCCATGTAAGACCCCACTCCAATAGTATTATCAACACCAGTCTGACTTATTGCTTCTGTCTCAACATATAATTCTACATTATCAAGTTGGCACTGTGGACCAAACAACATAGATAAACCACCATCATTCTGTATTTCCACAAGTGTAGATATCCCGTACTGTTTATCCAAATAGAATTTTGCTTGAATTTTTAGTTTATAGCTACTGCTATCAATAGCTGTCGCTCCATAGATTTCGTGGCACAGATCAGAATATGCAATTTCACGAGAGACTCTAATAATACTGCATGTTGGACGATCATAACCCACTGAGCGAGAATCTCTAGTAATATTTCTGCCAAAGTATATTAGAACAACAATGGTACTCGAAGTCGACATACCTTCCACAAATACACACATAAATTATATTAATTAATCAGTCTAATCAATAATTATCATAATTTAATCTAATTTAATTAACTCATAAAAACACATAAATTTAAATATATTAACAAAAATTTAAATATACTAACAAAATTTTAATACTAACAAAAATTTAATTAACTCATAAAAACACAAATCTATGAAAATATAACAACATTTAATACATTAATCAAATTTAAACTAATATAATTTAATCTAATTCATAAATTAAATTTAAGCTAACATAATAAATCATATTTTAAACTACATTTACAATTAATAATATTAATAAACACATAATGACATATAAACACTCCCACTTATGTCCATCATCATCACGCAAGAAATTAAAAACCAATCAGCAACAAATGAGAAGGCTCCACCCCTTCTCCCAACATCCCATCCTCCTTTGTGAATCCACCAATTCTAAACATTTCTAAAGTATTATACTATAAAAATATTACAAAATTAAAGTAAGATATTCAAGCTTACCTTTATAATGCTCCACTAAAATTAACATTGACAAAAGATTTCTACCAAGTCAAAATAGCCTGCATCATTAGGCACATGTTACTAGGATGGACACATATTTATTAACAAATGATAATTTCACAAACTGAATGAGAATTCAAATTTTAATACAATTCAATATGTAGTACCACAAAATTTAACTCAATAACAATTCTAACAAAATTTGTAATTCAAATAAAAACATAACTCTAACAAATATAACAACATATAAAACTAACATAAAATGTAATCCAAATTTCAACAAAAACATAAATTATTATTTCTGTTAAATCAAATTATTATACCAAAAATAATAAATTATTATTTGAGTTTAACCAACACGTTAATCAAATTTCAACTCAAACATGATTAAGTTTTAACTAATTGAAATATAATTCATAAAACTAAAACATAAATCAAATTTTAACTAAAAAACAAATAAATTTTAACTAATTGAAACAAATTATATAATACATATTTAATATAACTAAAACATAAATCAAACTTTAATTAATGGAGATAATTAACCAAAACATAATGAACATAACTAAAACATAATTAAATTTTAGCATAATTAAAAAACTTACCTCAACCAAGCGAAATAATACACAAGTATACACCCTTCAAACCTGAAACAATAACCCAAACAATCATTTTATTTATTTATTTTTTTTACTAATTATTTAAAAAAAAAAAAAAAAAGAGAGAGACCCAGATCTGGCCGACCAGCAGCAGCAGCGTGCACAGCATCACCAAGCAGCGTGCTGCTGCTTGGTGATGCTGCGCACGCTGCTTGGTGCTGGTGCTGACCTGCCCCAGCAGCAGCCAGGTGCGGCCGGCCGGCCGGCAAGTGCCCTGCCGGCCGGCCGCACCAAAGAAACATAGAAAAAGAAAAAAAAAAAAAAAACTGAAGAAGAGAGGAGGAGGAGAGGGAGGAAGAGAAATAAAGGGTTACCTGAGTCATATCAAATGAAATGAAAATGAACCAAAGGTTTTTATTATTATTAAATTAATATTTCTTTTGAAAAAAAAAATTAGAATAGCTTTTTAAAAAAATTAATAAGGTATTTAATATTTTTAATTAATTATTACATTAAATATTTTTTTGGTAAATATAAGTCTTAGAATTTTTTAAAAAGCAAAATTTTAATATTTTTATATATGTAAAATATATGTGTGTGTATATATATATATGTATATATAAGTGAAGAAATGAATGGTTGATATGAAAGATGGAATGAGAAAATGAGATGATAGATGTGTTTTTTAGGGTGTAGGGTTTTTGGATGCATTATGATAGAATTTTTTTGATAAAAAATTAGAGTATTTTGGGAAAAAATATTGGAGAATGTGCGTGCATTTTAAAATATTTTGGGGGGCTAAAAAATATTTTTTTCAAAATATAGGAGAACAAGCCCTAATATAATTTATGCACAAAAAAATAAAAAAATTTTAGAAAAATAAAAATAAAAAAAACATGAACAGTAATCACTGTTTATTACTGTTGAAAGTTGCAGTCGGTAATTGCAACTTTCAACAGTATAAACAGTGATTACTGTTGAAAGTTGCAGTCTGTGACTGCAACTTACTATAAAAATATAAAAACTGTGAACAGTACCGTGTTTTTGTAATTTTTTTTTTTTTTTGCTATTTTTTTATAAAAAAGTCCCCAAAAGATGAGACCCTAATCCTACTTCATTCCAGTAGTGTCATTGATCTCCTTTTACCTTAATCATGCTAGTTGAATGTAGGCCTGTAATACCCTACCCATACCTATACCCTAAAATACCTAAAAGGATGAGATATTAATCCTACCCTATCCTATCTAACCCAAAACCCATTGAGTTTAGTTTATTGGACTTATGTTTTTAATGTATATATTTATTTTCTCAATATATACTAAAAATATTTTTTGTTAAATATTATTTGTCATACGATAACAAAAAATATTTTTTTTATATTTAATTTAATTTAATCATTAAATTTAAATTATTTAATTTTAAACTTTTTGCTAATTAAATTAACTATTTTATTGATATAATAGTTAAACTTTACTAATATAATTAACAATTAATTTTTTTGCTAATTAAATTATTAGAATTAAAAAAACAATTAATAAAAAATTTTAAAAGCAAAAACTTTTTTCTATATTTAATTTTATAAAAACAATTAATTTATGTATTAATAAACTTTATTCATTAACAAAATTAATTTTATTAACTATTTTTATAAAAATTATTTACTCCACTATTAATTTTAATATTATTAATTTATTAATGAAAAATATTCAACTGTTGCTATTGTTGTTCCAATTTTTTTTTAAAAAAAATTGCTATCCCAATATATTAATTTTATTAATTTAGTTTAATTTTTAATGAAAAAAATTATTTAGTTGTTACTATTCATTCACATATTTGTAATTTTTATATATAAAAATTTTATCATTAATATAAATTTGATTTGAGTATAAATAATTTTTAGGTTCATAAATTAAATTTAAGTATAAAATAATGGGTAATTTTTGGGTATGGGTACATGGGTAATTTTTGGGTACAGACCCTATACATACCCATTACACTATCTTTAATAAATATGAGTATGGATAGGATATGGGTATTGACATTTTGGGTTTGGGTAGGGTGTTACACTTCCCATATATAGGCCTAGTTGAATGTAAGACAAAATAAAAATTAAAAGAATTGATGAGATGGATAAGTAGGATTAAATTTGCAGAAGAATATATAATTGATTCATGAAATGTGGCAGGAGGTAGAAGAATACATCAAAGGAAATAGACATAGGTAGTTTTTTTACTAAAAAGTAAGACTTCATTTGTAAACTTAAATTTTTTTCCAACCAATTACATGTCTAAGGGTAAAGTAGGTATATCATATTTTGGTATAGTAGTAGAAAAACTGTATTTTGTGAGTAAAGAGACTTTCTTTTTATATAGTATAGATTTCAAAAATTTAAAGATTTAATCACATGAATATGTAAAATATAGAATTCGCACTGAGAAAAAGGATTACTCAATTTAAAGTGAGCAAATATCATTTTCATATTCAATCTCATAAATACATGTCAATTATATTTCCTAAGTAATAAAATCTTTTATTTTCTCACAATTATGATTTTTTAAAGTCTAATAGTAATCCAATTTTTTGTATAACTTGTCAGTAATGAGTATTGACAATTAGTGTCCAATGGCTTGTAACCCAATGTAATTAGTCTCTCATAATATGTGGAAGGTCTCGTGTTCGAACTCGAATAAGTTCCTTTGTATAGTTGGTTGTGCAGTTTGTATGCAAAATTAACTATCAACCTAAACGATTTTTTAAAGAATTTTGCATTGTTAAATTTATAAGCATGATCATTTTGACAAAATAAATTAATTATCGTTGTTTAACATGTATGTATTATTAGTGAAAGCTTTAGAGTTACCATTTAAAATTTTATCATTGATACTATTTTTTCTTGTGGGGAGTCATGTAAAACAAATATGGGACTTCAAATCAAGTGACGATTAATCATAAGCAAAAACAAAATCTAAAGTGAAGGATAATTTCTTTAAAGAATCAATAAAAATAAATTAAATCTTATTCTAAAATACCACAAAAAAAAAAGTTCAACAATAAATTCAAGATAAAAAATATATGCTTGGCGTATGAATAAAGCAAAGAGGATCTTCCATTTGAAACTTTATCGAAACTAAAAATTTAAAATCTTATCTCTATTATCTTGGATAAGTCTTATCCAATTACTAACAATTAGTCCACGTGTCACAAATATTAATATCTATGGTAATTGTGTATTTATTTTATTATATTTTTTATTAAAAAAATATATATTTTTGAGGAGAAAAAGAAAAGAAAAGAAAAGAAACACTTTGTTTGCTTTCGTTTCCCCGAAACGGCGGGGAAACACTACAAAAAACGCCAACAATTTTTGGGTATTAATTTTACTATTCTAATCCCCAAAAGCCCTTCTCTTCCACCCAAATAACCATTCCCCTCCTTTATTTTGTATTCTCCCACAAAATCTGCCAAATGCAGATTTTGTCTCTCCTCTCTCATCTATATTAAATATATAAATATTCATATAATAAAATATAAAAATTGTACATATATCATCAAATACAAATTACTTACATAGAAAAAAAGATCTAAATAAAAAAAAATTATTTACTAATAAATAAAAATATATAAAAAATCCCAATAATATAAAAAATTATGTTATAAAAAAATATAATAAGATGTCTATGAAAAATATGTATAATAAAATATAATAAATAAATGTAGAAAAAAATATATTTTTAATAAAAATATATGTAATAATATTATTTATTTTATATATAAATAAAATATTGGTATATAATATAAATACATATATATTAAAAATATAATACATAATAAAAAATGTACTATATAAAATCAATATATATTACTATTTTATAAAAAATAAATTTATATATCCAATATCACATCCAATCATTATATATAACACAATCACATACAATCATTATATATATACATATATATCCAATATATTTTATTATTATTCTTACAATTAAAAAAATCAATTCAAATTCATTTTCACCCCAAACACCAACACAAAAGCAATGATGTGACATTTACAGTAAAAAATATTTCCTAAAAAATATAACAAAACATATCAAAACTCCCAAATCTCATTTTTTACTATTTTTAAAAACAATAACCAAACATCAATCACATTTCCCAACCTTTATTTCACATTCTTCCACAATTCTTTCATTATTCATTTTTTCAAAACACACAATAAACACATAATAAAATCAAACATAAAACATATCCAAACACTACCAAAGTAAACTGATTGGAATTAAAAATACTGAAACGCCCTTGTAGATAGCACTGTTATTTTTGGCTCGCTTCATTTTAATTTTTCTCGCCTTCTCATCATTATCTCCTAAACAACTAAACAAAAATAAAAATAAATAAATAAAAAAAAAATAATCAGCGGGTTTGTGGGCACCTGGTTTTCAATTCAATTCAGATTTTCTTTCCCCTCATTGTAAAAGGTGAAATCTCTTTCCCTCTGCATTCTTGTTTATTGTCGTTTAGTTCAACTTGGGTATTTTCATTTTTTTTTTCTTTTTTAGTGGCCCGAGTTTGGTTTTGCATGATTATGTCGGTTTTTAATTCATTTTGGCGAAATTATATCTTGTTCAAGTTATTTAATTGATTTTGCTTTGGCGTGTGCTTTATTTTTTGTTTGATTGAGATAGATATTAATCTCTTAATTTATTTTATTTTATTTTTCCTTTTAGGATTGAAGACTGCGATAAACAATTTCTGGCTGGAATTTAGATAGCAAAGATAAAAATATTAGATGAAAAATGGATGATAGCAGGGATTTTATACAGTGGCTTGGGCAGGATATGTCACTAAAGATCCTCATGTGTTTGGAGGACTCTTCTGATCTCGTTCGCGTTGGTGCTGTTTCGAGTTCTTGGCGCCAGTTTGGTGGGCTTACTCATCTCAATTATTGCCTTATTTCTGGTTTATTTATTTGTTTATTCTGTGTTTCTTATTGAATTTCTTGAAAGAAAGAATTGGACTTTGTTGTATGTGGTGTGCTTAGTTAGAAAGTTTAATGCCTAGGCGTACTTAAGAGTTACATATTGGATTCATGTTGGTTATTCCTTGAGACAGATGGATGATATTTTGGCTTGTGTTGCCAATATGTAGTGTAGGTGCAGTGCCCTTGTGCATGAGGAAACAGAAATATTTACATTGTCAGAACACATTTGATGGACTATGGAATCGTAAAATTGGTTGGACTAAATGATTTAGCAATTTACTATCTTGTATCCTTGTCCTAGCTGATGCAACAGTTATGCAGGAATGAAATGAATTGTGTATTTTTATCGTTTATTTCCTTTCCTTTAGTATTGTTAGGTCCTTAATATTGAATTCGGCTCTTATGCAGTGATTGCTAATGGCCTATGTAAGAAACTTTGTCTAAGGATGTTCCCCGAATCATCAAGTTTTGCTCATGTTATTGAAATTAAAAACATGGTTGAATCGTCGGCAACTGGGATGGATGATTCTGCCGAATGGGCTTGTCTGGGGAGGGAACATAGAGCATATGCATCCCTAAGTAGAGGTCTTACTACTTTCACAAGAGAAAATTGCATATGCGATGCTATTTGTGCATCAAGTACGGATAATTATCCAGAAGAAAGCATCAAGAATACTCTAGAACCGAGTGATAGGGTTGAACAGAGGGCATCATATTGGTCAAGCAAGGGCGAAAGCAATCCTGCTGCTTCGGAGACATTGATTTATAAACTGGCTTCAAAGCTATGTCTAATCACTGAAGTTCATGTTCATCCATTCCAAGGTTGTTCTAGACCTTCTAGCAATTAATTCTTTATCCTTTATGATGTTACCTCCAACTGACCCCCAAAATTTGCTTTGGAACCAGCATATTTTCAGTTTGGCTTCCCTATATATTCGGCCAAGGCTGTGAGATTTCAGATGGGCCATCTCAAGATTCCTTTGGAGGGAGAAAGTGATGATAGAGATGAATTTCTGGATATTCAAGATTTTTCTGATGACCAGTTTGTATGGACTTATAGTTCTCTAGAGTTTCCAATGGCTCAGGTGAGCTTCTTGGAGAGGCTTTAACTTTGATTCTTTAGGCTGTTTTTCTATTATATATATACATAGGTTGCATAAAGAACACTCACCTTATCCATTGATGGAATATAGGAGAATCGCTTGCAAAGATTTAAGCTGCCTGAACCTGTTCTTTGCATCGGAGGAATCCTAAAAGTGGAGCTGTTGGGCAGAGTGCAAACTCAAGAAATGGACGGACTATACTACATATGGTGAGCTGTTCTTATTCATGTTCTCTTGATCACATGTTCACCTTTGATTGCATTAGAAACTAGGAAGTTTTTCCTTCACTTTACTCAAAAACCAATGGGTCTAAAAGCTCTTGTAATGCCTCACAGCGTCGCCCATGTTCAAGTTGTTGGCCGACCCCTCTCTCCACAATTCGATGTCGGAATGATTGACGAGCAGGGAAGATGTACACTGAAGTACAACCCTGAAAATATCTGCAATTTGTCACCTGCAGAAATACTGGAAACAGAGTCAAGCAGCCAATCTCATTTTCACAGGTTCAGCGAAAGCATTAGGGCTTGGGAGCAAGTGATCCTGAACACATTTCGTGGAGCCGGGCCTTTGATCATAGACGACTATGATTCTGAGTACGAGTATCTTGATTAGTTGGAGTGCAATCCTTAGAGTTGCTAGCTTTCCATTTTAATTCCTGATGAGCTGCCATGGCTTGGTCGGCTTGTGTTTAGCTGGCGTTAACGTGGGTTTTCCTGTTGGATGGGGAATGGTACAGTTTTTCCTGGAAGAGGAAGGAGTTGACTGATCTTAGGATGTATAGTGAGTCTGCTCAAGGTTTTGTTAGATAATGTCTATTTTGTGGAATGATTTTGCAACGAATATGACTTTTTATTATTTTTTATATTCATACATTGTGATTTTGTGGAAAACTTTTAAGTTTTATACCTAGGGATAGGATAGGCTAGGCTAGGCTAAGTTAGGTGTTGGCTTAAATAGGTCATGCCTATTATACAAATGACAAGTCTTAGCCTAATCTATTATTTATGATAGGCTTTTTTTAGGTGTTTAGCCTAACTTTTTTAATAATTTTTAAAGTCTTGGCTTGGCTCTTGGCCTGTTCTCAAAGCTTATCTAAAAGGTCTATGTTTTTTCTAAAGCTTCAATTAAATAAATTTAAATTCTTAATATGCTAAAACTTGTAATTTGTAATTATGCAATAATCAAAATTATAAATAATATATGCATAATTATGAAAACTCAACTATTGTAAGTATTAAACTTATACAATAATTATTATTATAAAATAAAAATTATTGCTAATTAACATATTTTGTTATTAAAAAATTTAACTTAACTATTTAAGATTATATTATTAATATTATTTTTTTTACATAAAGAAGGATAAATGGGGCGGCCTGTTAGGTTTCACTAGTTTTAAAAGAGCTTAAGGTTGGCCTATTAAGTTAAAAAGACTATTTTTTAAACCTTAATCTGACATTTTTATTAAATAAGTTAGGCTTAAGTAGGCCATAAATAGGTTAGGTCATAGGCCTCATATCATAAATAGGTTAGGTCATAGGCCCTGACGAGTTAGGCCTGTAAATGGGTAGGGTATTACCCTATTCGGGCCCAAAATGTCATACCCATACCCATACCCGTACCCATATTTATTAAACATAATGTAATGGGTATGGGTAGGATCTATACCCATAAATTACCCATGTACCCATACCCATAACTCACCCATTACTTTATACTTAAATTTAATTTATGAAACTAAAAATTGTTTATACCAAAATTAAATTTATATTAATGATAAACTTTTTATATATAAAAATTATAAATATGTGAATGAACGGTAACAATTAAATAATTTTTTTCATTAAAATTTAAACTAAATTAATAAAATTAATAAAGTTAATAAATTGAGATAGCAATTTTTTTAAAAAAAAAAATTGGAATAGCAATAGTTGAACGTTTTTTATTAATAAAATTAATAGTGGAATAAATATATTTACAAAAATAATTAATAAAAATAATTTTGTTAATGAATAAAATTTATTAATATAGAAATTAACTGTTTTTATAAAATTAAATATAGAAAATTTTTTTGCTTTTAAACTGTTTTTATTAACTATTTTTTTAATAAACTTTATGGTTTTTAATAAACTGTTTTTATTAACTGTTTTTTTAATAAACTATTTTTATTAACTGTATGCTTTTTTAATAAACTGTTTTTATTAACTGTTTTCTTAATAAACTGGTTTTATTAACTGTTTTTTTTAATAAACTGTTTTTATTAACTGTTTTAATAAAACTAATTTTAAACTGTATGTTTTTTTAATTAGCAAAAAGTTTAACTGCTAATTATATTAATAAAGTTTAACAATAATAATAAAACAATTAATTTAATTAGCAAAAAATTTAAAATTAATTAATTTAAATTTAATGATTAAATTAAATATAGAAAAAAATTTATTTTTTGTTATCGTATGCCAAATAATATTTTTAGTATATATTAAGAAAATTAGTGTATACATTAAAAACATAAGTTCAATAAACTAGACCCAATGGGTCTTAAGTTAGTTAGGGTAGGGTAGGGTTAGGGTCTCATTTTTTTGGGTATTTTAGAGTAGGGTAAAAATTGGGTATTTTTGTTTGGGTATTTTAGGGTATGGGTGTGGGTAGGATGATACCCACCCATTTATAGGTCTATGACGAGTAGTCTGGCCTATTCCCATTTTTATTCATATCGTACATTTTTTCAAAAAATATATTTTAAAGTAAATTTATTTATACATAAAATTAGATAATATATATAAATTATATTTTCAATTATAATTAATTTAATGTGTGCACGGCACAAGACATGTTCGAATTTATATAAATTAATAGTGATTCAAATTCGAATGACACAAAATCACTGTGCCTGTGCGAACTGCAGAAGAACAAAAAGGCTAAAAAATATTAATATTTACAATAATTATATATTTATCTATTATAAATTTTATATTTATTTAAATTTATGTTAAAGAAGAAAATGAGAGTTATTGAGAAAAACAATTTTTTTGAGAAAAGAGAAAAAGATAGCTGCTGGATTAAAAATACTAACAAAACTCCTTTGTTGATAACACACATGCACACTCTCTCTTTCTTTTTTCCCTCTTCCCTGTTGATAGCTTAGTTGTTTGCTTGCTTCATTTTGTCGCCTTCTCGACATTATGTCCGAACAACCAAACAAAATTAAAAAATTAGAAAGAAAAAGAGTGGGGCAGGCGAGCACCTGATTTTCAATTCAGATTCTTTTCTCCTTTTGTAAAGGGTGAAATCTCCCTGTCTCTCTCTCTCTGCATTTTTCTTTCATTCTTGTTTAATTCAACCTTGTTGTTTTCAAGTTTTTTTTTTTTTTTTTTTTTAAAGTGGCCCGTGTTTGGTTTTGCGTGATTGTAGTTATTTTCAATTAATTTGGTTATTTAATATTCTTGTTTAAGTTATTTATTTGATTTTGCTTTGGGCGTGTGCTCTGTTTTTTTTTTTTTGATTGATTGAGATAGATGTTAATCTCTTCTTTTGTTTTTCTTGTAGGTTAGAAGACTGTGATAAACAATCTGTAGCTAAAATTTGGATAGCAAAAATAAAAATATTAGAGGAAAATGGATGATAGCAGGGACTTTATACAGTGGCTTGGGCAGGATATGTCGGTAAATATCCTTATGCGTTTGGAGGACCCTTCTGATCTCGTTCGCGTTGCTGCTGTTTCGAGTTCTTGTCGCCGGTTTGGTGAGTTTACTCATCTCAATCATTGCCATTTTTGCTTGTTTTCTCACTTATTTACCTGTTGTTTCTACTGAATTTCTTGAAAAGAAAAAAAAAAAAAAGGAAAAAAGAATATATGTCTTTTTGATTTTGTTGATGAAAATGTTATGCCGGAGTAAGATGAATTGTGTATTTTTTATTGTCTGTTTCTTTCCTTTCATCTGATGTTAATCTAGGAGATCTGAGGTCTCCAGTATTGTTATGCCCTTAATGCTGAATTCAACTGTTATGCAGTGATTGCTAACGGCCTATGTAAGAAACTTTGTCTAAGGATGTTTCCTGAAGCATCATGTTTTGCTCGTGTTATTGAAACTAAAAACATGGACGAACTGGTGGCAACTGGGACGGATGATTCCGCTGAATGGGCTTGTTTAGAGAGGGCACATAGAGCGTATGCATCCTTAACTAGAGGTCTTGCTACCTTCACAGGAGAGAATTGCATATCCACAGCCATCTATGCATCAACTACGGATAATTATCCCCAAGAAAGCATCGGGAATACTCTGGTACCGGGTGATAGGGTTGACCGCATACTGGTACAGGGTGATAGGGTTGGCCAGGTGCCATCATATTGGTCGAGCCAGGGTGCAGATGATCCCGCTGCTTCAGAGACATTGATATATAAATTGGCTTCAAATCTATGTCTGATCACTGAAGTTCATGTGCATCCATTCCAAGGTCGGTCTAAAGTCTTAAACCATCTGTAACAATTAAGTTTTTATGCTTTATGTTACCTTCAACTGACCTGAAACATTGCTCTGGGACCAGCATATTTTCAGTTTGGCTTTCCTATATATTCAGCCAGGGCCGTGAGATTTCAGATGGGCCGTCTCAGGATTCCTTTGGATGTAGAAAGTCATGATAGAGATGAATTTCTGGACGTTCAAGATTTTCCCGATGACCAGTTTGTATGTACATATAGTTCTCCAGAGTTTCCAATGGCTCAGGTGACCTTCTTAGAGAAGCTTTAACTTTGATTCTTTTGTTTCTGTTGTAAATTGTCAGGAAAGGACATCTAAAATTACATTGTCTTTTGATGACCAAATTATAAAAACTTTAATGTGACATTCTTCAACTTAGATAACTTTGTGGCCTTTTTAGTTTTTAGTTAAAAAAATATTTCCCTTTTCATTTTTGTGAGTTTGCAACTGTGTGCTTGTAGGATTTACCATCTTGTAGCATAAGCTTGAACGATTGTTGTTACAATGTATTGTTTATCTCAATCAAATTTAGGCTCTTTTCTATTTACCTATACATAGCGTGCATAAGGAACACTCACCTTATTCATTGATGGAATATAGGAAAATTGCTTGCAAAAATTTAAGCTGCCCGAACCTGTTATTTGCATAGGAGGAATCCTGAAAGTGGAGCTGTTGGGCAGAGTGCAAACTCAAGAAATGGACGGACTATACTACATATGGTGGGCTGTTCTTATCCATGTTCTCTTGATCACGCAACGAAAATATTCACCCATCATTGCATTAGAAACTAGGAAGTTTTTCCTTCACTTTACTCAGAAACCAATGCGTGTAAAGTTTTTGTAATGTCTCACAGCATCGCCCATGTTGAAGTTGTTGGTCGACCGGTCTCTCCAGTATTTGATGTCCGAATGATTGACCACAGGGAAGATGCACACTAAAGTAGCACCCTGAAAATATCTGCAACTTGTCACCTGCAGAAGTATTGGGAGCCAATCTTTGAATTTCTCGTAATGAATTGACTCATTTTAGGAAGTATAATGAGTCTACTCAAGGCTTTGTGAGATAATGAATTCTATTTTGTAGAAAACATTTTCTCCGAAACTATTTTGTTCGATCTTTGAATTTCCCCAAAGTTGCAGAGAGAGAATCCTATTAAATTGCTTCATTAGCTCTGACAGAAGACAGACTGGGGAATGTATTATGTTGTAAGAAATAACATTCGACTTTGGTTATGGTGATGTAAGAAATAGCATATATATGGCAAGGGAGCCATGGCTCATACTACATCTTCAAGGAAAAGGGCCCATTTGCCAAAACGAAATGCGTACAGGTCCTGCAGATTGGTCTATTCAAGTCCTTATTGTTGAAATTTGTAGATATTTAGCCATGCGGCCAAAATGAAAATTCAAAATTATTAGTAAAAATGCTAAACTTTGCTGCCAATGGTTTGGCTAAGTGAAGTATGATTTTGATCCTATGGGAATAATTTGTTGTGATGGTATTCCGGCCATTGTTTTGTGTGTAGAGGTTTTTCATCTCTTGATTGTGATAAATTCCTTTCTGAATCAATGAATTTTTAATTATTAAAAGAAAATTAAATAATAATTATTAATAAATTGATTATTACTAAAATAAATAAATATCTGATTCAAAATTAAATTGGAAGAAAGATGATTTCGCAAATTTTTAATGCTAAAATACTGGAATTTATTTTTAAGAATAAACTTATTAAGTGGCAATTTAATTCAATATCATAAGTTTCATATATAAAATGTAAGAATAGGGGCTTGAACTTAATAATTCTAACGTGCAGGTGTATAAAAAAAATAAAAAAATTAACAACAAATTTATAGAGGGGAAGATATTAACAGACATAATTTAAACTTTGGAAGTGGTTTAAAAATTATACTGAAATGTAAGGATGTTTTTGAAATTTTTTCCAGTTAAAAGCTTTCAGACTAAACGACGGCACATTTAGAAAAAAAAACCCCAAGAAGTGAAAACCCTCTAAACGTTGGTGTTTGGTTTTATTTCAATCACCCCTTTTTCATTTTCATCCGGAAATAAAAATTAAAAACTATCACTTTCTCTCTATTTTTACTCAAACTATTCCTATTTTCATTTTCAAACTCTTTTTAAATCTACCTAATTATCCTATTATTACATCAATTAAATTCAAATTTGATTTGACATAAATTATCCACTATCGTTTTAAAATTAATAAAATATACATATATTTTTAAAAAATAAATCTTAAACATAAAAAAATATAATCGTCTCTATTTTTACTCAAACTATTCCTATTTTCATTTTCAAACTCTTTTTAAATCTACCTAATTATCCTATTATTACATCAATCAAATTCAAATTTAATTTGACATAAAGTATCTACTATCATTTTAAAATTAATAAAATATACATATATTTTTTAAAAATAAATTTTCTTAAACATAAAAAAATATAAATCAACTATCTTCTCAACCATATATCTTATTTAATTATTACTTTCTAACAATTCATCCAAACACATTTTCATTTGCATTTCAAAATTATAACTACTTTTTCAATTTGTAGAAATTGCTGAAAATGGAAATGGGTCTTGGAAATAAAAGCAAACACCCTGTGAGATCCCTTTTCATTTTCATGCAGAAATAAAATTAAAAACTATCACTTTCTTTTTATTTTCACTCAAATTATTCATATTTTCATTTTCTAACTCTTTTTAAACCTACCACATCATCCTATTATCACATCAATCAAATTCAAATTTGATTTAACATAAAACATCAACTATCATTTTAAAATTAATAAAATATAAATATACTTTTAAAAAATAAATATTTTTAAACATAAAAAAATATAAATCAACTATCTTTTCAATCATATACCTTATCTAATCATTACTTTCCAATAATTCATCCAAATACAATTTCGTTTTCATTTCAAAATTATAACCATCTTTTCAATTTTTAGAAATGATTGGATGTATAAATGGGCCTTGGAATAAAACCAAACACCTCGAAATAAAACCAAACACCTTAAAGTCGACGGTCCATTTGGTTTTATTTTCAAAAGCCATTTTCATTTCCAAACATTTCTAAAAATTGAAAAATTAATTATGAAATTGAAATAAAAATTGAGATGTATTTAAATGAAATATTGGAAAGTAATGATTAGAATAGGTTATATGATTGAAAAATAGGTTAATTTATATTTTTTTATGTTTAAAAAGTTTATTTTTTTAAAATATATGTATATTTTATTAATTTGAAATTGATAGTGAGTATTTTATATCAAATTAAATTTAAATTTGATTGATATGTAATAGAATGATAGGATAAATTTAAAAAGAGTTTTGAGAAAATAAATGTTTATATTTAAAAAAAAATAGTGAGAAAGTGTTTATTTTTAATTTTTATTCCCAAATCAAAATATCAAAATGAAGGTACTTGGAAATTAAAACAAACGGGCATTTTATGCAATTCTCCATCCGGTGGCACACCCCCTCAGCCTCCGTCGTTCTCCTCCGCCGTCTTCTCAATCTGTCGCCGCTACTTCCTTCCAATGGGAGACTCCGCCGCCGACAGTAAGGCTAAGCCTAATTCAAATTCAACTGCCTACGTCAAAGACGAAGCATATCTTCAATCTGTCATCCCCAAACGCAATGCACTCTTCGAATCCATCCAGAACCAGCAAAACCTCAATCGCCTCTCGCTTACTCCCGAACTAATCCAGTAATCTTGTCACCTATTCTCTTTCCTTTGTTCATTTTTTTTTAACTTAAAGATTCTGTTTTCAAATTTTGCCTTGATTTATTGAGAATATGATTACATTGCCGGACGGGAAAGTGAAGGAAGGCAAGAAATGGAACACGACGCCGTTTGATGTCGCAAAGGAGATATCGAGGAGCTTGGCGTCGAACGCGCTGATTGCGAAGGTGAACCGGGTTTTGTGGGATATAAGCCGGCCTTTGGAAGGTGATTGCAAGCTAGAGCTGTTCACTTTTGAAACTGATGAGGGGCCGTGATACTTTTTGGCATTCCATTGCTCACATTCTCGGCGAGGTAAGCGATTATAAATGTGATGATTTTTTAGTGAAGTTGTGCCTTTATATCATAAGAAGGATCATTGATTGTTTAATTGGTTTTGGGTTTTTTTCTAGTCGTTGGAGCAGACATATGGATGCCGATTGTGCATTGGGCCGTGCACCACGAGAGGGGAGGTGAATTGCGAACTTCTTGTTTCCTTGTTTCTCTCTACATAGATGGATGGTTTCTTTTCTAAATGTTGTTTTTGTTGAATCTAGTCTTTGAAGGCCATGTTTGATTTAGAATTTGAGTAATAATTGAGATTAGAACAGTGGGTGGTTGAGAAAAAATATTATTCTGATTGATATTAGATATTGTGTTATAAATTAGGTACTATTTAAAATTCTAATAATATGATATTAAGTGTTTAATTGAACCTACTACATTTTAGATAACTATTTTGTCCTTGAAGAAAAATACATATACATAGCATATATATTAAAAATTTTAATTTTCACACTTAGTATAAATTATCAATTTTCAATATATAAATTATAAATTTTCAATATATAAATTATGAATTTTTAAAATATAAATTTTCAATTTTCAATATATAAATTATAATTTTTCATTATATAAATTTTCAATTTTCAATATATAAAATTTGATTTTCAATATATAAATTATAAATTTTTGAAATTTAAGTTTTCAATTTTCAATATATGAATTATATTGAAAATGGAAATATTACACCCACGGAACAAGGATTGTAATGTCAATTTGCATGAAAAAAAAAAAAACTCAACCAATCGCACCCCCAAGGACGTGACATGAATGTAGTTTAATCTTGGCACAGTACCAAGCTACACAAAAAATGCTGGCCGGCCCGCATTTTTTGTCTCATGTATCAAACATTGTAATAGCCTAGATTATGATCCCCAATTGCTCCTAATAGTGGGTATCAAACACGGCCGAAGTACTTAAACAGAGATTCGGTGATTCACTTTTACTTTTACACTTGAATTAGTTAAATGTTGGGCTCAATTTCTTTCTCTTTCAGTTGCTTTTACATTTTGAGTTGTTTTCTCATATTAACCCATTTTTAAAATCTTGTGACCAACTTATGTTGAATTGTTTTCCATTTTAATTTCTGATGAGATGCCATGACTTTTTTTATTTTATTTTTTATTCATTGATCAAAAGAAAGGTACATCTTGATAGTTGCAGTCCAGTCATCCTAGCATGCTAAGCATAATGACTGTACAACCGAGCAAGCTAGAACCAAAAGTTCAATTACAAAATGCCCCACAAAGTTAAAAAACTAAGATGGCCAAACAGAATTAAGAACCAAAAGGGGGATCAAGCGTCCGTCCCGGCCGAGCCATCACTTGTATCTGAAATGTGGGTACTGAAGCTTGTCCATCATAACGAGTGACCGGCCATCTTTTGATAGATCATTAGCATCTAATACTCTCCCAAAGTCCAACTGAGCTGCTTCTTTAGCAAGTAGATCCGCTACTGAGTTCCCTTCCCTATAAATGTGGCAAAAAGAAACATTAAAGTTGTTGGATAGTGTACGGATACCTCCCAGAATGTGCGCCAATTTCCAATGGTGTTCGTGAGGTTTCTGGATGAGGAAGAGGGCTGCCAAGGAGTCAAGTTCAACCAGGATATTATGAATGTTTTTATCGTGACATAACTCCAATCCCCGTAAGACCGCAAAAACTCCGCATGTATGTTGGTCTAGACCCCGAGAGGTTGCTGGAAGCCAAAGATAGTATCGGCAGTAGCATTCCTAACAATTCCAGCCGCACCCGCAAGTCCAGGATGTTGTAATTGGCACAAGTATGCCTATTTACATGTGTAATTATTCATTGGATGGAAGCCAATTATGGTTGGAATCCAATAGATAATTATAGTGTTGAATTTGGTGGAATAGAGGAAGGGAAATGGTTAAGTATTATAAGTTGGGTTGTCCCACATTGTAAGCTTGAGAGAGTGGAGACCTTCTTGTGACTTATAAAACCAAGTGGAGGAGTTGAAGGGTCTTTAACCCTTCACTTGTCCCACATTGGTTTTGTAAACTAGTGTGGACTAGTTTATATTGAATTCAAGTAAGAATGTTTGATAAATTGTTCTTTGAGGGGTTCATATAAGTGGACCACACGCGCGCTGCCGCCGCGGCTCGGCTCGGGTTCGAGTCGCGGGCGTTAGGGCGAATGTCTCAGTCTCAGTCTTAATTTTTTGGACGAAATTCAATTAGAATTTTGAATTTAAAAATGAAAATGAAATTCAAATTTGAACTTAACCGTTGGCTTGATCGGATAAGGCTTGACTCGGTCATGCCTGTTGGAGATCATGACCGAATTTTTTGGGATGAAGCCGGATTTCTAGGTGTTGTTGGCGGACATGGGTTAGGGTTTTGCTTAGTCAAACCCTAATCAGCCCTTAACAGCCGTCAAACCCTAGTGATTATTAGGTCTGACCGTCAAACCCCAGCAGAAAATTAGGTCTTGGCCGTCGGCCCATTGCCCTCTGCCAGCCCTAATTTCCCTCTATAAATAGACAGCATTCGGCAGTATAGAAAACACACCAAATACACGCCAAAGCAGCCTCTTCGGCTTGTATTCTTCATCTTCCCCTAATATTCCAGTTTCTTTGTTGCCGTAATTCCCTCGTTCTCTCATATTCGACCTATTCCACATATATATATTTCGAAAGCTTGGCTATCTGATTCGGATTCTGGCTACTGGGTACTGTTCGAGGTGAACGAGAAGGAGTGCATCTGATTGTTCTGGACCATCTCATCCTGGGAGGAGCTGCGCTATACCCGTTGCATTGGTAAGTCGGGGCGCTCGTTTCTTCAAGGCAAACAGAATTTCTCTGTGATTTGGTCGCCCTATTAATTCTGTTACGATACAGAATTCTTAAGATAAGTTTACTTTCAAATTCAGTATCTATATATTACAAATCTGACAGCATGTTCTATTGTTTTATTGCCTCGGTTAATTTATGAATTTTGGCTTTTTCTGGACTCGTATCTGTTTAATTGTACTGAATTCTGATTTGTCTTAAATTGACGTTTATTTTGATCACGCATGCTGTATGATTAAATTCTGATCACGCATGTTGTATGTTTAAATTCTAATCACGCATGCTACATGTTTAAATTCTGAAAAACACATGCTTTATTTGAATTTCATATTGATAAAAACGCACGTATTACTCCACTGTGATTATCTGTTCCATTCCTGATAATCTGTTTTGCAATATTTATTTATTGCTTTGGATTACTGCATGTTGGCTTAAATCCTGGAAACAACAATCTTGAAGAAGCGAGATATTTCGTGTGTTTATCATCTGTTGAAATTCTGATTAGATATCCTGTCTAGGAATCTTGCCTGATATTTCTGATTAGATATCCTGTCTAGGAATCTTTCCTGCATATCCTGCCTAGATATTCTGTTATAGGACTTTAATTTTCTGTGATGGCTTCAACTTCGCATGCTATTGGTGATATTGTGTCAGTGAAAGTTGACCTTTCTGGACTACCGGAAAAATTCACGGGCCAGTATTTTAGGCGTTGGCAACAGCGCATGAAAATCTGGTTGACGATGAAAGGTCTTCTTTCATTGATTCAGTTGACTATGCCGGAACCAACTGAAACTGATCCCAAAACTAAAGAAATAGCTGATTGGAAAACTAAGGATCAGATTGTTCGAGGAGTGATTCTGTCAGCTCTGTCTGATACACTCTTTGATGTATATTGTTCTGATTCCTATACAGCTAAATCTTTATGGGATGAACTGGATAGGAAATACAATACTGAAGAGCAAGGGCTCGAAAAGTATTCGGTTTCCAAATTCCTGAAGTATCAGATGGTTGAGGGCAGGTCTGTATCTGAACAGACACGTGAATTGATTAATCTAGAGCATTCCCTAGCTGGTGCTGAAATGAAACTCCCTGAAAAATTTATGGTCATGTCGATTGTCGATAAGTTTCCCCAAATCTTGGGAAAGTTTCGGCATGACTCTGAAGCATCAAAAAGGGAAATTGACCTTAGATGATCTGATGATTGCCATAAGTATTGAAGAGAAGCACAGAAATCAATCACATACTGTTCCTATTGAATATCATCCTAAGGCGAACGTAATAATAGGAAAGAAGAAAGTCAACATGAACTCAAACTCTAAATCCATCGATAAGGGAAAAGCCAAAATGAATAAGAAACCAAAGGCAAACAAGCCTTGCTGGAATTGTGGACAAAAAGGGCATTGGGCTAAGGAGTGTCCCTCCAAGAAAGCCAAGGCTAAAGCCCAGTCTGCTGGACCAGTGGTCAACATGGTTGTTGGAGACACCAGCGAAGCTGGAGTTCCTGATGCATCCATTGACGAGTATGTTTCTTGCAAACCCGAACTATTCTCTATCTATGAACCATATGATTGGCTGATAGACACTAGTGCTAATGTGCATGTTTGTGCTGATAAATCACTGTTTGTGTCTTACCAGCCTATTAGCGGAAGGACTGTGACGATGGGGAACTCAAGTGCTGCCAATGTGTATTGGATAGGACGCGTGGACCTGAAATTTCCTTCGGGGCGCACACTGTCTCTGCTAAGGGTGCATCACGTCCCAGCAGTTTGAAGAAACATAATAAGTGGTTCTGTAATAGTTAGGGAAGGTTATGAAATTTCTTTCAAATCAAATAAAGTTGTAATTTTACATTACGGCACTTTTATTTGTAAAGGCTATCTTTCCGATGGTTTGCTTAAGTTGAGAGTTGAGAACATTATTGGTTCTAATAAAGTTGATTTTTCTAATTCTCCTGTTATTAACATTATTGAGAATTTATTTGTTTGGCATAACCGTTTAGGACATTTGAATTATAGTTCGGTCAAAAGAATGATGAACATAAATTTAATTCCTAAACATGAAATTGAACATGGTCATAAATGTCAAATCTGTGCTGAAGCCAAGCAAGTTAGAAAGCCTTACCACTCGGTTGAAAGACAAACTGAAATTCTTGACTTAGTGCACACAGATATTTGTGAGTTTAATGGGGTCTTAACAAAAGACAATAAAAGATACTTTATCACCTTCATAGATGATAGCAGTAGGTATTGTTATGTTTATATACTAAAACATAAAGATGAAGAACTAGATAAGTTCATTATGTTCAAAAATGAAGCCGAAACACAAACTGATAGAAAACTTAAACGGTTAAGGTCAGATAGGGGTGGAGAGTATGGGTCCAACCCATTTCATGAATATTGCCGTAATTTTGGCATAATTCATGAAGAAACTACTCCTTATTCTCCCGCTTCAAATGGGATAGCTGAGCGAAAGAATAGAACCTTTATAGACATGATTAACAGTATGCTTTTGAATTCTGGATTGCCCAAGTACATATGGGGGGAAGCTCTGAATACGGCTTGCCATATTCTGAATAGAGTTCCCTTGAAACATAAAGAAAGCACTCCATTTGAACTCTGGAAAGGCAGGAAACCTAGTCTAAAATACTTTCGAGTGTGGGGCTGTCTTGCAAAAGTTCTAGTCCCTGAACATAAGAGGAAAAAACTAGGTCCTAAAACTATTGATGCGGTCTTTCTAGGCTATGTAGAAACATCTTATGCTATGCGATTTTTGGTTATTAAATCAGAAATTCTGGGCATAGATGTGAACACTATAGTCGAATTTCGCGATGCTATGTTCTTTGAGAACGTGTTTCCCATGAAGACTGGGATACCTAAAAATGTTTCTTTAGATTCAACCCTTGAGTCTACATCAATTCCAGATCATGTGGAAAAGATGTCAAATGTGGGGGCTGGTCCTAGTAGTACTGACACAGTTCCTGAAGAACTGGATGAACCCAGACGAAGTAAAAGGGCTAGAATCACTAAGGACTTTGGAAGTGACTTTGTTACTTACAATGTCGAGGGTGATCCTGTTACCTTCAAGGATGCTATGGCTTTCCCTGAAGCTAAGCATTGGAAGGAAGCCATTAAGAGTGAGATGGATTCTATTGTCTCGAATGGGACATGGGAATTAGTCGATCTCCCTCCGTGGTGTACTACTATAGGAAGCAAGTGGATCTTCAAAAAGAAACTTAAGTCTGACGGAACTGTTGATAAGTTTAAGGCTAGGTTAGTTGCTAAAGGGTTTAGGCAAAAGAAGGGAATAGATTACTTCGACACCTATTCCCCAGTAGCTCGTTTGACTACTATCCGAGTGCTAATAGCACTGGCTTCCATATATGATTTCCCCATTCACCAGATGGATGTGAAAACAACCCTTCTGTATGGTGATCTTGAGGAAGAAATTTATATGGATCAGCCTGAGGGATTTGTAGCTTTTGGAAATGAGCGGAAAGTTTGCAAGCTTGTTAAGTCACTTTATGGTTTGAAACAAGCTCCTAAACAATGGCATGAAAAGTTTGACAAAACAATATTGTCATTTGGTTTCATAGTTAACGATAATGACAAGTGCGTTTACTGTAAAGTTAAAGGTGATAACTGTATTGTGTTATGCCTGTATGTAGATGACATTCTGCTGTTTGGATCCAACATTGAGATTACCAATGAGACTAAAAGTTTCTTAAAGAACAAGTTTGAAATGAAAGATATGGGTGTTGCGGAAATGATTCTTGGACTTAAGTTGACTCATTCAACTGAAGGTATAGCAGTCTCTCAGTCTCACTATGTTGAGAAGATAATTGAGAAATTTAGCTATAAACAAAGTAGAATCGCAAAAACACCATATGATCCTTCAGTGACATTCTTTAAGAATGAAACTGGTGTACCAGTGTCTCAGTTGAGGTATTCTCAAATAATTGGTAGCTTGCAATATCTTGCAAACGGCTCAAGACCAGATATCTCATTTGCGGTCTCTAAGCTTGCTAGATATACAAGCTGTCCTAATCGAACTCATTGGGAGGCTTTGGACAGGGTACTTAGATATCTAAAGGGCTCAGCATCACTAGCCTTGCACTACAAGAGATTTCATGCAGTGCTGGAAGGGTTTAGTGATGCTAGCTGGATTGCCAAAAAGTCCGGAAGTAATGGGTGTACAGGGTATGTATTTACCTTGGGTGGAGGCGCTGTAGGAAGTCTTCTAAACAGACTTTGATAACTCGGTCCACCTTTGAGGCTAAGTTGTTTGCTTTGGACACAACTGGGACAGAGGCAGAATGGTTATATGGGCTGATAGTACTATTGCCGATGGTAACCAAACCTCTTCGGGAATTGCTGTACATTGTGACAATCAAACCACAATTGCAAAGATCAATAGTTCAAAGTTCAATCAAAAAACTAAGAGACACATCCAAATTAGATTAAAATCTATAAAGAGTTAGTGTCTGATAGGGTTATTGCAATTGATTTTGTCGGATCCAAGGACAACATTGCAGACCCTTTAACTAAAGGACTTGATTTGTCCTCAGTTCAGAAATTCGGGTTGGGGATGGACTGGAAACCCATCAGTGATATACCTGCAATAGCAACCCAACCTACTAAGTGGAGATCCCATAAGGTAGGTTCAATGTGGTATAAACAAACTGCTGAGCATATCAGGTTGCACCTAAATTTAGATTGATACTTTGTATTTGGTGTCTCTCCCCTGATTACCTGATAGGTGCTGACTACTGCTGGTACAGTAAGAGTTTAACTCTAAATGGGGTCAAGTCATTTTTGGACGAGATGCAAGCAGTGCATCCCTGGAGACGCCCAACTAAGTGAAGGTAGTCCTTTGGCCGGGACTAAAGGAATTGGGTTGTTCCTTGACAAACATTCATGAATCAGGATCGGGACACATGGCCTTAATGTGTCAATCCTAAAGATCAGTACATAGCCTTTAGTTCGTTGTTACTGATGGACGCAATCACAATCACGGGTACAAATTCAAGGCTTAGATCCATTTGTCCTGGTGATTGCAAAAGTCGGATAACTTAGGGAGTGGTTCAAATCGGAAGGTACTACTTCTGAAAGCGAGCTATGTGGAATCTGATAGCCATTATCTATGGATTTGTGGGGGATTGTTGTAATTGGTACAAGTATGCCTATTTACATGTGTAATTATTCATTGGATGGAAGCCAATTATGGTTGGAATCCAATAGATAATTATAGTGTTGAATTTGGTGGAATAGAGGAAGGGAAATGGTTAAGTATTATAAGTTGAGTTGTCCCACATTGTAAACTTGAGAGAGTGGAGACCTTCTTGTGACTTATAAAACCAAGTGGAGGAGTTGAAGGGTCTTTAACCCTTCACTTGTCCCACATTGGTTTTGTAAACTAGTGTGGATTAGTTTATATTGAACTCAAGTAAGAATGTTTGATAAATTGTTCTTTGAGGGGTTCATATAAGTGGACCACACGCGCGCCGCCGCCACGGCCCGGCCCGGGTCCGGGTCGCGGGCGTTAGGGCGAATGTCTCAGTCTCAGTCTTAATTTTTTGGACGAAATTCAATTAGAATTTTGAATTTAAAAATGAAAATGAAATTCAAATTTGAACTTAACCGTTGGCTTGATCGGATAAGGCTTGACTCGGTCATGCCTGTTGGAGATCATGACCGAATTTTTTGGGATGAGGCCGGATTTCTAGGTGTTGTTGGCGGACATGGATTAGGGTTTTGCTTAGTCAAACCCTAATCAGCCCTTAACAGCCGTCAAATCCTAGTGATTATTAGGTCTGGCCGTCAAACCCCAGCAGGAAATTAGGTCTTGACCGTCGGCAATGGGCCCTCTGCCAGCCCTAATTTCCCTCTATAAATAGACAGTATTCGGCAGTCTAGAAAACACACCAAATACACGCCAAAGCAGCCTCTTCGGCTTGTATTCTTCCTCTTCCCCTAATATTCCAGTTTCTTTGTTGCCGTAATTCCCTCGTTCTCTCATATTCGGCCTATTCCACATATATATATTCCAAAAGCTTGGCTATCTGATTCGGATTCTGGCTACTGGGTACTGTTCGAGGTGAACGAGAAGGAGTGCATCTGATCGTTCTGGACCATCTCATCCTGGGAGGAGCTGCGCTGTACCCGTTGCATTGGTGAGTCCGGGCGCTCGTTTCTTCAAGGCAAACAGAATTTCTCTGTGATTTGGTCGCCCTATTAATTCTGTTACGATACAGAATTCTTAAGATAAGTTTACTTTCAAATTCAGTATCTATATATTACAAATCTGACAGCATGTTCTATTATTTTATTGCCTCGGTTAATTTATGAATTTTGGCTTTTTCTGGACTCGTATCTGTTTAATTGTACTGAATTCTGATTTGTCTTGAATTGACGTTTATTTTGATCACGCATGCTGTATGATTAAATTTTGATCACGCATGTTGTATGTTTAAATTCTGAAAAACATATGCTTCATTTGAATTTCATATTGATAAAAACCCACGTATTACTCCACCGTGATTATCTGTTCCATTCCTGATAATCTATTTTGCAATATTTATTTATTGCTTTGGATTACTGCATGTTGGCTTAAATCCTGGAAACAACACAGGATTCCCAAGAGAAGATCCATCGGTATTGAGCTTAAACTGTTCTGCCGAGGGAGCGATCCACCTAATGATTTTGTATTGAACCGGCTGTGGGGGGAGAATCTGGATGCCAAATAAAATAGCAGCAGAATTATCACCAGTCCAATGGCGGGATTCCATGAGTTTAGCAGAGTTGGCAGTGGTAATGTAGCTTTTGATTCTCCAAACTGTTTTTTCTGGTGAGGGTGCAAGATTTTTATGTTTGGCATCATTCCGGCTGCAACAAATAAACCAACAAATGAGCATTGGCATCAGTGATCTAATGTGTGTCTTCCCTCTCGACGCCGACCTGTTAATCCAAGATTGAAACAACAAAGAGATATTAAGAGTGTTAGGTAAAACAAAGTGAAAAGTGTGTGCAAAGGGAAGCCAAATTTTTTGAGCAAATGGGCAAGAGATGAAAAGGTGCTCGGTACTCTCCCAATTATCACAATGAAAACATTTGGAAGCAAGAGATATGCCTTTGTCTTGAAGTTTGGAGTCAGTAGGAATAAGATTTTGAAGCATTCTCCAAATAAAAATAGACATAGTGGGGGTAAGGATTTTATTCCAACATAAAGGTGCTATAGAGTTGGGAGTATCGAGTTGTCTAAAATGGGACCAAGTGACTTTAGTAGAGAACTTGCCATTGTTAGAGAGTCTCCAAAGCATGGTATCCTTAGATCCATGGAGGATGGGAACACAGCAAACTTGAGATGCCATGACTTAGTCATGTTGGTGTTAACGTAGGTTTTCCTGTTGGATAGGGAATGGTACAGTTTTTCCTGGAAGAGGAAGGAGTCGACTCATCTTAGGAAGTACAGTGAGTCTGCTCAAGGTTTTGTGAGATAATGTCTATTTTGTAGAATGATAACATGACTTTTTATTATTTTTGATATTCATACATTATGATCTTGTAGGAAAATTTTTAATTTTATACTGTGTATCTTATCAAAAATATGTTTTAAATTAAAACTTACTTACACAAAATTAGAATAATATGTTTGATTATAATTAATTTAATGTGCGCATGGCACCAGATGCGTTCTAATTTATATATGATTAGTAGTGATTCGAATTAGAATAACATGAAGTCAATGTGCGTGTGCGAATTGTAGAGGAACAAAAAGGCTAAAAAATATTAATATTTACAATAATTATGCATTTATTTATTATAAATTTTGCGTTTATTTAAATTTATGTTAAAGAAGAAAATGAGAATTATTAAGAAAAAAAAATATTTTTGAGAAAAGAGAAAAAGATAACTGCTGGATAAAAAATATTAAAACACCTTTGTTGATAACTCTCTCTCTCTCTCTCTCTGTTGATAGCTTTGTTATTGTTTGCTTGCTTCATTTTGTCACCTTCTCATCATTCTGTCCAAAAGAACCAAACAGAATTAAAAAATTAAAAAGAAAAAGAGTGAGCTGGTGGGTACCTGGTTTTCAATTCAGATCTTTTTCCCCATTGTAAAAGGTGAAATTCTCCCTCTCTCTCTCTCTCTGCATTTTTCTTTCATTCTTGTTTAATTCAACTTGGGTGTTTTCAAGCTTGAGTTTTTTCAGTGGCCCGTGTTCGGTTTTGCATGATTATAGCTATTTTCAATTAATTTGCCTCGGGCGTGCCACTGTTTCTTCTTCTTTTTGATTGAGATAGATGATAATCTATTCATTTATTTTTCTTTTAGGTTAGAAGCCTGCGATAAACAATTTCTGGCTAAAATTTGGATAGCAAAAATAAAAATATTAGAGGAAAATGGATGATATCAGGGACTTTATACAGTGGCTTGGGCAGGATATGTCGGTAAATATCCTTATGTGTTTGGACGACCCTTCTGATCTCGTTCGTGTTGCTGCTGTTTCAAGTTCTTGGCGAAAGTTTGGTGGGTTTCCTCATCTCAATCGTTGCCGTTTTTGCTTGTTTTTTTCACTTATTTACCTGTTGTTTCTATTGAATTTCTTTGGGGGGGAAAAATGAATATATGTTTTTTTATTTTATTGATGAAAATGTTATGCTGGAGTAAGATGAATTATTTGCTTTTATTGTCTTTTTCTTTCCTTTCACGTGATGTTAATCTAGGAGAACTGGGGTCTCCAGTATCATTATACCCTTGATGCTGAATTCAACTGTTATGCAGTGATTGCTAACGGCATATGTAAGAAACTTTGTCTAAGGATGTTTCCCGAAGCATCAAGTTTTGCTCGTGTTATTGAAACTAAAAACATGGATGAAGCGATGGCAACTGGGATGGATGATTCTGCCCAATGGGGTTGTTTAGAGAGGGCACATAGGGCGTATGCATCCTTAATTAGAGGTCTTGCTACTTTCACAGGAGAAAATTGCATATCTGATGCCATCTATGCATCAAGTACGGATAATTATCCCCGAGAAAGCATCAAGAACACTCTGGAACCAAGTGATAAGGTCAACTACAGGGCGTCGTATTGGTCAAGCAAGGGTGAAAGTAATCCTGCTGCTTCGGAGACCTTGATTTACAAATTGGCTTCAAAGCTATGTCTGATCACTGAAGTTCATGTTCATCCATTCCAAGGTTGTTCTAGGCCATCTATAGCAATTAATTTTTTTATCCTTTATGATGTTACCTCCAACTTACCCCAAAAAATTGCTTTGGGACTAGCAGATTTTCTGTTTGACTCCCATATATATTCAGCCAAGGCTGTGAGATTTCAGATGGGCCGTCTCAGGGTTCCTTTGGAGGTAGCAATTGATGGTAGAGATGAATCTCTGTATGTTCAAGATATTTCTGATGACCAGTTTGTATGGACATATTGTTCTCCAGAGTTTCCAATGGCTCAGGTGAGCTTCTTGGAGAGGCTTTAACTTTGATTCTTTTGTTTCTGTTGTAAATTGTCAGGAAAGGACGTCTAAAACTATATTGCCTTTTAATGACCAAATTATAAAAACATTACCAGACATTCTTCAACTTAGATAACTTTGTGGCCTCTTTAGTTTTTAGATAAAAAAATATTTCCCGTTTTGTTTTGTGAGTTTGCAACTGTGTGCTTGTAGGATTTACCATCTGGTAGCATAAGCTTGAACGATTGTTGTTACAATGTATTGGTTATCTTGATCAAATTTAGGCTCTTTTTCTATTTATTTACACATAGCGTGCATAAGGAATGCTCACCTTTTTCATTGATGGAATATAGGAAAATCGCTTGCAAAAATTTGAGCTGCCGGAACCTGTTATTTGCATCGGAGGAATCCTGAAAGTGGAGCTGTTGGGCAGAGTGCAAGCTCATGAAATGGATGGACTATACTACATATGGTGAGCCGTTCTTATTCATGTTATCTTGATCCCATAACGAAAATGTTCGTCTATGATTGCAATAGAAACTAGGAAGTTTTTTTTTTTCGTTCACTTTACTCAAAACCAATGTGTCTAAAGTTCTTGTAATGTCTCACAGCATCGTCCACGTTCAAGTTGTTGGTCGACCGGTCTCTCCAGTATTTGATGTCAGAATGATTGACCACAGGGAAGATGCACACTAAAGTACAACCCTGAAAATATCTGCAACTTGTCACCTGCAGAAGTATTGGGAGCCAATCTTTGAATTTCTCGTAATGATTCGACTCATTTTAGGAAGTATAATGAGTCTACTCAAGGTTTTGTGAGATAATGAATTCCATTTTGTTGAAAACATTTTCTCCGAAACTATTTTGTTCAATCTTTGAATTTCCCCAAAGTTGCAGAGAGAGAATCCTATTAAATTGCTTCATTAGCTCTGACAGAAGACAGACCGGGGAATGTCTTACGTTGAAGGTTGCCTTGTGGGGATTTTAAACATTCGACTATGGTTATGATGTTGTAAGAAATAGCATATTTATAACAAGGGAGCCATAGCTCATACTATCTCTTCAAGGAAAAAGGCCCATTTACCAAAACAAAATGCGCACAAGCCCTGCAGATTCGTCCATTCAAGTCCTTATTGTTGAAATTTGTAGATATTTAGCCTTGCGGCCAAAATGAAAATTCAAAATTATGAGAAAAAATGCTAAACTTTTCTGCCAATGGTTTGGCTAAGTGAAAGTATGATTTTGATCCTATGGGAATAATTTGTTTTGATGGTATTCCGACCAATGTTTTGTGCGGTAGAGGTTTTTCATCTTTTGATTGTGAGAAATCCCCTTTTGAATCAATGAATTTTCAATTATTAAAAAAAATTAAATAATAATTATTAATAGATTGATTATTACTTAAATAAATAAATATTTGATTCAAAATTAAATTAAAAGAATGATGATCTTGCAAATTTTTCGTGCTAAAATATTGGAATTTATTTTTAAGTATAAACTTATTAGGTGGCAATTTGATTTAATATCATAAGTTTCATATATAAAATGTGAGAACAGAGGCTTGAACTTAATAATTATGATGTGTAGGTGTATAACAAATTAAAAAATTAACAACAAATTTATTGAGGGGATGATATTAATAGACCTAATTTAAACTTTGGAAGTGGTGTAGAAATTATTAAAATGTAAGGACGTTTTTGAATTTTATCCAGTTAAAAGCTTTCAGACAAAGGTTTTGAATTTGAATCTAAGAGAAAGCAAAGTCCAATATAATTGTCAAGTTGTCTGTGGCCCAACAATATAAGTTTCTCAAATCATATGGAAAGTCAAGAGTTCGAGCGTGAACGAATTCCTAATGTGCATGTGCATGTGTATAAATAAAAAAATATGTCGAGTGGCCTGTGGCCCAACGTCATAAGTCTCTCATATAATGTGGGGGGTTGGACTCCAGATGTATGTGTGTATAAATAAAAAAATATATTAAATATTTATTAGTCGAGTACCCAACGACATAAGTCTCACACATAATGTAATGTGGGAGGTTGGACTCCAGATGTATGTGTGTATAAATAAAAAAATATATTAAATATTTATTAGTCGAGTACCCAACGACATAAGTCTTACACATAATGTGGAAGGTCGGAAATTCCAACCAAAACGCCTATGTGTATAAATAATAATAATAATAAAAAAAAGGACGGCACATTTGGAAAAACCCACAAGAAGTGAAAACCCTCTTACGTACGCTAAGCCAACATTTTATGCAATTCTCCATCTGGTGGCGCATACCCTTAGCCCTCCGTCGTTCTCCTCCGCCGTCTTTCTCTATCTGCCGCCGCTACTTCCTTCCAATGGGAGACTCCGCCGCCGACAGTAAGGCTAAGCCTAACGCAAATTCAGCTGCCTACGTCAAAGACGAAGCATATCTTCAATCTGTCGTCCCCAAACGCATTGCACTCTTCGAATCCATCCAGAACCAGCAAAACCTCAATCGCCTCTCGCTTACTCCCGAACTAATCCAGTAATCTTGTCACCTATGCTATTTCCTTTGTTCATTTTTTTTTTTTAAACTTAAAGATTCTGTTTTTAAATTTTGCTTTGATTTTTGAGAATAGGATTACATTGCCGGACGGCAAAGTAAAGGAAGGCAAGAAATGGAGCACGACGCCTTTTGATGTCGCAAAGGAGATATCGAAGAGCTTGGCGTCGAACGCGCTGATTGCGAAGGTGAACGGGGTTTTGTGGGATATGAGCCGGCCTTTGGAAGGTGATTGCAAGCTAGAGCTGTTCACTTTTGAAACTGATGAGGGCCGTGATACTTTTTGGCATTCGAGTGCTCACATTCTCGGCGAGGTAAGCGATTATAAATGTGATGATTTTTAAGTGAAGTTGTGTCTTTATATCATAAGAAGGATCATTGATTGTTTAATTGGTTTTGGGTTTTTTTTAGTCGTTGGAGCAGACATATGGATGCCGATTGTGCATTGGGCCGTGCACCACGAGAGGGGAGGTGAATTGCGAACTTCTTGTTTTCCTCGTTTCTCTCTACATAGATGGATGGTTTCTTTTCTAAATGTTATTTTTGCTGAATCTAGTTTGGTGATTCACTTTTACTTTTACACCTGAATTAGTTAAATGCTGGCCTCAATTGCTTTCTCTTTCAGTTGCTTTTACATTTTGAGTTGTTTTCTCATATTAACCCATTTTTAAAATCTTGTGACCAACTTATGTTGAATTGGCCGTATGATCTGCAGGGCTTTTATTATGATGCATTTTATGGTGATCTGGGATTGAATGAGGATCACTTTAAACAGATTGAAGCAGCTGCCAAAAAAGCAGTTGATGTATGTCTCTTTTTTATTCTCTGAAATTTGATGCTACTAAATCTTAGTGCCTACTTGGTTTACTGTGATTTGCATTATGCTGGTAATGGAACTGCTTCTAGATCTATGCTACTTTACCTTTAGAATTGGGATTTGTGATTATGGTAAAATAATGCCACTCCTCACTTTTTCTATGGTGTGTGCGACTATGTGTTTCATTTTTAATTTTTTGGCTGTAGTTTGAGTTTTCTATTATTTTTCCTTGTGCATTAGGAAAAACAACCTTTCGAACGCATTGAAGTTACAAGGGAGCAGGCTCTTGACATATTCTCTGATAATCCATTCAAGGTCATTATGTTTATAATTTTAGTATTTATCTACATATTTTCTATCTTAATGTAATGAAATATATATATATATATATATCTTTTAATAAAATCATTTATGACTTGTTTATTACATCTTCTTCCTGTTTCTATTAGATTGAAATCATTAAGGATTTACCGGAGGATAAAACCATCACAGTATACAGATGTGGCCCTTTGGTTGATCTGTGTCGTGGACCCCACATACCAAATACGGCTTTTGTGAAAGCATTTAGCTGTTTGAAGGTGAGATCTGCTATCAATCTGCTAAGATCCACTATCTGCTATCTACTGAAGTAAATATTTGCATTCAAGGTAACAATTCATTTCTGCATTTTTTTTTTAGGCTTCATCTGCGTATTGGCGTGGAAATAAAGACCGTGAAAGCTTGCAAAGAGTCTATGGCATATCTTATCCGGATCAAAAACGTTTGAAGGTGATATTCTGTCTTTGTTTTTTATCGTTGCCATTTTTGCTATAAAGCTATCCTAGATGGAGCAATATACACAGCTTATATTTGAATTTCAGCATAATCAGCTATCTTGATGTACCTAATGGTTGCAGGAATACAAAGCCATGCTGGAAGAAGCTAAGAAATATGACCACAGAGAACTCACAAAAAAGCAAGAGCTTTTCTTTTTTCATCCCCTAAGGTAAGATTTTGAGCTGCATAACTTTTTTTAAGCTTAATTTATGATGCTAATTAGATATCTTGTATGCAATTTAGCCCGGGAAGTTGTTTCTTCCTGCCTCATGGTGCTCGAGTTTGCAACAAGTTGCTAGAGTTTATACGAAGTCAGTACTGGAAGAGAGGTTATGAAGAGGTAAAACTAATTACATGTCACAATGACTGCACCTGAATATTTTGTACAATTGTGCCATTTCATAACCACCCATTGCATGATTTTGATAGGTGTGGACTCCAAATATGTACAATATGCAGCTGTGGGAAACATCTGGTCATGCTGCAAACTACAAGGAGAATATGTTTGTCTTTGAGGTTAGATCATGTTATTAGAAAGACTAGATTGAACAATATGAAATATTCATTTTCATAATTCCATCCTTAAATAGTGGTTTAGGGTTAAAATTTTTGCTTGTGCTTATCTGATAAGTTTGATGAGATGGTATGTCTTGCATTCTATTACAGGTAGAGAAACAAGAATTTGGACTCAAGCCAATGAACTGCCCCGGCCATTGTTTAATATTTGATCATAGAGTTCGTTCATATAGAGGTAAGTTTTGCCTGTTTTCTTTTTCCTTTTCTCTTATTTTTTTTGAATAGCATAGATGTGCGAATCAGACTTGCACGTGAGATGTACAAAGTAAGCTGAATGAACTCCACCTAATTATTGGTTTCTTTCATATTATTTTCCTTGGAGATGCTGAATAATTAATGCAGGATAGCATCTAATAAGTAGCATTCGGATTATTTATTTATTTATTTCCTATTATATTTGTTGATTCTATCTTCTTTCTCCATGGTATGTCATCAATTTCTTCATTTCATTCATTCTGTTGTAAAAATGTGTAACCTTCTCACCGTTTCTATTCCTTGTGAAAAAGATTTCCTCCTTCAGTTGCATCTAAGACATAATGAAACACATTATGTAATAAAAAACTTGCATCATTGTGATATTTTCCTGTGGTGCCCCACTGCCCTCTGCATGGGGTTCCGACTGGCAGTTTATTTTAGTGACAAGTTGGTCCATTTTGCAGAACTTCCACTTCGCCTGGCTGATTTTGGGGTGTTGCATCGAAACGAGGCGAGTGGTGCGCTTACTGGGTTAACTCGTGTCAGGAGATTTCAACAGGTATACTTAAGATTGTATTGCTAGCTGGTGGATGACTAGATAAGAAATGCTCATTGTTTTATGAACCACATTGTTCTATGTCTGAACTGCTTTTGCCATTTTTTTAGTAACTACTGTCTTTAGCCGCTTGGGTCCTTTGGCTTCTACCTTTTGCAGTAAATTTTGCCTTTAAACAGTTATCAGTTATCTAATCCAGCTCAGATGAACATTAAACTATAGTAGTTTATAAGTAGTTGTGATGAGTTTTTGTTCTGCGACTGGTTGAGGCCAATATGCATCTGACATGAGGGTCTTGGTGCAGGATGATGCTCATATTTTCTGCAGGGAGTCCCAAGTAAGATGGATTTTCTGGTTCAATCCTGGCCATATTAATTCCTGCAAAATTTTTGTTTGATGTTATCTTGCATTTCACAGATAAAAGATGAAGTCAAGAGCGTTTTAGAATTCATCAGTTACGTGTACGAAGTATTTGGCTTCACTTTTGACCTGAAGTTATCTACGGTATGGAGTTTTAAACTGTTCTTAGTGGAAATATTGTTCTGTTTTTGATCTTTGCACGAATTGATGCATTAAAATGTGTTGATAATTTGTCTTTCAGTGACACCAACCAAATACTATTTGTATTCTACTATTTCTCACTGATGTCTTCTCTTCTCTTACGAAAAGAATAAACATATCAAAAAGAATGTATAAACAACTGAACGAGATAATGAAGAAAACTTCATAACAATGGTCTTAAGTACATATGCCACAACTTAATGTACATGTTTTTGTGGTGAAACCTGATGGGTTCTGGCTATTGATGAAGAAAGAGCTAACAAGTGCCTTTTCATATGTTGCAGAGACCAGAGAAATATCTTGGAGACTTAGTCACATGGGAAAGGGCGGAAGCTGCCCTTACAGAAGCCCTAAATGAGTTTGGAAAGCCCTGGGAGGTTAGTTTCTGTTGCCACCTAAAAGTATCTCATTTCGGACAAAGCAATGAATTTTTACGAGAAAATCCTTTCTTATGTTCAGATTATCCTTATTTATGCATATTTCTGGACTCCTTTTGTTATACAACTGATTTCGGATCTTTGAGTAGATAAATGAAGGTGATGGAGCATTTTATGGTCCAAAGATTGACATCAGTGTTTCTGATGCAATGAGAAGAAAGTTTCAGTGTGCAACATTGCAGGTTTGTTTTAATGCTTACTTTCGTTATTTTATCATGTGGATGAATTAATAAGTTAAGGTATTACGTTTTATTTTCTAAACCTTGAGTTTATATTTTATAAGCAGTTGGTGTAATACTAAACATTGAGGTATTCCAAAGTTGAGAATAATTCTACAATTATAAAAAGGGAAATAGTTATGGAGAAGGATTAGAAGAGTTGGTCAAAAAAACAAAAAAAAAAAAAAGATACATTAGGCAAGACAACTATTAACAAGGAAAAGAAGAGTTCCGATGGAAACTAACTCGCTAGAAGCTTGAATCCATAAGATTTGATTGGGGCATGCTGGGGCATCGTCTTATATCGTTTAACAAATCTTAGTGTGTGTGTGTGTGTGTGTGTTTGTCTTCCTTCTTGAAATTTTGCTGGTGAGTGAATTTTTTAGGTTGTTATGGGAGTTAATTTTTAAGAAAACTGTGTGGAATTGGGTCTCAAGTCAAAATGCCTCGATCAAAAGTGGAGAGCCTTTGAATGCCAGGGCCCAGGTGTAAGCCCACAACACTAAGGTGTGCTTCTAGAGCCCTGGCAGTGAGCTACCCTGTGAGTGACTCATTAGAGCACATGTTAAAACTGTTTGCTACTTTTCTGTAGAGTACATGAAAACTTTGCAGGTTTTCTTTTTCTTAAAGTATTGATCATTTCTCGAATGCTTTGCTATTTCAGCTGGACTTCCAACTCCCTGCTCGTTTCAACTTATCTTACTCCGCAGAAGATGAAACTAAGAGGGAGAGGCCTGTTATGATTCACAGAGCCATTCTTGGTTCAGTTGAACGAATGTTTGCAATACTTTTGGAGCACTATAAGGGGAAATGGCCATTTTGGCTCAGTCCACGCCAAGCAATTGTCTGCCCTGTCTCTGACAAATCCCAGCCATATGCACTAGAGGTTAGTTGCCAGCGCTTTTGCCCTTTATAATTGATATATGATTTCATCTCTTTCTTACTACTTCCCAAAATATGCCAGGCGTCATTGGGTTGAGGCATGCCATTACTATTCTTGGTTGAGAGTGATAGCAACTGTATTTGTTGCAGTTAGGCGCGTATAAGTTGACTCTGTGACTTATGAATAAGACTTAGAGTTTGTATAATAGTTGTTCATTGGCTTTTAGTTTGTATTCTGTTACATGATATGCAGATTACAATGGGTGTCTGCTTTTCTCTTCTACAATTGATATACTAACTCATCACTCATGTTTTGTCCTTCTCTTTTGTGGAACTGTGGGCTGTTTACTAGTGTTCCTCGTCAGTTATAAGTTGTAAATCGAATAGTTACTGTTTATTTGTAGTTGCTGATCTTGCTATGATATCCGAGACTTGAATATTGGGCATGGTTTTCATGTTTGGTTTCCTAGACGAAATTATTCCAAAATTGGGGGTTATGAAAGCATTTTTCAGTATCCCACACTGGTGGAAATTATACGTACTTCTTTCAGCTCATATCATTGGATGCTATTTGGTGATGTTAGTTATCACCCC
This sequence comes from Jacaranda mimosifolia, assembly GCA_018894105.1. Taxonomy (NCBI): domain Eukaryota; kingdom Viridiplantae; phylum Streptophyta; class Magnoliopsida; order Lamiales; family Bignoniaceae; genus Jacaranda; species Jacaranda mimosifolia. The sequence continues at coordinate 32,290,383 of CM032125.1, read as the reverse complement.
ATATAATCCAGCTAAAAATGGTTGTGGAAGATAGCTTAAATCTGTATTACTTTTTTTGGTCTATTGACAATTTTATAATCATAATGCTTTTCTGACCTTATTAAGTTACTTACTGAAATTGTCATGTTGTTACTGAATGTAGGTACGGGATCGCATACATGATGCTGGATTTTACGTTGATGTTGACACAACTGACAGAACAATTAATAAGAAGGTGTGTACAAAGCTATTCCCTATATCATCCACAATGATAATTGCATAACTGCTCGTCTTATATTTTAGGAAGTGACTGTCAGTCTAATTTTGTCTTGTATGCCGTATAGTTGTTTGTTTTAGTTTCTCAATATGAAGTTCTGAGAGGCGCCCAACAATGAAGTGTTACTGGGGACATTGCCTAAACACTACCCCATGTGATTGTGGAGCCCCTTCTTTTCTAAGTTCTAAAGAAGCAACAATCTTCAATCTTTTGCTGTCCTGAAGATTATAGGGTTTACGTAGTAAAAAGTGATCATCATATTGCCATTTGAGTGTTTCAAATCTGAGCCAGTTGCTCCCCAGTTTAGGGGTCACTTCAGACTTTGGCATGTGTAAAGTTGTGGATTTTCTTTCCTTGGTTGCACATTCGATCCTGTCAATCCACACGACAGTGTGACACAACGTTACTCATTTCTTGTGAAAAGTTCATTGATTCTTTCGATTAGAAAATTAAGCAGCAGCAACAAAAGCCTCAGGCTAAATCTTATGAAAAGCAAGAGCTTCATCAGTAACGTTGGGGTTTACCTATTAGCCCTAATAATATGATCTCCTTATGAGCTGTGCCTTCAGAATTTGATTTTAGGAGTTCCTCATAGGATGACTTTGGTGTTTGCTAACTGGTGGGTTATGGGTGCTTGTAGGTACGAGAAGCTCAATTGGCGCAGTACAACTATATCTTGGTTGTTGGTGAGAAAGAAGTTGGAACCGGACAGGTGAAATCTACCTTACAATCAAATGTTGAATGCAATATGCTGTTGACTGAGAAGTCTGCCATACACTTGTAATTGATACCATGCAAATGAATATTGATGCTTCTTGTGTCCTGTTGGCACCATCATTGTCTTTTCCATCAGTTGAAAAAACTATGCACATATAAATTATGGTTTTATCTGTCAAGCTGCTGCATAATATAGTCTAAAAATGTTCCTGCATGCACATTCACATTTGCACGTGCATGTATATTTGCTATAAAGAGAATATCAATCGCACAGATGAAGGTTGACTAGGATTGCTGCTGCCGTAAACTCATAGCCATCTCCATGCCTGTACCAAGCTGATTGTGTTTTGCATTCTTCCTTAATATATGCAGAATGTATCTTGTTGAATACTTCTGGATCATTTTCATCAAATGTTGTGCCTATTCTCTTTGTCAAGTGTTGCCCTTCTCTTATAAACTTGTGTGTGTTCAGGTGGCTGTGCGAGTCAGAGACAACAATGATGCTAAACTCAAGAGCATTGATGAACTTTTGAATCATTTCAAGGATGAAGTAGCGGCTTTTAGATAGCTTGTATCTATCAGATGAGGAAATTCTGAAGTTAATTTATTGATTTTGAAACGTCTGGAAACTTGAAAAGAAAAACAAAAGCGAATGAACTGAAAAAAACGTGGTATGCACAAGCAAAACCACTTGTCATTTGTTCTCCAATTTGAGCTAACGATGTTTGCTACAGACTCTTGTTTATCATATGCCTGTGTATTTTGAGGTGTTCTACTGAGTAATGATTTGTTGCTTACAAGTTGCTATTAGTTACTGCCTTTTCTTGCCTATCTAGATAAACGTACTGTAAGGATCCTCCTAATGTATAAACTTAAAATGAGAAGGTGTGTCAATAGCCCCCCGCCCCGCCATGTGAGATACCCATGTAGTTGTATGGTTAAATGCGATTTTTAAGACAACTGTTTCTTCGCTCAGTTATGTCGTATGTCAATAACTTCAAATTTCATGATAACGGATGAGAATAGCAGATGGCCTGGTTTATAACCTGTTGAGAACCACCTTTGCCTAGTTACTTGAATCGTCCAGAGTTTCAACTACTAGTTTATGATTGCATAGATTTGATTTGGAGTTAGCACTAGATTTGGAATAAAGACATCTTGACGAATATCAGATTTTACATGGGAAACAACCAGTAACAGGGGCTTCCTCGCCTTTTCTTTTATGACTTTTAAGCGCACAAGCCCACGTAGGTGTCGTATATAATTCAAACACAACTGATTCATGCCAGTTATCTGGACCACCTAACTGGGTGGTTAATTTCCAAAGTCACCGATCGCCCCGTCTTCTTTCCATAACCCATTACCATCATTTTCAAGAGCTCAGTTAGGAAACCATCACTAATTTTATCACAAGGTCGGGGTTCAATAATGCTTCACCATACAAGTTAACAGGACAAATTAACAAATTGAACACCGTACTGAATAAAATCTTCGAGTTCATCTTAATAGATTACACTTGCAACAAGCTTTAGCTGTGGACACCCACAAGTTAAAAGAAACAAACAAGAACTACTGTGCTATATATAGAACATCCATGAAGATCCATAATCAGTAAATGGAGGGGAAAAAAAATTGACAGGTGATTGAAGCAGTCTGTACAAAAACACATCTTTCATCAGATTCCACTCCTTCGGCCATATATAGCAGATTGCACTATGTTAGTCATGCTTTCCAGCTGAAGTTCATACTGTCGTCTAGATCATTGTTAAAAAACCCATTTTCAGTGAACTCATGGGCAATATCTGGAACCAACTCATCAGATAAATGAAGATTCTGTGGCAATTCTGATGCTTTTTGGCTGAACCCAATGTTGCCAACAGGTGCGGGAGATTCACTATTTGAAGCAGATTTAATACTATTGCTTCTACTTGGAGGGTGTCCAACATTCCCTGGTCCATTTCCCACTGAAGTACTTGCCATAGAACCCCTAAAGCCAAGATTATCCCTCAATACATTGCCACCTTGATTTTGCACAGAAAGGGACTGCTGGGGTGCTGCTGTCCCATTATTCTTATTGCTCATATCCTGCAGTAATTGCTGGATCATTTGTTGTTGTGATACTTGGCTCCCTTGAGATGGCAGAGATTGGTTTTGCTGTAATAAACCATTCCCGCTCGGTGGCTGCTGAAACTGCTGCTGCTGCTGTAACAGTTGGCCGCTAGACAAACCACCCACTGGTGAATTCTGTAAGGTTCCTTGTAAAATACCTGAAGGCCCTGGAGTTGTTGGAGCCTGGCTGGAAGTACTGAAAGGAGAAGATGTGTCCTGCTGAAGTGAACCATTATTATGGGTTGAGTTCATTGAGTTTTGCCTCATCAGCAAATTCTGGTAGTTAGTCAAAGCAAGAGCGGCCTGTGCTGACCCAGCCAAAGCTCCTCGACCGACCATTTGTTGATTATTGTTGATTGAGCTATTGAGCCCAGGATGCAATGCCATTAGCTTGTTGAGCGTGTTGCGGTCAGTTGGTAGCCCCTGAGGTCCACCCACCTGCTCCATTTCTTGCATCTTTTGCACCTGAACCTTAGGTGCAGAGGCATGCCGGGGGAAGTTTTTCAAGCCCTCTGTAAAATAGATAATAAAAAATTCACTTGATGAGCTGATGCTGCCATCCAGCAGATGTGCTTAGAATATGGAAATCAGGTAAAAGTGGACTATATCTATGATCATACTATTAGGCAACATAACAGCACATTGTCTCAATTGTTAGCGCTCACCATTAACTAAATTGTTCATGGTCTATCTTAGTTGTGTTCGGTCCCAGCAATATAATATATTGCATAGTATTAGAGAATCATGTGCAAATGGACTTATACAAGGCAAAATCAAAAAGATAGTTAGGGTTTATTACCAATAGCGCCAAGTTTCTGTTCTCCACAGTAATCCATCAGGGCTGTCATGCTATGGACGACCTCAGATATCTAGTAACAAAAAAGGAATATGAGAAACCATAAATAAAACAAGCAGTAAACTTCAGAAAAGTAATAACGGAGACATACCTGCAGGCACCGCACAAATCTTTTGGCAAAGCCCAAATCATTCAGAGACTGTAACTCCAAACTCCTAGCTAGCTGACGTCCAGCTGTTGCAACCCTGAAATTGAATATACACACAATTGAAGAGCAGTAGGTTGTATAAAGACTTCATATGGTTCATAGAAGTAATCTAAAGAAGCTGTCGCAAGAACAAGCATCAAAGAAATACAGCAAACTTCTGATAATCTCTCATTATCAATTGACCTTTTTCCTTTTCTTTTTGGCTGGGGAAGAAAAGTCAAGCAGAAGGCCTTACCTTCCATATATTTGCCACTTTAATCTTTTAAAGGTTCAGTAGCTGAAGCGGATGATTGTGGCATAGCGAATCAATTGGCAGAAATACTCAATTCAAGTCTTTGCAGGCATAGCATTATTATTTAGAGTAAACCAGCTTGCCATGAACCAGAGAAACGAGAAAGCAAAGGAGAAGCAAATACTGGAGCTTTTAGCTTCAGCGCTAAATAAGCCTATGGAAGCAAAAAGAGACTTACGAGACTTAGCATAAACTTATAGTATCTTCCCAAACAAGCTTAACCTAGTTTGGCTACCTTCAATTTTGATTTAATCTAGTTTTAACCCAGTTCAAACATGGTTAAGTATAAATAGGAGGGTACAAGTTGACTGTAATTGATTTTTTATGTCATATGCACCTAGACCAGGACAGAGACGATTATCCTTGGGTATTGGTTGACGACCCCAGTATATTTAGTTGCTCCTAGTTCAGGGGAGGAAAAGCTTGTGGGTTGAATAGGTTTCAATTTTTTCAGAAAGCGATAAACTTATAGCTAATTATATCAGAAGCATGTTGAAATATGTGACTAACAGGTACAATAAAAAGGTGATTCTTCTGGTACCTACAAGCAGGTGCTAAACCCTGCCCCATTTACCATACACTCACGAGAAAGCACTTAAAACAGCTCTGCTGTTGGGCTAAGCTTAAAAAGAAAATCTTCAAAGAAGAATTGGAGTTTGGGTTGGCCAGGATCTTCTGATGATAATTTATCAAATTAAATCTTTTTTCCTTTTTCTGTAATCTCATAAAGACATAAATGTGATTCTCAGAGTGCTTTTCCATATATCTTCCAGACTAGGAGCCATCAACTTAAAGGATGCTATGGACCTTTAGGTGCCAAGTAGTCTCATAATTAGAATATCATCAGGAAATATGAACTAAACAAAGAAAAAGAAACCAAGCCCAACAGAATTGAAATTTTCACTCACATGGCACTGTTTGCCTGCAAATCTGATTGAGACATGCCATCAGGTCCACTTTCAGATACTGTGCTTTGGCATTTCTGTGCAACCTGCAATAACTGATTTACCTGCAGGACAGTGCGTTCTATAAGATCCACAATGAAAATTTATCCACCAGAAAATCATGCCAAATGGGTCTCATTTTCTGCCCTCCAAAAGGTGATGATTAGCTTCTCTGCGTATTGACATGGTCAATTCTCTCACTATTCTATTTCTAACCCGAAATCACCCTCTGCAGATGTATATACAATGAAAAGATATCCACCTTAAGGGCTTAACCAGATACTAAAGTGCTCAGAAGAGTCAGTCTTGCAGCCATTCTAGTGATTGGTAATTCTACCATCAAAATCATGCTCAATAAATTGATTAGACATCTAAGCATCAAGATAGAACCAACTACCACAGTAGCATCCTAATGAACAATCACAACTGTGGCATTCAAGGATAAGATCTAAGGAAAACCAAGAGTTAGAGAGAAGTTTATGACACAGCACATAGATTTAGATAGGTCAGCAAAAGCAGGGAATTCATTTAACTACCGACAAGTTGATCCATGAATAGTGTTGCTGATTGTGGACATGCAACATAAACATATAAATCTAACAGAGCAACTAAATCCATAATGAAACTACGCAAGGGAGTTACATTATGAAGGACTAATTAAAATATCACAGTGCAATCACTGAACTAAATTTAAGAGAAGGTCTAATAGCATGACACGACTTAATTTTTCCATGAGCTTTCTCATACTGACGAAATGGTTGAATTTGAGAGCATGAATCTACCTGTGGTGCAACCAATCTACGAGGAAGAAGTTCTTCATGACGCCGTGCACAAAATTCCCAAGATAATATCTATATAAGTTTGGAATGCAAGTGTTAAACAAGAACATAAATCAGGATATAAACATGAAAGTACTTTAAGTGAACAAATCTTTACAGTTCACCTTTAAATCAGGGGTGAAAATGATGCGGAGCTGGCCCTCGCGAACCACCCGGAGTTGCTCATACACACTCTCTTGAACTGCCTTTCCATACTCCAGCATCATTATTCCTGAAGGGAATCGACACTCACGAGGCAAGTCCAGAAACAGAAGCTCGTCGATAACACCACTACCAAATTGGATTTCATTAAGTCTGGGGAGCACTTCAAAAGTTGCTTCTGTTAAAAACAAAAAGATAAATAAACAAATAAATAATTTTTAGAGCATATAAGTAGATGTGGCTAATAGACAAGGTTCAACCTGGTGATGCAAAAGGAACTTAGGGACAACTTTTAGTTAAAAACTGATCAAGCTCTTTGAACACCAATTTGAACCCCCTGTATCATTTGCTGATTTTTCAAACTTGGCTCAAGTTAAGGTCAGTAAGCTAGTAGCTTATATAATAACACATGAAGCTACTTGAGCTCAATGAACTCTCATTCAAAATTGGCTAAGTTAAAAAAAAAAACAAAAAAAAAAAAAAAAAAAAATTCAAGATCTTGAAAAAATGAAAAATTCAAGCTTAGATTGATCCTTCTATGTCGTACTGGTCATGTTTGATTGGCACATACTCACATTTCAACTTATTCTATAGCCGAAGGCAAGACCAGATTAGAGCCTTAGCCCTTCTATGAACACATGACACATCATTCATAAAAATGTTATGGTACATTACAAAAGGTAAGAATAAATATTTCAATTCAGAGACACTCTCACCCCCTGCCCAACACCCGCACCCAAAAAAGAAAGAAATAAAAAGAAAGCTAAAAAATCATAGTAAGAGAAGTGTAAATTAATATCCGAAAAACATAAATATTAACAAGAAGGTAACAATTGGATCCAGTGAAATGAAGACAGACCTATTAAGGCACTGCAAAGCAAGTAAGCAGATAAGAGACACCCACCCACCCAAAAAAAAAAAAAGAAAAAGAGTAAGCAGATGGACATGTAGACATTCTCAAATTTGTTTGACAATGTTGATCTCATTTTGCAGGTCTACACCTTAAATTGAACAACCATGCTTCACACTTTGAATACTTGCACAAGCTTGTGAAGGGAAAATGCGAAAAGTGTAACAGTACTGGAACACAATTGATCAACACACAGAGTACTGTCAGAAGTTGGTACCAAAAATCCTTCAATTCAGAACAAAGAAGATATAAAAAAAGAAACATATCCATGATAATGAAGTTTTCAAGTAAAGTTATTACTTTATGCTTTTACTTTTTTCCAGTCATTCATATCAACTCAAATCCTATCCATCACAGAATTCTGTTCCAGATAATATGAGGTGACAAGATGTATTTTTTGACTTGCCATAACATGGAAATACTGAGGAAATACCATCGATCAAGAAGGAAACACCAACTTCAAAATTGATCCGTTGCACTAGATACTATATCATTCCTATGTAAATGGTACCCACCAAAAAAAGAAAAAATGATAAGAGAGTTTTTGAGGATTATACATGATATTTGGGAAATAAAAATTACTCTCCACATATCCTAAATCATTTAAACCGAACACGACACCCAACCCAAGGAAAGATATATATATATATAGAGAGAGAGAGAGAGAGAAGAAAAAGAATCCAATAGAGATAATCTGGGAAACCTACATTAATATGAATTGGGGAAAAGGATAAACTAGTTATTTATGACATTACAAAATACGCTCCCAAATAAGTCACTTATCTTGCACTGGAGACATGATAGATCAGCCTCCTCAAACTTTATAGACCCTTAATTGAGATTCTTAGTTCAATTCAAAGAAACAGATAAATTTCCCCATATAACATGCAGATAGCACAAGATATGCAAGGAAGGCTGAGAGCTCTTGCCACAATAATCAATATTTTTAGAGGTTACTAGACCGTATAAGTTACAGAAACAACCGTGAATGACATAGCCTAGTTCTTCTTTTACAGCTTAGTTAAACAAGCAGAATGTTAATTAAAAAAGACGAACAGATTTACAACTGCAAGAGCAGAAGATAAGGCATGACACATAAAATGTTAGATTAAGCTCACCAAATCCCCTTCCAGATTTTGAACCACAAATGTCACACTGCCATGCATCCTACACAAAAAGAAGCAACAAGTCAAACTTATACTTTGAAAAAAATAAAAAATGCCAACTTAGGGTAAATCCATGGAAAGACTACAGGTTACAAAAAGTTCATAAAATGGCATGAATTCATGCATGGTTGGGAGGTTGGGGGTGGGGAAGAACTACCACAATGCTTCTCAAAAATCAAGAGATCAAGCCAAATGATCAAGTTAAAAGTACAAATGTTTGGTAAGCTAGTCAGTAACCATATAAAATTACCATTGCTGCCTGGGGGAATACCCCTAGTGAATGATGCCCAACGTTATCGTATAAGGATAGACACCACCTCTTCTTTGCACGTGGAGAGTAATACTCAGCCACAAATTTTCTCCAATAGGCAATAGTATTATCCTAGCAAGATACAGATACATGAGATATCATCAGAAGGTGTTTTAAAAAAATAAAAGTTTCAAAATTAGATGGGAACAAGGGGAAGGCACGTAGAAAACAGACATACTTATACGGACCATTTATAATACCATGACAAGATGGTAATAGAACATATATTAAGAGATCGTGAGAGATACTAATAGATAACTCACAGAAGGCCGCTGTCTCTGGTGATACAGGTACTGCATTAGTCGGCGTGAGCATACACCACCATCATAGGGGCGTTTTACTCCTGACACAGGCTGCAGTCCCTGCTGTAGAAGTTGCTGTCTTAACTGCTGCTGCTGCTGTTGCTGCAATAACTGAACTCGCTGCATTGGTGGCATAGACTGAAGAAGCTGCTGCTGTTCCCGTTGTTGTTGCTGCTGCCTTAGTCTCTGTTGCTGGATTAGAGCCTGCAACTGAGGATTGGGACTCTGTAAGTGCATTGGATCTTGTCTCTGCAATAGTTGTTGCAAAACCTGCTGTTGCAAAATATCTTCCTGCTTGATATCCAAGCGGGGTTTCTTTTGTAGCTGAGATACAGTAGTTGGGTCCTGGATGAAAGAGTTCGGGACCCTAGGACCACCAGGGAACTGGAGTTGGCCCATCCGTGAGGCAGGCAAAGATGTGGCACTTGAAGCTCCCTGATGCTGCTGACTTTGCTGAACTTGTGAAGCTGGGTCTTGATTGGAGCTTTGCTGCACCACAGAGGATCCGTCCATGACAGAAGAACCAGAAATGCTAATGTTGTTAGATGTGAATGACATGGGTGATGCAGGCAAGCGCATATAAGAATCTGTATTAAAACTAGCACTTCTCTGCAGATGAGGGCCTCCTGAAAGTGCTGAGTTGGCATCGGTGACCAAAGAACTTGCCCCAACACTAGGTCCAGATGTTGCCACACTATTTAAGACTGCATTGCTGAAATCCCCTGAAAGCGGACCCATGTTGACACGTGCATGTCCAGGTATTGAATGCGAAGAGTTTCCAAAATTTGAACTCAACTGAGAATTTCCTGCAACTTGGGATTGCCCATCTCCTTGAAAAAATATCCCTGAACTTGAAGATGATTGTGCCATTCCTCCCGCCACCCTAGAAGGCACCATCGGAGGCACTGATGTCTAATGTTTGGGATCCAAATGGTTATCCAGTGCCAATTCTTAAATACTAACAATTAATGTACAGAAGAGAAGACTGAAGCTAGCAAAAGCGAGGAAAGGCTTAGCTCCACTCACATCCCTTCTGAACTAAATCTCCCAAGTCCTAACCAACACAGAGATATGGCTACTTTTTCACTAGCATCTTCTTGCCAGTTGTTCTTCCACCAACACAAAGGAAAACCAAAAGAATATTTGTTTGTATTCTGCCAGGAACAATTCAAACAGAACATCAACAAGTAACAGGATAGAGCTAATAAACTTTAACATGTATCACACAAGAAAAAAAATAAAACAAGACCCACACAACAAGTGTGCAATTTTTAAAAGTTGAGCAACTAGAAAATAAAACCCTCGTTGCAAAATTCACTGCGAAATTCCCCCAGTTAAATCTACAAAACCCTAGTTCACAACTACCACTATTAAACCCAAATTCAATAAAGCACAAATCTTTAACAACGACATGCTAAAAGTAAAGTCCGCATCCAATGAATCAAACAATCTACTAAAACATAACTAACGAAATTAGCCAGAAAAACCCCAACTTAATCATAGCCTTCAAATATAAAATAAAACAAAGGCGATCACAGTGAAATTCACTCTAATTAAGTAAATTCCCTAATTACCATAAAATATAATCAGATTAAGTCCCTAATCAACATCTTCCTAAATCCCCATTAACTACAATTAAGATCAGAACTTACACTAACATCAACACGCATAAAATCAAAGCTTCATACTTGAAAGACAACTCCAAACAGCAAAATTTAAAATTTCCTTCGAATTATAGATATTTAAGTTGAAGAAGACAGAAAGAAAGAGAGAATATAGTTTATTATATGCTAACCTGGAAAAACTAGAGAGTAATCAGAAAGAATTTCGCGGAGACGAAAAAGAAGAAAGATTTTTCGCTGCTGATCGGTGTTTATATACCTAGCGGGAGTAGAAGGGGGGAACCACCGGATATAGCCGGTAAGGATTGTGGGTGACTGGATACAGGCGGTAAAAAAATGGACACGTGTCCACTGATTAATTGGTGTGTAGAGTCGGTGCAAGATCTGACGGTGGCGACGCGAGGTTGTTCGGGTTGACGGTTGACGTGGCGCGGTTAGATTGGATTTTGGGGGCTGAACGGGTAGGTCTCGCTAGAGTCACGACGGTTTCGTCTGCGTTGCTCTGAATTAAGAGGTAATAATATTATATTATTATTATTATCATAAAAAAATATTTTTAAAAGAATTATAAAATAATTTATCATTGGATCATTTAAAACAAGAAAGAATGGGAAGACCCAAGCGAAACTTGAATCTACGAATTTTTTCTTCAATAATAAATTAAAATAGGATTAACTGAGATATTAACATTAGTTTACAAAATTTTTGTAGTAAATATATATTTTTTTATGAAGATAACTAACAACAAAAATTATTAATTCTCAAGTCGTAGCAATATTTATTATAAGCGCAATAAATTAACTGCATATTATTTATAGAAAAATTAATATATAAGAAGAACAATATCAAGTATGGATTTACCCTAGTGATAATTAACTACAAGAATATCTAAATGAAACTTGATTAGATCAATTTCATAGTTGGGGCTATAAATTTTTAGTATCAGTTATGAATTAATCATAACTGATATTTTAATTTTTTGTGTTGTCCATTAAAATTTAAAATAAAAAATATTATTAATCATATTTTAAATTCATCCTCAAACATAAAAGGTCAACTTCTCAAAATATGGCTTATGTCGGTGCTCATAGCGAGGAAAAAAAAAAAGAGTATAAATTGATTTAAGGTCATTGAGTTACAAAATAAGATTTGGTATCATTAATTATTTAAAATATATAATCTCAAAAGTCAAATAAAAAATAAATATGTATGTTAACTAGTAAACTTACAAATCTTAAAAAATCTTATTATTATATTTGATTTAATTACTCATAACTTTATTTCAAAAAATATTTAAATGGGTAACATAATATATTGACAAATGACAATGATGAATTATCATGAAACTATGTGACTTTGGAAGACGAGTTCTTTGTATTTTCTTTCTATTTATAATAATGCTCCCATTACATATATTTGGCTCCTATTCCCAAATAGTTGCAGGAATTTTTTGTTTTTTGTTTTTTGTTTTTAAATAAAGATGTTTGCAAGTAATTGATCATTTTATAATGCCAATCCATTTTGGGGATGCTAGTTAAAAAATACAAGTTGGCCGTGGATCATAAATTTTTGGGTATTTCACTTTCAGAAGCTTAGCCAAAGCTAAGTGCAAGCTCTACCATGCTACAAGAATAATTGAAATAGAATCACAACCTACTTTGTACTTTAGAGTATTCTTCAAATTATATTAATTTGGTTTTACTAAAAATATTTTTTTTTCAAAAATGTTAATTTGGTTTTACTAAAAATATTAATTTGGTTTCTAAATACTTGTAGGATATACATTTTTGAATAATTAGATTGATTATATTTGACCCACGACTCGTTCAATTATGCCAGTTAAATTTTTTAAGTTGAATAGTTTAGATTATGTTATATCAATTTAAAGTGACTCGTTAAGTAACAGTTACTTATAAATATAAGTATTTTTATACTATTGTAGGTATGCAATCACAATTTTTGTTTTGTATTATTTCAATTATTCTTTCTAATTTGTTACCTCCTTAATTATTATACGAGCTTACTCTCAGAGAGTTTTTGTTGAGAAGTTTCAACAAAACACGTATATACATATTTTACTGTCCAAAAAATAGAATTTAACTATTTCAGTCCAAATCTACACCAAAGCCAATTTAATTATTCTACTTAAAAAATAATTAATTTATCGAACTCATAACACATATATACATATTTTACATTTATTAACATCTTTACAATGCATAAAATTAAGTATAACATCTTCACAATGCATAAAATTAAGTACTAGAGCTTGTAAACAATCTTTAATGTATGTTAGACATGTCTTCTTGAAAAACGAAATTGTGTCAAGAACATATTAAAACACATCCTTTTTTTATTATTATTTTAAATTATTTGCAACACATCCCTTTGGGTTGGCTTCATGCTTGTGCATGAACCAGGCATGTCATTGGCATGGTACAAGAACCCAATGCACATGCTATGCCTCTTTAGTCTTTACTTTCATTCCCCCTTGATTTTTCTTTCTTTCTTTCCTTTTTCTTTTTTTTTTTTTCATTTTATTTCTATTCTCTCTCTTTGGGGGGGGGGGGGGGGTGGTGGTAAGGTGGGGTCTTCTTCTGCCATGACCTTTTATGTTGAGGGAAGTGAGTTCACATGTGTGCATGCAAGGAAAACAATGCAAATGCCAGCAACAAGCATAAATACATTAATTGCAACCTCGTATGATCTAACAAGGATATGTTCCAGTTTTCTTATTTTTCTTTTATTTTCTCTTGAATTTTTTTTTATAATCTATAAACACACTGTCAATATGATAAATAAGTTCGTGGTCCTCAGGCGCATCTTCAAGTCCATCACATGTATTTATCAATATGACAACTTTTTCTTAGTGAGTTACATTGACATAGGACTAATTTATGGACAAGAATTAGTATGTCTAACTCTTGTATCAATTGCAATTGCAGGAACTCAACTCATGGATTGTAACAGGCCTAAACCTATGGAGTATGGAAGGAAATGCATCTTTCTACTTGAATTTGATCCAATTCGATTCAGTTTAATGTGAAAATTTCTCTAATTTTTACTTGGTATCATAATGATAGCTCAACGTATTAATATTTTGAACAAGTGATAGGCAACAAACCTTATGTTATTATTCTACTCGATCATTACAATTTATAAATGCCAACACTTCTTATTCTATAAGGGTTGATCTAGAATTAGTCGGACCAACTGTAACCACTTGATCTCCCCAATAACCTCTGAAGGTCGTTGTCCCTTGAAATCATTTACCCTAAATACTAAAATCAATTTGACTTTGCCTGTTGATTTGACTCAATCTCGACTCCAATTATAGTAAACTGTTGATTTGACTCGACTCAACTTCAATTGTGAGAAACTGTGTCTAAATCAAATCCAAACATATTATTTGCTTAAAGCATAAAGATTTCAAAGTGATGTACTATTTTTAGTGCATCAAAATGGAACATAAACTGAGGTATATATGGCAAAAGTGGAAAAGAGTCTCTGCATTAAAGTTGGTAAATCTTTATCCAACCATTCATTATTGATCTTCTTTATGAAAGAACATACTGCTTGAATTGACTAATGTGATTATTGCACTATGTACAACTTGTTCAATGGACTGTTGCTAGTGACATATTCTATGCAGGCAAATGATAAACTATTGAGGTACTTTTATAAAAGTAGATCACTTTGGTTGCAGAGCATGATTATGTGCATGCTTTATAGTCTTCGTGATTTGGGTTTGTTTTTGATTTGTTTATGTACCATGTTGAAAAAGGGTCATCTGTTTCTTTCCTATACTAAATTGTTTTCATTAAAGGAGACGAATATTTCCGCACTATCTCAATACGTAAACGATGGGCTCCATACAAATTATACTATACTAACAATCGTAATTGTTTTGCGATATTGCAAGGATAATTTTATTTAATTCTGAAGCTGATTATGACCAAATCTTTAGTTAAATTCATAGGTCAAATTATATTATCTTGCAAGCACGCCCTGTGAGAAGGTCTTTTTTTTTTTTTTCTCCCAAAAAAATACATATATGTGCTAGTAAGACAATATCTCGAAGTAGCTGGATCTATCAATGATGCCAAATTATACGCCTTTTCCCAAAACTTTTTGATTAAAGAGTTAAAATAAAACTGATATTGTTCCATATCGGAAGTGTTTAAAGGTTTTAAAACAATTTATAAGATTTATAAAAATTTCTAACGGAACAATATATTAACATAATCATACTTCCATATTTACCGTCAAAATTGATCATCTATCACTATCTAGATAAAATTAATCACTGTTGGCCACGACCTTTCCTTATTACCAACCAAAACTCTAAAACTTAAGTGTGAATGAATATTAATTCAATCAAAACGCTAGTAAATAACTCAATAATGTGTAGGCAAATATGTACCGTACATATATATATATATATATAATGGCATTAGTGGCCCCTGGATCTTTGAAAGAGCTTCAGAACTTGTTTAAAGGTAACGATCAAATACGGTTTTTATTTGAACAGTACTATGGCCGTATACACTAGAACAGAGAAAGCGAGCTCAACTTTCAAAAGTAAAAATCACACAAGATTTTATTTACATATTTTGATTGATTGATTTATTTATTTTTTAAAGTGCTTGATGCATTTTCCGAAATGACGGGGAATCATGACACCTTTTTTTTTATTTATTATTTCATCTCAACTATTATAGTACTTATTAGTAGAAAAATATCTCAAGTTATATTTGTTTACATTTAACAAATTTTGAGTTAACTTTTTTATAAAAAGTATTATAGTCTTGTCTATTAGACTTTTTTCTATGTACCTTCCATCTAAAATTTTTAAGTTGCTTCATTAAGTGATGGAATTAAATATGCCTGCAACAAAAACGAAAGTGACAATGTAAAAGTTGTTACTAATTATGTATATTTAGTAAAAAAAAAAAATAATTCTTCCAAATTTAATACTGATAAAAATTGTGCTTAAGCTGTTATTATTAAACTTAGAAATTATATAATATAGTTGTCATTAGGATGTCACGATATATAAATATGTCATTATTTATTAATAGTGACAAGTTAAATACTAATTTTTGTTACTATTAGATTATACTTATACTGTGAAAAGGTAAAAATTATCATCATTTAAATAGTATCATTAATGACTGAATAAACATCATGGTAATATGATGCATATAATTAATAATAATCAAAGTTCGATTTAAATCATGATTAATGTTCAAATAGCGAATTTATCACTATAACTCATTAAAATATTAGTCAAATTAAAACTTCTGTACTGCAAATGAACTAATTTATAAATTATTAACATGACCTATTAACTTATGACCTAAATAAGCAATATGTCACTTTTGTGGTTCATGACAATTCTTATCATATATATGCGCAACTTATGCTCTTAAAATATAATAATATTGATCACATTAAATAGTCTGTAAGGAAAAGAGAAAACGTAGTTTCTAAAAAAATATTCTATTGTTTATTAAATATATTTTCTTAAGTTTTAAGATAAAAAGTCTTGTCTGAAAGATCTTTTTTTATTTATCTTCTAGGAATGCAAACAAATCGAGCTAGCTAGCGAGCCTGACGAGCTGGCTTGAAAAGTGTTTAAGCTTGACCCAAATAATTTTTGTTCGCAAGCTTGCAAACTGGCTTCCAAGCCTATATTTTTTTATTTAAAAAATATTTATATATAAAAAAGTATAATAAAATATACTAATTTTAATTTTTTTTATAAAATAATTTATTTTTTTGATCTTGAGCCTATAGCTAATTTTAAATATAATAAAATAAAATACAGTAATTTTAAATTTTTTTATAAAATAATTTAAAATTTCGAGTTCAAGCCCCCGAGTCGAACTTGAGCTTATAGCTTGATTATGAGTTCGAGCCGAGCCGAGCCGAGCCCGGACAAGTGTTCGAGCCGAGCTCGAACCTCAATTTCCTAAGTTCATTGAGCTCGAGCCTGAAAAAATGGTCAAAGCTCGGCTCGACTCGTTTGCATCCCTAGTATCTTCCATCTAAAATTTTTAAGTTGCTTCACTAAATGATGGAATTAAATGGAATGATGGAATTAAATGGCCTGTAACAAAAAGGAAAGTAACAATGTGAAAGTTGTTACTAACTTATTAACAAAAATGAATGATTCTTTCAAGTTTAGTAGTGATAAAGATTCAGCTTATACTATCATTATTAAACTTATAAATTATATAATATTGTTGTCATTAGGGTGTCATGATAGATGTGCCATTGATTATCAATAGTGATAACTTAAATACTAATTTTTGTTACTGTTAGATTATATTGTGAAAAAGTAAAAATTATTATCATTTAAATAGTATAATTGATGATAGGATAAACATCAATGTAATATAATGCATATAATTAATAATAATAATCAAAGTTCAATTTGAATCATGATTAATGTTCAAATAACGAGCTTAACACTATAACTCATCAAAATATTAGTCAAATTAAAACTTTTGTATTGCAAATGAACTAATTTATAAATTATTAACGCGAACTATTAAGTTATGACCTAAATAAGCAATATGTCACTTTTGTGGTCCATGACAATTCTTACCATATATATGCACAGCTTATGCTCTTAAAATATAATAATATTGATCACATCAAATAGTCTGTAAGGAAAAGAGAAAACGTAGTTTCTAGAAACTATAACTGACATATTTTCCATTGGAAGAAGATGCATACCGTTTCATCTTCTAAGACATGAACATATTTGAAAAGAAAGTAAAACCACCTAGATACAACCATATGATGTATGTTAAGAATATGAGATAAACAATAATGGAACATGACGAAGGTAAACTTAAATATCACACAATTGGAAGGACCATTTAAATACATCATACTTGACACGATTTTAATATGAGACGATTATGATGTTATATTTTTCAAAGATTTTAATACGTAATCACTTATAAGATTGAGTCGCATGACTTCATATTGAAAATGTCCTTCAGTCATATTGTAGATAATCTTTAAATTTTGTTGACTTGTCTTGTGATCTTTTATCTCTTGTAATTTTTACACTTGATTATCTAGTGTTTTCATTAAGGGCATCAATCCAATATCTACGATCAAGAAGTACTGGTTTGTTTATTATTAAACTAATTTGACTGATAGCATTCATTTCGGAGATATAAGAGAATTAAAACCAAACTCATGAGCTTACTGTCCTAAGTTGAAACAAGTTAATAGAATTTCTTTTATTACATCCCCATATCCCTTTATGTGGCAACGTGGGGCGATAGAAAAAGAAAAAAAGGATGCGATTTCTCTCGCTTTTGGCATTGCAAGCCCTTGATAGCAGTCTCGCAGGAGAGGCTATTACCTCAATATAGAACGCATCTTTGATAATTTGCGTCTTTATTCACAAAGAGGGTGATGCCCAAATAGGGCTAGTAACTTCAATGAAGTCGTAACAAGACAGTTATAATGGAAGTTGCGATTGAATCACTTTTTTTTTTTTTTTTTTTTTTTAAATTTGAAATGATAAGTCATCAATTTTTAAATTATATAATATATTTTATTGATTGTGTGACATATGGGCGTTTTATTTACCACAGCAATCCAACCCATTTTCATTGCTTCCAAACGCACCACACACGTAAGCTAACTTTAGAATTCTTTCTCCTTTTAATTCCCTCTCGATGTTATCTCGAGCAGCAGACGCCAAAATGAGCCGTAAAGACTGCAGCTAGCCCTCTCCCTAAATCCGTTAATTCCGTTAAAATCTGGCGCCAAATTCAACTTCCCCTCGAAATTCACCATCAGCAAACCATCATTGCTCGCGAAAATTTATTGCTCTCAGAATACCACTCCCCAACAGCAGCAACAACAGCTTAGCCTCTCTGTTCTTCGCTTTACTCTGGGTATATATGTCCCCGTGCCACTTATTTTTCATTGGCTTTTTGTGCAATTATTTGAAAAAGTTATTACTGTTCTGTTAGAGATACCTGGATTGGACGAATCTTACTTGCCCAGATGCATTGGATATGCATTTGGGGCGCTTTTAGTGTTGAATCATTTTTGTGGGCTCGGATTCTTCATCCGTTACTCCAGCTCAGCTCGTAATTGAATTCTTTTATTTTTCTTTCCCTATTGTGCTACTGAACGAAATGGGTTTCTCTTAATTGGTTATTTATTTATTATTTGTGTGTGTGTGTGTTTTGGGGGCATGTTTGAGAATCGTTTCATCTCATTTACACTATATATAGGGATATTGTTTTCTATTTATCAAAGAGAATAAGGTCATGGCCTAAGGTCTGTGTATAATAAGACATACAAAGTTAAAGGCGTCCATGGAGTATGAGAAACACATGATTTGTTGGGTGTTGCGGTGGGAGCCATGTTCAACATCAGCACTAAGTTGCTTTATGGCATATCAAGATATTTGGTGGGAGCTTACAAAACCACTCATTCATCCATAAAAAATTGACATCAAATTTTATGTGTTAAACATGTCTATAGGTTGAAGTATTTTGCCTTACTTCATGCTATGAGTATGTAGAAAGATAATCATAGAAGAGCTGAAGTCTGAATGTACAGTGTACTGTCCAATAATCGTGCTAAAAATGCAGCTTCTTCTTTATCAGTGCAAAAGAGAACATTATCACTTGAAGCTTTGAGATATTTCTGATAAAAAAAAAATAAAAAAGAAAAAATTATGGCTGAAGCTGATGTAGAGATCATGAAACTGAGCATTGATCTCCTCCTTCGGTCCCCAGGATTCGACTTTGGAGGAGTTTGCCATCAAGTTTCCAACATCAAGCTCGAGCTAGAGAGCATGAGATCATTCCTGAGAGATGCTGAAAGGTACAAAAGATGGGAATAAATGCTTATCCTGTTAGGTGACACAAGTGAGGGATGCAGCACTCAGAGCTGAAGACTTCCTAGAAGAATATTTCTTGCATCATCTGTACAGCAAGAAACGAGATGGGTTCATGGGATTCCTCGAAAAAAGCTGTTATTTGCCCCAAGGAGATGTGGAGGAGACGTCAGACAGTAGCCCAGTTGAAGGATATCGAAAATGAGATCAAGGAAATAGCACAAAGAAGCAAGAGATATGATCTTAATCACGTACATGACGAATATCCTATGTCTTCTCATGATCATTCCCTCAACAACCATGCACAAATTATTGGAGAAACCTCCTTTTTTGTTGAGGGTGCTGAGGTTGTAGGATTTGGGGAAGAAACTGATCTGCTGTTGAAATGATTGATAGAAGGAGAGAGACAGCGCAGCGCTATATCTGTAGTGGGCCTGGGTGGTTCTGGGAAGACAACCTTAGCTGCTCATGCCTACAACAGCAGTCCCGTGAAGAGATCCTTCGACTGCTCTGCTTGGGTGTCTGTTTCAAAAAAGTACATGATTGAGGATCTTCTCAGAAAGATAATCTGTGAGTTCTCAAATGACAGATCATCAGATTTCTCTTCTCTGGCGGCCTCAAACCTGAGGAATTACAGGCAGTTGGTGGAAATTCTTGTCAGTTTCTTGCAGGATAAGAGGTACATAGTTGTTCTAGATGATGTATGGAGCAACAATTTGTGGAAGGAGATAAGTGTTGCCCTGCCAGATAGAAAAAATGGAAGCCGAATAATTATTACAACTCAAAAGTAAGATATAGCGACTTATCCTTCTGGGCCAGGAAGCCATGTTCTTCATTCTATGCCAATGTGGAAGGATGAGGCGTGGACCCTCTTCTGCAAGAAGGCCTTTTGTAATGAAGCTAGCAGCTCTTGTCCTCCAGAACTTGAGGATATAGCTAGGGCCTTAGTTGAAATATGTGAGGGTCTCCCTCTTGCAATTCTGGCGCTAGGAGGCCTCATGGCTTCTAAAGAAAGATCGGAATTGATATGGAAGGAAGTTTACAACAGTCTCAATTGGCATATAAGTAACAATTCTAGGCTTAATGAAGAGAAAACAATTTTGTTGCTTAGCTTCAAAGATTTACCATATTTTCTCAGGAATTGCTTTCTGTATTTCTGCCGTTTCCCCCTTGATCATTGGGTTGGAGCGGGTTGGTTGATTAGGATGTGGATGGCTGAAGGATTTCTGGAAGAAAGAAAAGGGCTGTCCCCAGATTTTGGGAAAATCTATCTCAGAGAAAGAATGACAGTTTCTTGAGGCCTAAACTCTGTAGATTCCATAGTCTGATGTGGGAGCTAGCATGTTCTGTATCAGAAAGAGAGCACTTTTTATCTGTTTGCCAACCACAAGATTCTGAAGGTGAAATAAAAGGATGTCATTTATCGTTTCATGCTCTTGAATCAACACTTAATCTGGGACAGGATATGAGATATGTCTGTTCTTTCTCGGCCTTCAATGTTAAAGATCAGGACAATTGGACATCCTTCCCCTGGACAACCTTTTCTCCAACTTCAAATTACTAAGGGCGCTGGTGTTGATTGATGCCACAATAGATTACCTACCTAAGACCTAGGGAAAGCTATTCAAACCTCAGATACTTGGGCCTGAAAGGAACTAGGATCTCTGAGCTTCCAACTTCTGTTGGCAGACTCTGAAATCTGCATACTCTTGATATCAGAAAAAAAAAAGTAAAGGAACTTCCTAAAGAAATTGGAAAACTATATAGTCTAGGGCATCTGCTCCTCCATGCCGTTTATGATGATGAAGAAGGATTTTACTACATCAGAGAAGTCAGAGTTCCACACTCCATACTCAAGTTAAAGCACTTGCAGGTTGTTAAATGCCTTGAAATAGATTCAGACATAGAGGAATCAGGCAGTTGACTGAACTCAGAAGACTTGAGCTGACAAACTTGAAAGAAGACGATGGCAGAGACTTGTGTGTTTCCATTGATAAAATGACGGGCCTTCACCACCTCCTTCTAATGGCAACAAACGAAAACGAGTTCCTCCAAGTGGAACGATTATCTTCCGTTCCATTAGTTCTCAGGAAACTCACACTAGCAGGGAGATTAACCGACGTCCCAAGGTGGTTTGGTTTACTACAAAGTGTGATACATTTGCACTTGCATTGGAGCCAACTGACGGACAATCCTATTCTGTTCATCAGTGATCTGCTGGCTTTGGAACGCCTTGTTCTGATCAATGCTTGCAGTCAGGACAAGAAGCAACTCTGCTTCAAAGCAGGGTTCTCAAGACTTGAGGATCTATTTGTTGGTTATTTCCATGAATTTGTTGGGATCGTAATCCTTGAGGGAACGATGCCAAATCTTGCCCGGATGAACATATGTGATTGCCCCCAGCTGAAAAGGGTTCCTCAGGGAATTGAACACATCACAAGTCTGCAGAGGCCGCACCTGAAAAATGTATCAGAAGAACTCATTGGAAGTATTCATGGAGAAGGAAATGTTGATGATTATTCAAGGGTGAAGCATATCCCTGAAATAACATACATGAGAGCCTTTGTGGAGTTGGGAGCTTAAAAGTTAAGATTTTAGAAGGTAATTTTTTTCTCCTTCCTTTTGCCATTTAGATTTGGAAGAAACTGTTGTGATTTGCCTCTGTTCCTCTATATGTTGTCCTGTGTTATTTCATGCTTTTAGGCATTTTTGAATCCTTTATTTCATTTCATGTTTCATTTCCTATTTTAGTGTGTGGTATGTATGCCAAGTGTATCTAGTCTACAATTAATTATTTTTATAAAGAAATATTTAATACATGCGTCATATGTCCATGAAATTGAATAGGAGATGAAATATAAATTGGAATAGAGGATTTAAATCGGTTTTTTATGAAGTTAAAGTTATGTAGATGAAATTCTAATATAGAAGGTTTATGGATTACATTAACTTCAGCTAATAAAATTTAAACCTTTTTTCAACTCAGGCAGCTTCCTCTCCTATTGGATTAAATGTTGCTAGGCAGTTGGTACCGGTTCTTTGACGGATCATTCCAGCTACTTGTGAATTGACAAGGCATCAACTTCTTTGTTTCTTCGATTATTTTCATTTTTCTTTTTATGAATACATATATTTTTTTACTTTTATAGGTGTGAAATCACAATTTTCATCTTGTATTAATTCAAGTATTCTCTCTAATTTGTTACCTCCTCATTTATTATACTAGCTTACTCTTGGAGAGTTTTTGTTGAGGAGTTTCAGCAACACACACACATATATATTTTATAGATCAAAAGAGAGGATTTAACTATTTCCATCCGAATCTACATCAAAACCAGCCTAATTATTGAATGAAAAAAAAAAAAACTTAATTTATCGAACTCATAACACATATTTATATTTTACATTTATTAACATCTTTACAAATGCATAAATTAAGTACTAGAGCTTGTAAACAATCTTTAATGCATGTTAGACATGTCTTCTTGAAAAATAAAATTGTGTAAAGAACATATTAAATACATCACTTTGTTTATTTTTCTTTGATTTAAATTATTTGCAACACATCCCTTTGGGTTGGCTTCATGTTTATGCATGAACCAAGCATGTAATTGGCATGGTACAAGAACCCAATGCACATGCTATGCCTCTTTACTTTCATTTCCCTTGGATTTTTCTCTCTTTCTTTCCTTTTTTCTTTATTTCTATTCTCTTTTTTTTTTGGGGGGGTGGGGGGGGTGGGGGGGGTGGGGTGTTGGTAAGGTGGGGTCTTCTTATGCCATGACCATATATTTTGAGGGAAGTGAGTTCACATGCGTGCATGAGAGGAAAACAATGGAAGCAACACACATGTGGCCCCAGCTAGCAGCAAGCATGCATAAATACATTAATTGCGACCTCGTATGATCTAACAAGGACATGTTCAAGTTCTTCTTTTTCCTTATATATTTTCTCTTGAGAAACTTAGACAATGTCATAATATGATAAATAAGTTTGTGGTGTTGAGGTGCATTTTCACATCCATCACATGTATTTGTCAATATGACAACTTTTCTTTGTGGATTACATTAACATAGGACTAATCTATGGACAAGAAGTAGTATGTCTAACTCTTGTATCAATTTCAATTGCAGGAACTCAACTCATGAATTGTAATAGGCCTGGACCTATCAAAACCTATGAAGTATGGAAGGAAATGCATCATATGAATTCGATTCAATTTGATTCGGCTTAATGTGAATTTTTCTCTAATTTTTACCCGGTATCGTAATGATAGCTCAACGTATTAATATTTTGAACACGTGGAGGTGGCAAAACATATGTTATTATTCTACTCGATCATTACAATTTATAAATACCAACACTTTTTATTCTATAGGGGTTCATCTAAAATTAGTCGGATCAATTCTAACATCTCGATCTCTCTAATCACCATTGAAGGTCATTGTTTCATGAAATTGTTTACCCTAAATACTAAGATCAATTTGATTTTGGCTATTGACTTGACTTAATCTCGACTTTGATTGCAGTAAACTACTGATTTGACTCAACCTCGACTTCAACCGTGAGGAAAACTAAGTCCAAATCAAATCCAAACATATTATTTGCTTAAAGCATAAAGATTTCAAAGTGATGTACTATTTTTAGTGCATCAAAATGGAACATAAACTGAGGTATATATGGCAAAAGTGGAAAAGAGTCTCTGCATTAAAGTTGGTAAATCTTTATCCAACCATTCATTATAGATCTTCTTTATGAAAGAAGCTTACTGCTTGAATTGACTAATGTGATTATTGCACTATGTACAACTTGTTCAATGGACTGTTGCTAGTGAAATATTCTATGCAGGCAAATGATAAACTATTGAGGAAGTTTTATAAAAGTAGATCACTTTGGTTGCAGAGCATGATTATGTGCATGCTTTAGAGTCTTTGTGATTTGGGTCTGTTGTTAATTTGTTTATATACCATGTTGAAAAAGGGTCATCTGTTTCTTTTCTATACTAAATTGCTTTCATTGAAGGAGACGAATATTTTTGCACTATCTCATTATGTGTACGATGAGCTCCATACAAATTATACAATATTAATAATCGTATTTGTTTTGCGATATTTGCAAGGATAATTTTATTTAATTCTGAAGCTGATCATGACCAAATCTTTAGTTAAATATGTAGATCAAGTTATATTATCCTGCAAGCATGTACTGTTGGGAGCTAGAACTATTAATGACGCCTGATCATGTGTCTCTTCCCAAGGCCTTTTGATTAAAGAGTTATAATAATAATATTCATATTGTCTTATATCAGAAGTGTTTAAAAGTTTTTAGAACAATTTATAAGATTTATAAAAAATATCTTAACATAATCAAACTTCCATATTCAACGTCAAAATTGATCATCTACCACTATCTAGATAAAATTAATCACTGGTGAAGACGATCTTTCCTTATTACCAACCAGAACTTTAAAATTTAAGTGTGAATATTAATTCAACCAAAACGCTAGTAAATAACTCAATAATATGTAGGCAAAGATGTACTGTGTTTGTATTTATACTATTAATAAAGTGTCTACCTCTTTTTTGCTATGTTTTCAAATACTTTTCGAAAATGCCCTAATTTTTATTTCTTATTCCCATAACTATAAAATAACTACCACCCTATACTTATCCCACTACAACCATTTGGTTTCATAATAATTGATTAATATTATACATATTTTCATTTATTTGCAATTTTTTTTTCTTTTCAAATTTATTGCAATTATGTTATTACTCATTTATATTATTTTATATTTTTATTTATTAATAATTACACATGCATCGGGTGTGCACAATCACTGTTACTATTATATATGTGGGCATTAGTGGCCCTTGGATATTGAAAGAGCTTGGGAACTTCTTGTTTAAAGTAACGATCAGATACGGTTTTTATTTAACAGTACCGTGGCCGTATCCTCTAGAACAGAGAAAGGGAGCTCTACTTTTAAAAGTAAAAATCACACAAGATTTTATTCACCTATTTTGAAATATATATATATATATATATTAAAAAAAAGTGCTTGATGCATTTTCCAAAATGACAGGGAATCATGACACCTTTTTTTATTATTTCATCTCAACTATTAAAATGATAAACAATGTTATTGAATACTATATATAGTACCTATTAGTAGAAAAATATCTCTACTAATATCTCAAGTTATATTTGTTTACTTTAACAAATTTTGAGTTAATTTTTTTATAAAAAGTATTCGATTGTTTATTAAATATATTTTCTTAAGCTTTAAGATTATAGTCTTGTCTATAAGACTTTTTTCTATGCATCTTCCATCTAAAAATTTTAAGTTGCTTCACTAAGTGATGGGATTAAAGCTCCCTGCACCAAAAGGGAAAGCGATAATATGAAAGTTGTTACTAAATACTAACTATGTATATTCAGTAACAAAAAAATAATAATTCTTTCTAGTTTAATAGTAATAAAGATTGTGTTTAAGTTGTCATTATTAAACTTATAAACTATATAATATAGTTGTCATTAGAGTGTCATGATAGATGTGTCATTAATTATTAATAGTGACAAATTAAATACTAGCTTTTGTTACTGTTAGATTATATTGTGAAAAAATAAAAATTATTATAATTTAAATAGTACCATTAATGACAGGATAAACATCATGTAATATGATGCATATAATTATTGATAATCAAAATTCGATTTGAGTCATGATTAATGTTCAAATAGTGAGCTTATCACAATAACTCATCAAAATATTAGTCAAATTAAAACTTCTATACTGCAAATGAACTAATTTATAAATTATTAACGCAAACTACTAACTTATGACCTGAACAAGCAATATGTTACTGTTGTGGTACATGACAATTATTATCATATATATGCGTAGCTTATGCTTTTAGGGCATGTTTGGTTTGTTGAATATGACTTGATAGATAATTTTACCAAGTCATATCAAGTGTTTGGACGTAATAATAAAATTCCAAGATTGATACAAAGCCCGATCCAAAACCTTGCATTCAATTGATAGTTAATCCCACCATTTGAGCTGAGATTATGTAATCCAAATTAGTGGAAGGAATAAGAAATTAAGCTTACGACAATTATAACCATTCAAATTCATAAAATTGGACATCATAATGGGTATTTTAGTAAATTTATTAACTTAATTATTTAATCGTTGTATCCAAACAAGGGATTGATAAAATAAGTACATTATTCAAAATGTGTAATCTTAGTCATCAAATATAATATTATATTATTTTCAACAGTATAATCCCACAATATCATTATAATTTTATCAATCCTATCTATATACCCAAACGTGCTCTTAAAATATAAGGTGAATTATGACTACCATCCCTGAGGTTTGGTGTAATTATGAAACAATCCTCGTATTTTCAAAAATTATAAAAAGACCCTCCTAAATCGACAAACTTGGTTGTAAGGTGGATGAAAATGGAAAAAGTCAAAAATACCCTTGATAGAAAAATAATTAAAAAATAAAAAATGCTACAAATTGACTTTGATGGCTAAAGTCCTAAATGCCCCTCTCTGTGTTATTATATATTAAGATTTTGAATATGTTAAATAGCATATATATATATTTAACATAATCTATTTACATAGTTAAAATAACAATAAATAAATAAATAAATAATAAAAATAACAAATAAAAATTAAAAACTATATTAATTAACGATAAATGAGTAAAAATTTTAAAATATGTATTTTCAACTAAATTATTTGTTAATTAAAAAAGATAAATTTTTTAAATTTCATTATATTTTTATCACAATAATATTCATACCTAAACCAAAGATATTTAAAATAATTAACTGAACCAAAGATATTTAAAATAATTAATATATTTATTCTAATAGTATATCTATCTATCTAAAATAACAATAAATAAATAAATTATTAATTAATAAAAATAACAATTAAAAAATTAAAAACTATATTAATTAAAAATAAATAAGTAAAAAAATAAAATATATATTTTAACTAAATTATTTTTTAATAAAAAAAGATATATTTTTTTAAATTTCATTATATTATTTATCAAAATAATATTCTTACCTAAACTAAAGAGATTTAAATAATTAATATATTTATTATAATAATAAATCTATCTAAAATAATTAACAAAACTTAATTAATTTTATTAATTAATTCAAAACATAAATAAATAAAAAATTAAAAATAATATTAGTTAGGAATGAATAAATAAAAATTAAATACATATTTTAACTAAATTATTTATTAATTATTTATTTTTATTTTTAAAATCAAGTTCCCCTCCCAGTGCCCCCCCTCCTTTCTTCCATCGGCCATCGCCTGGCAATAGCTAGCGATTGGGCAGCCCACGGCAGCCGGCTGCCATGGGCAGCAGAGAGCAAGCCACTGCCTTGTTGTTGTTACCATGGTAGCAGCAGGTCATAAGCTGCTTGGCAATGGCCAGGCGGTCGGGCTGTGTTGCTGTTGCCAGCAGCAGCAGCGCCACAGCCAGATCTGGTCGGTGGGGGGTAGGAGGTTGGGGGTGGGGTGGGGTGTGTGTGTGTGTATATGTGTATTATACACATACGTATATATTATTATTTAATCCTTATAGTATGTTAATATTACTATTTAATCCTTCAATAACTTAAAACTATGACGGTAGAATCCTCGAGGGTATTTTCTACATGAAAATAAGGTTAGAATTGGTAAAAAATGAGGTAATTAATCAAAAGGGTATTTTTGAAATTTCACATGGCAAATTTAACAGTAAATTTCAAAAACCCTAATGGTAGGTAATGGTTGGGTTAAATTGTTAGACGGCGACAAACCTTAAGGAATTTTGGTAATTTTTGAAAATAAGAGGACTGTTTCATAATTACGCCAAACTTTAGGGGTGGTGGCCGTAATTCACCTTAAAATGTAATAATGTTGATCACATTAAAAAGTCTATAAGTAAAAGAAAAAACGTAGTTTCTAGAAATTATGACTGACATATATATTTTTCCATTGGAAGAAGATGCATAGTGTTCATCTACTAAGTAGGGATGGCAACGGGGTGGGTATGAGATGAGTTTGGGAGGACCCGAAACCCGCCCCGCCTATTTCTATTTGGACCCGTAACCCACCCTGCTTTAAACTCCTAACCTGACGGGTCTAACCTGCCAAACCTATTTTTTCTTCTTTTTTTATTAAAATATATAAATTTACAACTCATATATTTTCAAAATTAATTACAATAAACATACACAAAAAATTATGTATACATGCATAGAAAATTAGAATCCAATATACAATAAGTTTCTAACACTATTTTTTTTTAAATTTAAAATATAATATCCACATTAATTGATTTTAGTATATTCTTCATTATATTTATGATGATTAAATGAATACAAAAATATTATTTATTTGATGAAATATATATATACTATTATATATTCTAATTTTTTATTATTTTATGTACATATATTATATATAATATATATAACATATGATATATATTTATTATACGGGGTGGGTTTACTTAAACCCATAACCCGCCCTGGACCTGGCTGGATTCTTGCAATTAGGACTCGTAACCTGACCCGAAATCCGTTTATTTGACTCCTAACTCGCCCCATTAAAGACGAATCCGAGGCAGAGACCTAGTCTACTCGAACCCATTGTCATGCTCACTGCTAAGACACAAACATACTTTAAAAGAAAGTAAAACCACCTAAATACAACCATTTGATGTATGTTAAGAATATGAGATAAATAAGAATGAAACATAATAAAGGTAAACCTAAATATCACACAGTTTGAAGGACCATTTAAATGCATCATACTTGACATAATCTTAAGGTGAGATGTCATTTTAATTTTGATGATGTACTTTTCAAAGATCTTAATACGTATCACTCTTATGTGATTAGGTCATGTGACCTCATACTGAAAATGTCCTTCAACCTTAATCTACTCAACGTCTTGTGATATCTTCTTTTAATTTTTACACACGATTATCAAATGTTTTCAAAGGGCATCAGATATAGATATAATAGCCCGAGCTAGAGGCACACATTAAGGCTGCTACAACTAGAGTTGGGCTCATATACAATACCTTTTTTTTTACCCGAGCTGAACTCATGGAAAGAGCCGAGCTGAACTCAGCGAAAGAGTTGAGCTGCATTTAGATTTACTTTGGTTCTAATAATTCAATGCACAACCAAAAAAGGAGGAACATGGGTTACACGTGTCTTCGTTTTAGTGATTCAATTGTATTTAGATAATTAGTGGCTTGGTGGACAGTTATGATCCCAGATAGTGGGGTCCTTTGTCATATAAAAGACTTTGTGAAAAGTTGTAAGCAGGGATTCATACACTTCAGAAGATAGAATTGTTCTGGTTTTTGTTAATTGGTGCTCCTGCAGATTATTTTTTTTGCATTAATTTGGCACCGTCTGTGGGAATTTAGATTAAGAGTTAAGGCGTGAGGAAATGAGTGATTTGGGAGATAACATGGAGATCGGTACCTTGAGGGCGATGCAGAATGAGTTGGTAGCCATGGCCGCGACAGTTCCGCCATCAGTAGCTGTGGCACCGACCACTTCAATAGAAGGAAGGACTATTGCAGTTCCTACGATGGTAGCGCAAACAACCAGTGAGCAGCTAGCTAATTTTTTTGTGGTTTATGTTTAGTATTATTGCCCCCACTCAACTCGCTGGAGTAATGTCAGCCGCACCTCTTCTGGTGCCAATGAATCCCCGAGTCATTCCTTATCTATCGGGGATGGCACCTTCCATCTCTCCAATTTCGGTACAGATACCTTTCATCCCTGCCCCCATGCTGGCTAATCCGACACCTCCGGTAAGGATGACAACCATGTTGGTGGCACCCATGCCTGTAAGCGGAACCCCTGCTCAAGCCTCTATGGTGGCACCTGCTTCTGGAGCGGTTGCACAAGGCATGGTGATAGCTGGACCACCGCTTCCCAACAATCCTGGATTGTTCATTGTAGGTGAGCAAGAGCCAGTGGTAACACCCTTGAGAGGGTCTCTAGATGAGAAGACGAAGTTGGGAGGCAATCGTTGTTTGCTAAAAGAAACAGAGATAAAGGTCCCTACTAAATTGGTAGATGACTCCAAGGGGGTGGCAAAAGGTCAGGTGTCAGTGCAACGTGGTCGTGATAAGGACAGGTAGAAGCCCTGGGCAGACTTGGTTTTCAAAATGAAGGAGATTAGGAGGGAGTTGCTGGAGATGAAGAGAAAGATGGGAGGAAAGTTTGGGGAAGATGTCAAGGATTCTCCATTCATTGAAGCTATCCTGCATGGCCCCTTCCCAAAGAATCACAAATCTTTTGCTATGCCCAGGTACACTGGTACGACTGATCTTGCGAAATATCTCTGTGAATTTGAGAATTTAGCTTTGTTGTATCAATTCTCAGATGGGGTGAAATATCGGACTTTCCTGGCTACTTTGGGAGGCACCGCCTAAAGGTGGTTTGAACAGTTACTTTCCTGGTCCATTCATACATTTGGGGAGTTTGCTAGAAAGTTCTTACATCAATTCACCAGCAACAAACAGTATAGGCGCAGTGCGTAGAATTTGCTGTCGTTTCGGTAGGGGGAGAAGAAACATTGAGAAGCTTTGTTAGGTGGTTCACCACGACTGCTCTAGAGGTCCCTTCGGCCACTCTTGAGTTGTTAAGTGGCGCTTTTGCTCAAGGACTTTGTCTTAGCCCTTTCTTTAGATCTTTGAGCAGAAGACCTACGTATAGTTATGATGAGCTCCTATAGCGGGCAGAAAAAAATATATCCATGAAGAAGAGGATTATGAGGCGAAATAGGAGTTAAAGGAGAAAACCTGATGCATTGGGAAATATAGGAAAGTTGGAACCTAATTGGGAAGGACCTTACAAGGTGACCAGAGTGTTGAGGGGAATAGCGTACAAGCTGGAGACACTAGAAGCAAAGAAGGTAGCTTGGCCGTGGAATGTGTAGAACCTTAGATGTTTTTATGTGTAATCTGTTTCATTGAAATTGACATTTAGTTTTTGTTCTGTAATTTCTTTCGCATGATCAATTCTGTTGAGTTTTGTTTTGCTTAATTTGATCTTGTAAGTTGCTTTTGAAATTCAAAGTCCTTTTCTCTCATGTAAAGTGTATAAGCTCAGATGAGCCAATTAACAAGAGATGAATGTCCAATTGAAATCAGCTTGGATGAGCTAACAAGGGATGGATGTCCAAGTAAAAAAGTGACGAATGCCAAAACAACTCGAATGAACTAAGCAGAGGACGAATGTCCAAGCAAACAAGCAACGAATGCCAAAATCATCTTCGATGAGCTAGTAAAGGATGAATGTCCAAGCAAAAAAGTGGCGAATGCCAAAATTAGCTCGGATGAGCTAGTAAAGGACGAATGTCCAAGCAAAAAAGTTGCGAAAGCCAAAATCAGCTCGAATGACCTAGTAAAGGACAAATGTCTAAGCAAAAAAGAGGCGAATGCCAAATCAGCTTGGATGAGCTAAGCAGAAGACGAACGTCCAAGCAAACAAGTAGCGAATGCCAAAATTAGCTTGGATGAGCTAGTAAAGGACGAATATCTAAGCAAAAAAGTGGCGAAAGCCAAAATCAGCTCGAATGACCTAGTAAAGGACAAATGTCCAAGCAAAAAAGAGGCGAATGCCAAATCAACTCAGATGAGCTAAGCAGAGGATGAACGTCCAAGCAAACAAGTGGTGAATGCCAAAATCAACTCGGATAAGCTAGTAAAGGACGAATGTCCAAGCAAAAAAGTGGCGAACGCCAAAATTAGCTCAGATGAGCTAGTAAAAGACGAATGTTCAAGCAAAAAAGAAGTGAATGCCAAATCAGCTCGGATGAGCTATGCGGAGGACGAACGTCCAAGCAAACAAGTGGCAAATGCCAAAATTAGCTCGGATGAGCTAGTAAAGGATGAATGTCCAACTGAAATCAACTCGAATGAGCTAACAAGGGACGGATGTCCAATGGGTGAATGCCAAAGCAAAGTCAGCTCGGATGAGCTAACTAGTAAAGGATGAATGTTCGACTGAAATCAGCTCGGATGAGCTAACAAGGGACGAATGTCCAAAGGGAAAATGCCAAAGTAAAGTCAGCTCGAATGAGCTAACCAACAAAGGATGAATGTCCAACTGAAATCAGTTCGGTGAGCTAACAAGGGACGAATGTCCATGGGGCAAATGCTAAAATAAAATCAGCTCGAATGAGCTAACTAGCAAAGGATGAATGTCCAAGCAAAAAAGTGGCGCATGCCATAGCAAACTCAGCTCGGATGAGCTAAGTAAATGACGAATGTCCAAAAAAAAAAAGAAAAAAAGGGCGAATGCAAAAGCAAAATCAGCTTGGATGAGCTAACGAAGGACGAATGTCCAAATAAAGAATCACGAACGCCAGTGTAGGATCAACTCGGACGAACTAGCAAAAGAAGAATGTCCAGGAATGGCGAATGCCAAAGCAGAGTTAGCTCGGATGAGCCATCTTGGGCAGAATGTAAAAAAAAAAAAAAGAAAAAAAAAAGAGAGAGGGACGTTCAACAGTTTAGATGAGAAATCAGCAGTGTGGTCAAATATTGGAAAAATGATGCAATATTCACCGCAGACATGCTCTTTGCAAGTAATACGAAGTAGAGTCTCATTCATTTAACTTTCCCATACAAAAGTTTTAGTACAAATATATTAGAGCAAAACACAGGCCATAACAAATTGACCCCCATCTACTATATGGTAATCTTGACTTCTAAGAGGATGGCAAGATGAGAAGATCTGTTGCGGCACTGGGAGCAGCCATTTCAGCTGAGGACACCGCAACAGGAGAATCAATCTGGTCGAAAGGCTCAGCTTCGGTAGGTGCTTTGGCCACGCCGGCTGGCCAACAGTAGCTCGGTTGGTGATGATGGCTTGGTGGGTACATACCCGTCTTGAGTACTAGCTTCCTCTTAATCCTCTGAATCTGAAGGGAGAGATGCAACCCATATACACGATCAATGTTCTCTTCTAGTTGACCCAGTCTCAATATGCCTTTTACCTCCAGTTGGTCTGCGCAAGTGTTGATTCCATGGTAAAAATCTTGAGGTGACATCAATGTGCCCCAAGAAAAAATTGGCGCATAGTAGCTCGGCTAATTCATCTTGGCAATGGCTGTAAAGTTAAATTTTATCTCAGCAATAAGTTAGCAAAATTAAATTATTTCCAACCCGCATCTTGGCATTAAGCTGACGTCAAAATTGAATTTCCTTCCCAAGTCTCAACAATGAGTTGATGACAATCAAATGATTTCCTTCCAACGTCTTGGTAATAAGTTGAGCAAGATCAAATGGTCCCTCGTCTCAGCAAATTTATCATCCCGCGTCTCGACTTTGCATGGCAATACATCTCAGCTTTGCATGGCAGCACATCTCGGCCTTGCATGGCAACATGTCTCAATTTCGCATGGTAACATATCTCGGCTATTATGGAACTAAAGTCAGCAGGAATTGCAGGGTAGCTTATCTTGGCAAAATTGATGGCAACAAAATTGAAGTTCTCATTTTCATCTCAGCACTGATTAAGCCTAATCTACCTTTAGCTTGGACTTGGTTATAGTTCAAACTACTTTGAACTAAATTGTGGGGGGAGATGTGATATAGATATAATAGCCTAAGCTAAAGGCACACATCAAGGCTGCTACAACTAGAGTTGGGCTCAGATACAATACCCTTTTTTTTAGCTGAGCTGAACTCATGGGCGGAGCTAAACTCATAGGAAGAGCCGAGCTGACTCATAAGAAGAGCCTAGCTACATTCAGATTTACTTTGGTTCCCATAGTTCAATGCACAACCAAAAAAGGAGGAACATAGGTTACACGTGCCTTTATTTTAGTGATTTAGTTGTATTCAAATAATTAGTGGCTTGATGGATAGTTATGATTCCAGATAGTGGGGTCTTTAGTCATATAAAAGACTTTGTAAAAAGTTGTAAGTGGGGATTCATACACTTCAGAAGATAGAATTGTTTTGGCTTTTGTTAATTGGTGCTCCTGCATATTATTTTTTTTGGCATCAGGCATCAATCTAATATCTATGATCGAGAAGTACTTAGTTCATTTACTATTGAATTAATCTAACTCACATTATTCATTTTGGAGATAGAAGGGAATTAAAATCGAACTTAAGAGCTTATTATCTTGAGTCGAAACAGGTTGATAGGATTTCTTTTGTTACACTCCTATGCATATCTCCCTATGTGGTAGCATGAGAAGCAAAAAAGAGGAGAAGGATGAATGGGGTTTCTCTCGCATTTGGCATAGCAAACACCTAATAAGAATCTCCCATGATAAGCTTTTTCTCAATATAAATCGCATCCTTGATAATTTGCATTTTTCACGACAAAGAGGGCAACAAAGTCGTAATAAAGTCGTCATAATGGGAGTTGCAACTAAATCATCTTTTTTTCTTTGATTCGACATGATAAATAATTAATTACTAAAAATATAATATATTTTATTCATTGTGTGACATATGACCATTTTACCACAGCAATCAACCCATTTTCATTACTTCCAAATGCACTGCATGTAAGCTAACTTTAGAACTTTTTCTCCATTTACCTCCCCCTCGCTATTATCTTAAACGGCATATGCCAAAATGAGCCGTGGCACTGCAGCCTTCTCCCTAAATCCATAATTCCGTTAACATCTCCCGCCAAATACAAATTTGCCTCGAAATTCACTATCAACAAATCATCGTCGCTTGTGAAAATTTGTTGCTCTTCATTTATTATCATAAGATCCATAACACTAAAGGGGTGCTGGGATACCAGACACCCTCAATCCATTATCATTGTATATTGTAATTCTTGTGTGTGTGTGTGTGTTAGAGAGACACACAATTCCATACATAAACACCGCACACCACACACACTTCCATGTGTGTTTATGAACATCGTTGCCATCTTTATCTCTATCATGCTTTCTTTTCCAAAATACAATACATTCAGAGAGGCGATTTGATTTAAAGGTCTATCAACAATGTTATGATATGTAAGACTATTAATATATCTAGAAGTAGTTAAGAAGGGCTATAAGTGAACCAAATTCAACTTAATGCCAAAATTGTTGACAGTCAAGTCATTTATAAAAAAATTTACATTCCATAATAAAGCCTATAAAGTACATTTTGCTTTCAGCAAGACTAAGGTCAGCAGAGAGTATAGTTTTCAAAATCTTCTCATGATGTATTTTTGAGTGGTCATTGCCAGAATCATGATAGCCAATTTTAGGGAAAATTACAATTTTGGTCCTTTAACTATTGTCAACTTTTTAAATAGTCCATTTTCTATTGCAGCCTGCATATTTAGTTCATTATCTTAAATTTGCCAGCATATTTAGTCCAATTATTTGCAAATTTAGTCCTTTGGGCCGCTTAATTTGACATCAAGCACGAAACATATCCAATCACCTTTCATTAGGCCAAAACTTGGGAATTTTTGACTATGTGTATTCAGGTGCCACATCTTTACTGCATCAGTTTAAAATTTTAACTAAATCTTAAATTTAAAGATGTGATTTAAGAAATAATCGCTGCACTTATATTTTTTTAGATTAAAAAGATAAGAAAAAAAGCCGTCCACATATTTTTATAATAATTATTTTCAACTTTTCATATATATATATATATATATATATAAATACACACTTCCCTAAATTATATTTTAAATAACTATCTTTATTAATATCTTTTTTAACTTTTTTTTTTTCAGATTAAAAAATAACCAAAACAATTGTTTGCTAAATCACGTCTTAAAATTCAAGATTTAGTTAAATTTTAAGCTGATATGGCAAAGAAATGGCACCTGAATACATAGTGTCCAAAAAATCCCAAATTTTCACATGATGAAAGGTGATTAGATATGTTTCGGGGCTCGATTTAAAATTAAGCAGCTCGAAGGACTAAATTTGCAAATAAATGAACTAAATATGATGATAAATTTAAGATAATGGACTAAATATGCAAGTTACAACAGAAAATGAATCATTTAAAAAGTTGGCAATAGTTAAAGGACCAGAATCGCATTTTCCCACCACTTTTATCTTTTTCGTTTTCTTATCCTTGTCTTTTATTCAATCTTTATGCTGATGTTTGTACTTTTTGTGCTCTTTGTCCTTGTCTTTGTCTGTCCTTACGGTTTTTATGCTTTTTCTCCTCGTCTTTAGACTCACTTTTAGATTTTCCAGCAACAAGAGTACCCTTCTCAGACTATAACATATTACAAGATTACAAATCATTTCATCCACAGCAGCACAATTTATAGCAGCTGAAAACAACTCAAATGGTTCCAAGTTAAGCAGCTAAATAAAATACCTGAGCTCAATGTGTCTTTCAATCGCGACCCCAACCCCAACCCCAAGACTGTATAGATATGACAATTTTCGTCTGTGATTTCAATCCTTTCATGATTCTTTATTTCTTCATAAGGAGAGGAGGCAATTGATGGTCCAATGAGCACCATTAGGGGTACATGATTGCATTTAAAAAATAAAGTGACTAACACAATTTCTAGAGAGCAAAAGAGCATCTAAAAGAAGTTTATGTTTTGCAAACAGACACAGGTACCCTAAGGATGGTACAATTTGAGACCAAATTTAGTTAGAGTCATTCAATAACCGCATCCAGTGAACTAATTCAATAGCTCAACAGGAAAAATTCACGAGGTATAAGCTGGATGAACCTTTGCCTAGAGGGCCAAAGAGCATGGTATGAAATGAAAACTTCTAAAATGTCAAGATTTGGAAAGAACCAAACAACAATTTATGTCAAACAAATCCAAAAATTTCCAATAAACTTGCAGCAATAGCTATTATTCGATCACTGTAAGTGATCAGTGCTTAAAAAGGATGTTCAGTGAGAATAAATATGTAGACAAAGGAAACCTCGGTCGACTTCCTTATCACTGTCATTCCGTCGCAAAAATCATACATGTTATGCTATCCTGGCTCGAGATGGAGTTCTTGCTCCAGCCTGTGAACACTATTTAGCATGCGCCCACATTACCTCAACCATTGATGTTTCTTGTCATGACACAGGACACAAAATGATGTTGAATTTGCCAGAGGCAGCCCTTTATTCAGCATAATCTCAGCAAATCCATGCATTAGCTCTAATTCCGATCATGTTGCTCCATTGACCCGTTCCTTGTGGTTAGCGCTTTCTTTTTGCTGTTGTATCATTGACATAATTATGATTAGGATGCAATCCTTCGATCAATCATTTTATTAAACGAAGGAATAGTTCAATCCAGTCAGAAAAAGAAATTAGGTAGCGTGATAAGCTTTCTAACTTAGGCTGTAAAAGCTTTTGAATCTTCTCAGAAGTAAGAGCAAATCAAAGGACCTAGGATCAACAATTTGGTCGCCGTCAAAAACCCTCTGCCCTCACGGCCGCACACTTCCTCTGCACCGCCATCATTTTTTCTCTTCCTTTTGAGGGAGAAATTAGAGAACAAAGAGCGATTGAAGAGGTCAATGATTTGTGAAATCATCAATGATGAATCTAAAAGCGGCTCTGTAGATTATGAATTTCAAGATTCTTTGAAGAAATTATTTGATCACGATCAGAACGATGATGTTAAACTGAGCGTTGATTAGAGGTCGAATAAGCATTGGAAGAAGTTAACAATAATTCATCCTCGGATTGTAAGCTGTAGCTGATGGCCCAATTGCGTAATGGAGGCCTTAATGTCAGTGGGTTTGGTAATGTGAATATAATTGAGTGCAAATCTAGAATGAGTCTTTTCTCCAAAAATGTTCAAAAAAAAAAAGAGAAAAGAGGGAGAAGTAGGATTCGCCGATCAAACAACTGTCATTGTAGATTTGCCCATTCCCTTTTATATATATATATATATAGTAATATATTTATGGTTATGGCCTATAACCTATAGGTCTATATACAAACAATTTTTTTTTTCTTAAAGAAAGCCGCAACCAATTAAAACTACAGCAAATTGAACATTGTTATCTGATTTTATGTTGTTCTTCCAAATCAACGCTCGTATTAGTATATTACTATTATATATAGACAGTAATGCGTGTGTGAATAGTGTTATGGCGCGTGTGCTGTTCCTTTTTTATTTTTTTTAATTGACTTTATTTTCAAACAACGTTGTTTCTATGTGCATTGTGCTTTGACAACTTGTTCCTTGGGCTTTGCTGGTTGTGCTCCATTTTGTCTCATTATTCGAAATGTGGGCCCCACTAGAAGAAATTATAAAGTTTTTTATTTTATTTTAAGTATGATTAGAAGAAAAATTATCTTCCTATATCTGAAAACCCTACCCATACCTACTAAAAGCTGACCCCCACCTCACACCCTATACTACTTATGTTCCACAAAATACATCTTCTTCTTTACTCAACTTGCTGAAGATTGGGGAAGTGGAGCATTGACTGCCTTGTTCTTCATTCAATTTGTAGGTAACTTTTTTCCCCGGGTTTTACTTTTCTTTATTCCTTTTTTTGTAGAATTTTTTTTTTGTGTGTGTTTAATGATATATGACTATATTTTAGGATTTTGTAGAATCTGTACTTTGAAAAGCATGTCTGGTGATTCCGGCTGCGTCAGTCCTCATTCTTGATTGTTGATTTCACTTTTTTAATATGTAATTATTATTTATATTAGGAAAATGGGATTTAGATTGGGAGTTTTGTAAAGTTTTAATAGGATCCTGGGATGTGTTCCATAAGTTTGATTTTTTTCCCCTATTTTTTTGTATTTAAAGATTGAGTATATATTTAATCACTTCTGTTTTCCTATCTGTTTTGGTTCTCCAACTACTTAGTACGCTATGTCAACTCAAAATTTATACCTTTTCCCTCCTTTTTTTGGGTTTACCTGCACCAGTGTGGGTATTTGAAAGATTTCGACTTTTGTCTGAGTTTTAGATTATGATTGGTGAAATTTTTTCCAATCGAGATAAATAGAAACAACTGATCCTGTGTAGATATTAGTCCACTAGCAACAGTAGACAACATTCCATTGATAGTCTTGAATCTCATTAAATGGAAGTTCTAAAAATAATCAAGTTTCAATTTTGTTTCAATCTCATCTCATTAATGGAGGCTTTTATCTCAAGTATGCCCATTGGATGCAAGAAATACTAATTATTAGTAGCAGAAGTGTTGTCGTGATTTATGTGATTTTGTGTTTCCTTTATATATTTATCCACACAGGACAAAAACTTGTATTGTGGTCATACAAATGTTTCAAACACCACTTATTTCACTTGTTTCAGTTCATTCTATTTTATGGTTGTCCATCTTTTGTGTTAGAATTGTGTGTCTGATACCAGAGACATGCATAAATGGTATTAGTAACTAGACCTTATAATGAATAGTGAACTCACGGCTCTTCTTCTCTTCTTTAATTGACAATGACATTGATGTATCTAAAATAATGTTAAATTCTCTTGCGTAATGCTTTTAACAATACTTCATATGAGGTATTGTCTGCAAGTATGACTACCGAGCTATTTATTGAATTCAGTCTACGAGGCAAAAGAAATTTCATGCACATGATGCTTATGGTAGGAAAGCTTGTGTGTCTTTGGAAAGACTTAAAGAGGGTTAAGTTTTTAAATTGTTTATTCCCAAATTGGACTATGACAGTAAGACTTGCTAGCTTTAGTTAAAAGTTGATCTTTTTATTTTTTGTTTCTGATTATTTTTTGAATTGTGCATGTTTGGTTTGGATTTTTTCAAAATTTTAACAGTCTATTTGTTACAAGATTCATTTACATGGGAAGATGGGTCAAATAGCTCAATAATCTTTGTCCATGATTTTATTTGATCTATTTTTTCTTTTCTCTTATTTGTTTAAGTATAAGTTTCTTGCTTTGGATGTTTATAGTGGTTGAAAGAATGCTTTTGCGTCTTTGGAAAACTTAAAGAAGATTGAGTTTTTAAAGTTGTATTTCAGTTGTTTTGTTATTTCAGTTATTTCTCGCTCTCCAGATAAACATGGCTCTCTAAAACTAATCTCCTACCATATCATCTGTGATTTTGCTTTCTATTATCATTCTAATTGGTAAGAAGGAACCACCAGTATTTAGTGACTTTGAAACCATATATGTCCCAGTCCTAAAGTGTATATACATGCAATTCTTTCTTTAGTTCGAGATGACATGGATATTTTGAATGAGCTGCTGAGAATTACTTCTGACATTCTTAAACTTATGATGTGGCATTTAAGCATGTCTAATAATATTCGGCATGAAACTGTTTGGCAGAATTTTGCTAATTACACATAGTGTTTGGCCTAATTTTGATAATTAATGTTCAAACTGCTACTCTTTGTGAGATTAAGGATAAAAGGAGTTTTTCTCATTGAGGTTTTCAACTTTTCTCTGTCTCTCTATTTACAAATTCAATCTAATGACTTTTATTCACACCAAAAGTAAATTTGCATAATGGATTTGAAGAGAATTATGACTTGCTATATTTTTCAGTCGAAGTATTTAATGATTTAAGACTACTCATTATTTATTTGGATTGGTTGAATCATGCTACTTAATAGGCTTCATATATCATTTGATATTTGTGATCTTTGTTCTTATTGTAAGATATTTATCTCCTCAAACTAATGATTGTTGTGATTTAAGACTCCTGATTGTTTATTCAAATTGGTTAAATCATGTTACTTAATAGCCTTCATGTATCATTTGATATTTTGTGATCTTTGTTCTTGTTGTGAGATATTTATATCATTTGATGAAGTGAACTTCATTGAAGGGGAATATAACTCCAGATTTTGAAGTAGAGATTGTTTCTGAAAAGAAATTTACTAAGGTAAAACTACTTCAGAATGCTATATATGGACTTACTTGCTAAATTTGACCTTTTCTTCTTGCATTCACATGTGTTGCTTTGATTTAGGGAGTTAAATAGTTTGTACTGAATTTTTGTAATGCCTCTACTCGGGATAACACCTAAGCTGAGGCGCCACTCAATTTAGACTTAAATCTGAACCTATATACAGATAATTGACTCAAAACCCAATTCAAACTTAAATATTTCAAAACAGTGGAAAAATTTCAAACTTAAACATCACTAACTGCACTTAAGTACATTCCAAGGTTCAGCATATAATAGCTAATCACATATGTACATGCCTGAAGTCTAAACAACATTCATGATATATCTAAACGTCTCTAAGCTAGGATCAACATTTGAAAGTTCTTATCAATATAACAACACCTATTATATTACAACAACATATCATCAATCCAATCTCCAAAGTCCCATTCTTTCACTTGAACATGTTTGAGGAGATAAGCAAAACGTGGTAAGTTAAAAGACTTAGTGATGGGTATTTTCATAAAGTGAACAATTGGGACCTATCAAGGAAAGAACATCTTAACAGATCATATTATAAACTATAAACAAGAACGATCAATGTATGGGCAATTACAAGTTAAGCAAACAGGAATCTCTCCTACCTTATTGCTCAATCAATCAAGAAACAAGTACGATCAAGCAAACCCATATAGCATATGCATTTCAACAAATCTAGACAAGCATACATATCAAAATCGCTTTATACCATTCATTCAAGTACAGTTACTCAAGCGTGACAGCTTAGCACATGGTTGTGCCCATATGTACTGTATGGCGCACAGCGATGCGTAGGGAGAAATTCCTAGCACAATGCCCAATACCCAGGGGGAAATCCCTAGCGTATCGTTGATACCAAGGGAGAAATCCCTTGCGTACTAGTCAAGCCCACGGTCATTCAATTCTTCGATCAATTAACAAGTACCAACCAATTATGTAGATGCCCAAGGGGAAATTCCTAGCTCACCACTGGACCAAGTCAAGCAAGTATGTCGACAAGGCAATAGAAATGATACAATTTGATAACAAATAACATTTGAGGGTTCTGAGCACCAAAACAGACAGATACAACTCATAACAAGATTTAACCTTCATAAGGGTACATGTGTCAATTAACAATTAGTAATTGAACATTCAATCTAGAACAATTTCGATAACAAAAATAAGTACTCAAGCGAGTGTGATTTC
Organism: Jacaranda mimosifolia; assembly: GCA_018894105.1. NCBI lineage: Eukaryota > Viridiplantae > Streptophyta > Magnoliopsida > Lamiales > Bignoniaceae > Jacaranda > Jacaranda mimosifolia. The sequence continues at coordinate 32,247,799 of CM032125.1, read as the reverse complement.
AATCAATCAAAAACAGTTAATACAATCAAGTTGGACCCACACAGGGGTTATTCCACAAGAACTGATAGATATAACAAGGCCAAAGTGGTAGACCCTCACCTCCGTAACCTCAGAAGATGCAACTCCTACCAGCTGTCTATTGGTCATTGGGACCCACATCGTCGTCACCTAACCATTTTCAACTCTAAATATCCTCTATAATTATAATTAAACTAATAGTAACCTAAAATCACAATTTCTCGGCTATTACAGAAATTTCGATATTGTTGATATTAAGACGCTAATCGAGTCTCTATCACACGACAACTTACTAGATTATGTCGATTCTAGTTTCATAATGAAATCCATTCTTTAATTACTCAACCATCCTTATACTGTTGTTTAGAATCAACAATTATAGCCCAACTGTCACATTTATTCTAATTATTGCTGTTTATACCTTAAACACATAAAATTATGGTTTCTTTTTATAAAATTGAATAATTTCCCATAATCTTCAATAAAATAATGTTTTTCAATTCTACTAAACTCATACTAGCACATGCACATACCGAGTCTTAATCTCATATTATCTCAAGTTACCCAATTATCATATCACAAGTTTCAAATTTCCTAATTCATAGTTAAATCGCTTAATTATCTCAATTAATCCTAACATTATAAAAATAATATAGATCCGGGCCCACTAACTACACTATAGCCATCCATGCATGGTCTCAATATATATATATACAATCACCATGATAATCTCGTTTCATAACATAATACAATATTTAAAACAACACTCTACAACATGTATATATATTCAAATCCTTTCCCAATTCTTTACCCACGAATTGATCAATTGAGACCCTGGATTCATCAACCAAAACCACCATTGCGATCGTCGTGTTGAGGAGTAGATTCTGCCTCAACACCGCTGTCGCGCCGCCGCTGGAAATACACAAAATCACCACCACAAGATGCCTTCCAGCCTCTTGAACCCAACACCACCACCAATTTTGAGTTTCACTGCTAGGAAGACCATCAATTAAAGCTTCGAAGTTTGCTGGGTCTCTTCGCCGTCGTTGCCCGAAGCTCCAATTTCGCCATTGTCAGTGAATGATTCAAGAACCTGAAGGTATTAGATCACTCCTTGAGCTGAGATACGCCATAAATGCTACCCAGATATCTCCGTCGCTGCTCCACCGTCCCCATTACATAATGCCGCTGCCAATCTTCAATTCCATTTTTCCCAATGAACCATTGCCCGAACCACTGTGCATGTGGTGTGCGAGTGTAGCTGGGAGTGAGATGAGAAGGTTTATGGGTTTGGGTTTGAAGAGTACTGGCTGCCGGAGGAGAATCACTGGCGGGAGGGGTGGGGGTGATGCGGTGAAGAAGAAAAGGAAAATGGGGGAGAAAATGTAATTTCTGTATATATATATATATATATATATAGGCCATTTTGGAGTTATTCTAATTTAGCCCAAGAATTTATAAATTCATGCAATTGAGTCCTGTCATTTTTTTTAAATTATAACTTGACCCTGGTTGACTTAAAGTCTTACATGCAAGCCCCAATTTTCTAAAGTTAGTTCAATTAAGTTCTCCAAAATTACGAATTGATCCTAACTGTTTCAAATAAGATTAAATCAAGTTTTCTGAAATTATAAATTTGACTCAGAATATAAGAGAATAATTAATAACTTAAAATTCAAAAAAATTGAAATATAATGACAATTAATCTCACCAAATGTAAATTTTCTAGGGGTATTACAATTTTGATTCATTTCTCTATTGAAGGCTTGATATTTGCTTAGATTAGATTTGGATGTAAGGATTTGGTACTCATATTCAAGATGGTTGTTTGAATTTTGTAGTTTCTTTTTTCTACTCACAAAATCATGTTGTTTAATCTCATAGATAATCTTATATCAACTAAAGGAGGGAAAAAGTTGAAAATATGTTGATTTAGTGTGCCTTTTCAGGTTTGGTTGATATATTTCAGGAGATGAGCAAAAAATAAAGGCGTGGAACTTGACATTGCGGAGGAAAGATTGCAGTTTTAGATCAACCAAAAGATTTAAGCCACCTACCTTGCATGATGCAATGAATGGTATTCTCTCCCTTCTCTTCCCTACCCCAAGTCTCTGTGAATCCATTATGTTCATACGATCTTATTTCTATTTATTTGCCCATGGTACATGAATTAACTTTACCGTGGAGATTAAGATTGATAACTTCAATTTTCACTCTTTGAATCACGAGAAATTTAATTTGACTGTTAAAGTTCTGATAATTTGTTTGAATTGGCAATAGATTTGCTTCTTCTTTTACATTGTCTCTTCTTCACAAAGCATAAAATAAATATTTTTCTTTATCTTAACCTAATTTGAATATCCGGTACTTTCTATGTCATCCCTTTTGATATCGTGAGCTCCGTCACCATCTATTATATTTCCTGTTACAACTTAGAGGGTGTTTGCACAGTAGGGTGTATGGTTAAGCTTACTGAAAGTCTTATAATCATCTATATATTAAAATTTGTTTTTGAACCTTATAACGCATCATATTTTATTTTAAAATAAGCTCTTCAAGTGTTAAAATAAAATAAATTTTGAAGCTCGTAAGATATTTGTAATTTAATTTTGTAATTAGTATGGTTAAGATTAATTGAGCTTGTTAAGATATTAAAAATAAGTTAGGAATTTATTACTTTTCGTAAAATAATTCATAAGATCCTCACATCTTACTTTGCAAGCCTATAAGCTCATGGTACTACTGGTTATTCGATGAAGTGGGAATCTTGGAGTTTTTTTTTTTTTTTGGCGTGTTTTTTGAAATTGATAAGTTTATTTTTTGTCAGTTGTGGCTGGAAATGGAGTGAGGCTGCTTACAATTGTTCAGTTGAACTTGTTGGGCCATCCCATATCAATAATATAAAATATTTATAAAAATGTCATATATATTTTTATTTATAGTTATATATAAAATATATGTACATCTATAAATATAAACATATTTGTTTTTTATTTATACATATAATATATAATTTTTTTCTTCATTTCAAATTAAGTAATATTTATTATTTGTAAAAATACATAATATATTTTTTATTTATACTTGTATGCATATAATATACATATAAATAAATTTATCATAACATGTATATATATGCATATATATAAAATTATATATATAAAGTATATATTGTATATAACATATATATATAATATATGTTGTGTATTATATACATATAATATACATATTATATATTACATACATATAATATATAATATATTATGTATAATGGACTATATATAATTTACGTTATATATTATATACATTCAACATATTGTACATGTAACATATGTTATATGTAATATATTATATAACATATATATAATCATCTCCCACCCACCCCAACCGCCCCGTCCCACCCCACCCAACCCTTCTTCCTCAAACCTTATGGGCAGCCATGGCTGCCGTGCATAATGGCCAGGTCTAGCCAGACCCTGCCACTGGCCGCTGTGGGCGATGGCGGTTATTGTTCGTCATCTCATGTTTTTGCTTTTTTTTTTTTTTTTCAAATGGCCGCCGACTGGCTAGCTGTTGGGGCTAGTCGGACTACTGGCATCCATGGATACCATGGCCACCATGGCCATCGGCTGCCAGCTATCGATAGCCATGAAAACCCGGCTGCCATGGGGTAGGGTGGTTTGTGGGGTGGGATATACATTATATTATATTATATATATCTATTATATTATATATATAATAATATATCATCTATTTCTATTAGTTTTTAAAAAGATATTATATAGTTTAATTTGGATCATTGATTTCTTTAAAAAAAAATTCTAACGGTTGATAAGTGAGAGTATGATTGTCTTTTTATACATAAAAATGCATACCAAATCGCGCACACACGCGGGCAAATTACACCAACCCTCCCAATGGTGCTCGCTGCATGATTATAGAAAACACAAGGAATTTTTTTGTATATAATTTTTTTTCATAGGGAGTTATACACCAATTTCAAATATCTTGGGGGGAGCGGGGTGCTATGCAATTTGGCCTGATTTGATCATTGATGAAATTTGTGTCATAAAAGATCGTTGTGCTCAACTCAATGAAGTTTATGTGTTTCAAATTCATAAATTGTATGTTTATATATTTATACTTTTGCCCCCCTACTTTCATTTCCGAATCCATCCCTGACTACTAATATATTGCATATACATTTATTAGACTAGAATTTTGACGACTGTCTTTTCTTGCTACACTAAGAGGTCAGGACAAATTTTAAAACAAATGACATGCGAATTCCCAATTTTACTTGTTCTATACAAGCTCACATAACATATCAACATGGTGCTCCAGAGACTAGTGTATGTATATATATATCCCAGTAAATCTTTGGGAAAGGAAAAGAAAATTCTCGAAAGTTGAAGCGAGAATAGGAGAAGAGCGAAGAGAATTCCTTCAGCAATATATCTATGAGGCTAACATATGCCCTAAAATCCATTCTGCCTTACAGTCTCCTCTTTCTTTTTCTCCTTCTTCTTCTTCCTCTTCTTCTTCTTCTTCTTCTTCTTCTTCTTCTTCTTCTTCTTCTTATTATTATTATTATTATTATTATTATTATTATTATAAGAAAAGCCAAATCTTGGAGTAGTTAGTCAAAGCTACAATCGCGTGGGGCCAAATTGCATCAGATTTTTAGGGCTCATAAATGGGACATATATTATCAATAAGAAAAGAAAGATTTAGGAGGCAACTGCGCACAACTTGGAAGAAAGACGCAATGGCTTTTGGAAATAACAAATAATTTTTTTGGGCATTTTGCAGTCATCTTAGCTAATCCCTCAACACAATGTTGAAATCATTGGACACCGGTATAGAAAAGCCAAATCTTGGAGTAGTTAGTCAAAGCTACAACCGCGTGGGTCCAAGTTGCATTTGATTTTTAGGGCTCATAAATGGGACATATATCATCAATAAGAAAAGAAAGATTTGGGAGGCAGCTGTACACAACTTGGAAGAAAGACGCAACGGGTTAGCTAATCCCCAAAAACAAGGTTGAAATCATTGGACACCAGTATAGAAAAGCCAAATCTTTGAGTAGTTAGTCAAAGCTAAAACTGCGTGGGTCCAAATTGCATAAGATTTTCAGGGACATAAATGGGATATATATTATCAATGAGAAAAGAAAGATTTGGGAGGTAGCTATCCACAACTTGGAAGAAAGACGCAACGGGCGTTTGGAAATAACAAATAAACTTTTTGGGCATTTTGCAGTTATCTTAGCTAATCCTCGAAAACAATGTTGAAATAATTCGACATCGGTGTAGAAAAGCCAAATCTTGAAGTTGTTAGTCAAAGCTACAACCGCGTGGATGCAAATTGCTTAAGATTTTCAGGGCTCATAAATGAGACATATAGTATCAATAAGAAAAGAAAGATCTAGGAGGCAACTGTACACAACTTGGAAGAATGACGCAACGGGCTTTTGGAAATAACAAATAATTTTTTTGGGCATTTTGCAATCATCTTAGCAAATCTCCGAAAACAGTAATGTTGAAATCATTGGACACCAGTATAGAAAAGCCAAATCTTAGAGTAGTTAGTCAAAGCTACAACCGCGTGGGTCCAAATTGCATCAGATTCTCAGGGCTCGTAAATGGGATATATATTACCAATAAAAAAAGAAAGATTTGGGAGGCAATTGTCCACAACTTGGAAGAAAGACGCAATGGGCGTGTGGAAATAACAAATAAATTTGGGCATTTTACAGTCATCTTATCTAATCCCCGAAAACAATGTTGAAATAATTCGACACAGGTATAGAAAAGCCAAATCTTGGAGTAGGGAGTCAAAGCAACAACAGCATGGATGGAAATTGCACAAGATTTTCAGGGCTCATAAATGGGACATATATTATCAATAAGAAAAGAAAGATTTGGAGGCAACTGAACACTGTCGCTAGAAACTTTGAGATATTTCTGATAAAAAACAAGAAAAACAAAAGAAATGGAAAAAAATTATGGCTGAAGCTGCTGTAGAGATCTTGAAACTGAGCATAGATCTCCTCCTTCAGTCCCCAGGATTCAACTTTGGAGGAGTTCGCCTCCAAGTTTCCAACATCAAGCTCGAGTTAGAGAGCATTAGATCATTCCTGAGAGATGCCGAAAGGAATGAAGGCTTATCCTGCTGGGTGACACAAGTGAGGGATGCAGCACTCAGAGCTGAAGATTTCCTAGAAGAATATTTCTTGCATCACTTGTACAGCAAGAAACGAGATGGATTCATGGGATTCCTCCAAAAAGCTGTTATTTTTCCCAAGGAAATGTGGAAGAGACATCAGACAGTAGCCCAGTTGAAGGAAATCGAAAATGAGATCAAGGAAATAGCACAAAGAAGCAAGAGATATGATCTTAGTCACATACACGACGATTATCCTATGTCTTCTCATGATCATTCCCTCAACTATGCACAAATTATTAGAGAAACCTCTTTTTTGGTAGAGGGTGCTGAGGTTGTAGGATTTGAGGAAGAAAACGATCAGCTGTTGAAATGGTTGATAGAAGGAGAGAGACAGCGCATCGTTATATCTATAGTGGGCATGGGTGGTTCTGGGAAGACAACCTTAGCTGCTCATGCCTACCACAGCAATCCCGTGAAGAGAGCTTTCGACTGCTTCGCATGGGTGTTTGTTTCGCAAAAGTACATGATTGAGGATCTTCTCAGAAAGATAATCTGTGAGTTCTCAAATGAAAGATCATCGGATTTCTCTTCTCTGGCCTCAACCGCGACGAATTACAGGCAGTTGGTGGAGATTCTTGTCAGTTTCTTGCAGGATAAGAGGTACATACTTGTTCTAGATGATGTATGGAGCGACACTTTGTGGAAGGAGATAAGTGTTGCTCTTCCAGATCGAAAAATGGAAGCCGAGTGAACTATTACAACTCAAAAAGAAGATATAGCAACTTATCCTTATGGTGCAAGAAACAATGTTCTCCATTCTAAGCCACTGACGAAGGATGAAGCATGGACCCTCTTCTGCAAGAAGGCCTTTTGTAATGAAGCAGGCAGCTCTTGTCCTCCAGTACTTGAGGATATAGCTTGGGCCTTAGTTGAAAAATGTGAGGGTCTCCCTCTAGCAATTCTAGCGCTGGGAGGCCTCATGGCTTCTAAAGAAAGATCAGAATTGATATGGAAGGAAGTTTACAACAGTCTCAATTGGCATATAAGCAACAAATCTAGGCTTAATGAAGTAAAAACAATTTTGTTGCTTAGCTTCAAAGATTTACCTTATTTTCTCAGGAATTGCTTTCTTTATTTCTGCTGTTTCCCCCTTGATCATCGGGTTGGAGCCGGTCGATTGATCAGGATGTGGATGGCTGAAGGATTTCTGGAAGAACGAAAAGGGTTGTCGCCAGAAGATGTTGGGAAAATCTATCTCAGAGAACTCATCTCCAGAAGTCTTGTTCAAGTTGAAAAGAAGGACAATTTCTTGAGGCCTAAACTCTGTAGATTCCATAGTCTGATGTGGGAGGTAGCATGTTCTGTTGCAGAAAGAGAGCACTTCTTACCCATATGTCAACCACAAGGTTCTGAAGGTGAAATAAAAGCACGTCATTTATCATTTCATGCTCTTGAATCAACACTTAATCTGGGACAGTATATGAGATATGTCCGTTCTTTCTTGGCCTTCGATGTTAAAGATCAGGACATCCTTCCCCTGGACAACCTTTTCTCGAACTTCAAATTACTAAGGGTGCTGGAGTTGAATGATGCCCCAATAGATTACCTACCCAAAACCTTGGGAAAGCTATTGAACCTCAGATACTTGGGCCTGAAAGGAACTAGGATCTCTGAGCTTCCTACTTCTGTTGGCAGACTTCGAAATCTGCGGACTCTTGATATCAGAAGAACAAAAGTAAAGGAACTTCCTAAAGAAATTGGAAAACTGTGTAGTCTAAGACATCTTCTCACTAATACCTATTATGATGAAGGATTTTACTATATCAGAGGAGTCAGAGTTCCAAACTCTATACTCAAGTTAAAGCACTTGCAAGTTGTTAAACTTGAAGTAAATTCAGGCATAGTCGGAGGAATCGGACAGTTGACTCAACTCAGAAGACTTGAGCTGACAAATTTGAAAGCAGAGGATGGCAGAGACTTGTGTGTTTCCATTGACAAAATGAGGGGCCTTCGTCGCCTGCTTCTAATGGCAAAAAATGAAAACGAGTTCCTCCAAGTGGAACAATTATTTTCTATTCCATTGGGTCTCAGGAAACTGACACTAGCAGGGAAATTACCTGACGTCCCAAGGTGGTTTGGCTTGCTCCAAAATGTGATACATTTGCACTTGCATTGGAGCCAACTGACGAATGATCCTATTCCGTTCATCAGCAATATGCCTGTTTTGGAGCGCCTTACTCTGATCAATGCATGCAGTCAGGACAAGAAGCATCTCTGCTTTAAAGCAGGGTTCTCAAGACTAGAGGATTTATATATTGGTTATTTCCATGAATTGGTTGAGATCGTAATCTGTGAGGGAACGATGCCAAATCTTGCCCGGATGCATCTACATGATTGCCCCAGGATGAAGAGGGTTCCTCAGGGAATTGAACACCTCACAAGTCTGCAGAGGCTGCACCTGAAAAATGTATCAGAAGAACTCATTGGAAATATTCATGGACAAGGAAATATTGATGATTATTCAAGGGTGAAGCATATCCCTGAAATAACATATGTGAGAACCTCTGTTGAGATGAGAGCTTAAAAGTTCAGATTTTAAAAGGTATTTTTTTCTCCTTAGTTCCTTTTGCCATTTAGATTTGGAAGAAATTGTTGTGATTTGCATTTGTTCCTCTATATGTTTATTTCATGTTTTTATGATGCTAAAGTTATGTAGATGAAATTCTAAATAGAGGGTTTATGGGTTACATTAACTTAAGCTAATAAAATTAAACCTTTTTTTCAACTCATGCAGCCTCCTCTGGTATTGGATTGCATGTTGTTGAGCAGTTGGTGCCGGTTCTTTGAGGGATCATTCCAGCTTCTTGTGAATTTTTGTTCCTTCGTGTGCTTGGATTGGACTTTTTAATGTATGATTTATGGATAGGAGTGGATTGTCTTGTCTCATGGTATGCTATAGTTGATACTTGATATTAAGGATGCAATCTTGTTTGAATTTGTACCAGGGTTGTGTACCACTTCGAATTTTGTATTCCACTTCGTATTTTATTTTTTATTTCAACCTGATGAATATATGCTAAATAAAAATTATTTTTAATTAATTATTTTTATAAAAAAACATATGTTTGACATATATCTATAAAATGAAATAGAAGATAAAACACGAAATAAAATAGAATATTCAGATCGGATTATGTTGAATTTTAGATTTTATTGTAGATCAAACCTGCTACTGGATTATAATGTTGGAATTTATGAAAATGAAAAATAAGATAAATAGACCAAGGTTGGGTTAGTTTTATCATGTTGGGTTGAGTTGGGTCAGGTTTATCAAATTATTTGGTGACCTGACTAAAAATCAGGTCAACCCGAACCTGACACGATCTTTTGTGGGTCAGGTTATGGTTGAGCCTTTTAGGTTTAACATCGGGTTGAGGTGGGTTTGGGTTTGGTATTTTTATATTATACCCCTACTTCAACCCAACTCGAACCCACTCAATCCACCTGAATTGACACCCCAAAATGATCATGTTTTGGATAGTTTTATGTTTAACAAATTTCAAATTATTGAGCTCCTATTTTGAGTTATTCTGATATATACTTTAATTATTTGAAATTCTTATACCATGTATGTGTGTCACTTAGCAACTTCAAATGCAGACGTGTTCTGAATTTTCTGTCGTTTAAAGCGGATAACAGCAATAAAACTAACTTTTGGAGATATTTTTCTGTCACAATTGCAGCAAATTGCTTCTCACAAATAGATTTTAGTAGTCATCAATTGGTCTCAGTATTATTCAACTCTTCAAACCTGCAAGATAGAATCCCAAGTTCCTTCACTTGTCTGCATTTATGGTAATCTTAATAACATATGTCTAAAAAATTATTTCTTCTGACAAAAGACGCATTAGTTAAAAGTCTTTTTCTAATGTATTTTATGATTTATCCTCAAATTTCATAATGATCCAAGTAGATTTCTAGCCCAAGCAACATCTAATACACCTCATTTTGTGACTATTAAAGAACCATGAGGGACTATAAAAAGGTAAACCGAGCAAATTGAATCCAAACACCACAATCCAAGATGGATCCAAAAATGAGAGTATGTGGAGGCAAAAGTTATAAATATATGACAGTTCAAATACAAATTTTAGGGTAAATAGCAAAAATAGGATCGTGACTGTGGCCAATTCGCAATGCAGGACCAAAATTTAGGGTAATATTGAAATAGAACCAAAAACTCATTGAAAATCGAAAAAAAAGAACAACGACCACCAAAAAATATAGTCAGCACTGATGATTGCTTACGTGGCGCTTGCACGGGTATTCCATGCATGTGCCATACAAGTGCCACACAAACAGACACTGGCCCTGATTGTGTTTTTCAGTAGCCGCTGTCCCTTTTTTTTTTTTCAAATTTTAATATATTTTAATCCTACTTTAATACCACCCTAAATTTCAGTCTTATAACACGAAATGGCCATAGCTACTGTCCTAGTTCTGCAATTCTTCCCAAATTTTATAATTTATGAATTCGAAATACATGATTTTCATTGAAGTTGAGCACAATAATCATTTATATTATAAGTTCATTAATAATCAAATCAATAGACTTTTATTAATATCTTTTTCAATATAAATAATTAGAATTAGCTAAAAGATCATCTTCCATTTTAGTTTTTAGCCTCTTTTTCACAATTTTTATAGTGGAGAAAGTTTTCTCACTTATGGTTATTGGAAGACAAAAAAATTCAAAAGAAATTTCTAAAATATTCATTTACTCTTATCTCTTTGTTCCAATCTTATTGAAGGCAAAAGAAATGGATTTTGATTGTTTTACAAGTTTCTCAAGTTTTTTTTTTTACTAAACCTCTATAATGTTTTTTTCACACAAATAAAATGAAGTATTGTGACAGGTTTAGCCTAATCGTTTTCGTTTGATTACTTGATTGTGGATAGTGATTTAAAATTTTATTTTGAGTTGTAAAAGATTAAAATAGGTAAAGATTAAATTAATTAATTTTAATTTTTATTGTTAATTAAAAAATCAATCAATTTAATTCGATATATCAAATAATCAAATTTTTATTTAAGTACCAATAAGAAAAGTTAAATCTTTCAAACAAATAATGAATATTAATAAAAAATTAATCATTTTTAATTAATTAAATAATATTTTTTTTTGAAGTATAAATTATTTAAATTAATTATTATATATGAGTATACATATACATAAGATACATATAAAAGCCGGGGGGCGGGGTGGTTGTGTTGGGGTGCAATGCCCCTGCTTCTCCCAGCCACAGCCGGCGGCTCAAACTTAGCCAGTCACCTCAGGGCCAAAGCCATGGCCTCACTATATATTCATTGAGCTGAATATTAAACCTACTTCTAGGGTTTCCTCGAAATTTGGTGTCAGAGAATGAAAGTTGTGGAAAATTTGGTGTTAAGAGAATGAAAGTTGTGAGTCTTTTATTTAAAGATGTGCCTATTTTAGAGATTATTTATAGTGGAGAAGTGATTGATGCCCTTTTTTAATCAATCTTAGGGGGTATTTATAGACTTTGAATTAAGATTTTAGATCGTAGCTCATGTTCACATCATGATATGTTCTTATATGAGAAGATTTATGATTTGTTCTCATTAGAGGAATCGAGATTTTGATATAAGTTATAAGCTATTCCCTTCTCTTATCCTTCGATGTGTCTTTTTAAGGCAAAACCTTTTATCAAAAGCGTATCGATTGTCAACATCAATATATATCATCCTTGACATGGTCTTAAGATGTTGAATTTTTCACATTCCCAAAAGAGAGGGACAAGCCATCAAGATAGTCATAAGATATTTTCGAGTAAATTCTAATGTCTTTCCTTTTAAAGATCAGGATAGAAGTAGTGCAGGTAAGCAAAAACAGACTTTGCTTGGATTCTGGAAAAGTCAAAACTAATACAAAAGGTGGCATTTATAGAGTTTAAAGTCTTTACCAATTTATTTAATCATACCTTATTTTTTAGAAATTTTCACACGTATCACTTACATAATTGAATCACAAGACCTCATATTGTAATTTGTAAATACTCTTTAATCATATTACCTTTCTATTTTGCTAAATCAACGTCTTATAATCTCTTATACCTCTTTTGATTTCTACAGTGTATTATTGAATATTTGATTAAGGGGCACCAATCAGTATTCATTTAATATTGAATTGATTCAATTTAACAGTATACCTTTTGATAATGGTAACATTTATTTACTACCAATATCACTCAATGAATAAATCGTTAAATATATAATATTTGCACTCGCATAGACGTTTTATCATCACCCGTTTTCATTATTTCCAAAGGCGCCACACGTCACTATGTGCCCTGACCTGACAAGTCTTTCTCCTTTTAATTCCCTCTCAAATCTCAATATTATCTCATGCAGCACAAGCCAAAATGAGTCGTAGCACTGCAGCCCTCTCCCTAAATCCTTTAATTCCGTTAACGTCTCGCGCCAACTACAAATTCCCCTCGAAATTCGCCATCAGCAGACCATCATCACTCGCTAAAATTCGTTGCTCTCAGAACATAACTCCCCAACAGCAGCAACAACAGCTTAACCTCTCTGTTCTTCGCTTCACTTTAGGTATATATGTCCCCTTTCCACTTATTTTTCTTCACTTTTCGTATTTTTAATGTAATTATTTGTAAAAGTTATTCTTGTTTTGTTAGGGATACCTCGATTAGACGAATCTTACTTGCCCAGATACATTGGATATGCATTTGGGCGCTTCTAGCGTTGAATCATTTTGTGGGTTCGGATTCTGCATCCACTACTCCACCTCAGCTTGTAAATGAGTTTTCTTATTTTTCTTTTCTTTCCCTATTGTGTTCTTGAATTAAATGGGTTCTCTTAAATTGTTGTTTTTCTTGGTGTGGGCCTGTGTTAAAGCATGCTAACATACTTAATTCTATGACTTGAAAGTAATACTAGTGTTTTCTTGGTATTTTATAGAGAACTGAGGCTTTAGGACTTTCTCTGGCAGCATTTTCTGCAGTTGTTCCATATCTTGGAAAGTTTCTTAAGGTAAGGATTTTCTTTTACTCCATTTGAGCTTTTGGAACAAACTGATGTGCCTGAGTGTGATTTAAAGTTGTCAAGTTTGCATGTGCTATAATGAGAGAAAATGCTGTACAAATGCCTAAAAAGTTGCTTTAGGATTTTTGTATGCTATTTTGAACATCCTCTTGGTAATGCTGCTCAAATGCCTAAATAGCTGCTATAGAATTGCTATCAAGTTTGCTGAATATCCTGCTTGATGTGAAGAGAAGTGCTTCTGAGCTTAAGTACTTGTATAGTATTTTTTGGAAGAAGTGCTTGAATCTAAAGTTTGTAAATGTATAGCAGATGTCACAAATTATGCGTGCGCGGCTATTGGAATACACCAAAAGATTTATCAAAAGAAAGTGTTCCTGATTGGTTCAGGGAGCAGATTCAAAGGATTGGATTCTCTAACTTGAAGGATACCATTTATTTCCATCAGGATGCAGGTATAAGTTAGTTTTCTTACTCCTGCATATAAGAAGTAATATCCTAATAATTGTGTGTTTGTGCCATAAGCTACTCCTTGAGCAGGTCATAGGAAACTGGGAAGGGGTTTTTGTGGGTAGCAGGATTTTTAACTTTCTAATCTTGAATGGGATATCTATTTGATCATCACAGAGCAAAATGGAAATGATGCCATCTGTTTTGTCCATATGCATCATTAGCCATTACTTAAATATGCCTCCTCTTATTCTTCTTCATTAGTAAAATATGATAAGGGTACCCTACACCCTTCTCATTTTCTTCAATAGAAAAAAATGCCTCCTCTTATTGATGAAATAAAACTAATCTGAAAGAACCTGCCTGGGCTTCTGGCCTTGGTAGAATGAGATTTTTCTTTTCCACGCATGTAATGCAATCTGGAATGGAGCCATTATCTCACCTAAAAATATGTACTCATTTAACACATTTGGAAGGGAATTTTGTTATAAGTTACTCATTGGTTTCAATTTTTCCTTTATTTGGATGTCTGGTTGGGCCTTCGATCTCCAAAGGCAGTTGCAATATATTTTGCTGGAAATTTTGTTGACTCATGTTTTCTTAAAAACCTTTTGAAGAATTTTTTTCAGTTCTCTTTATTGATGACAATTTTTTATGTATTTTGTTTCTGTTATTGGTTCATTTTGAACTCTAATTTAAATATCATTAGTTAGTTTTATTGACTCCACCCCTCTCAAGTTATAGTTTATCATTTTTTAACATCTAATACTACTTGACGAGCAAAAGTGCATCAACAAGATCACAGCCATATTACTGCATTATCATTATTGACCAGTGATGAACCTACTTCATTTAGACACCATTGCTGTCTAGCTTCTTCTGTGAGTTGTTTTAGATGATATGACCTGATAGCTCTCTCTTTCTTAGGCACCTTTTGTTTTCATTGGTGGAGTGGGTGAAAGCCGGAATATAATTTAAGATTCTAATTTCTCTAGAATAATTTGTGCAAATTTTCATTTAGTTTCCTTTTAATTGCCTCTCGATATTATCTCAAACAGCAGATGCCAAAATGAGCTGTAACACTGCAGCCCTCTCCCTAAATCCCGTGATTCCGTTAACATCTGGCGCCAAATTCAACTTTCCCTCGAAATTCGCCATCAACAAACCATCATCGCTCGCGAAAATTTATTGCTCTGAGAACACGACTCCCCAAAAGCAGTAACAACAGCTTAACCTCTCCATATTTCGCTTCACTCTAGGTATATATGTCCCTGTGCCACTTATTTTTCATTGGCTTTTTGTGCAATTATTTGAAAAAGTTATTACTGTTCTGTTATGGATACCTGGATTCGACGAATCTTACTTGCCCAAATGCATTGGATATCCATTTGGGGCGCTGTTAGTGTTGAATCATTTTTTGGGCACGGATTCTTCATCCATTACTCTAGTTCAGCTCGTAATGGAGTTCTTTTATTTTTCTTTCCCTATTGTGTTACTGAACAAAATGGGTTTCTCTTAATTGGTTTTTTATTTATTTAATCTTTTTTTTGTGTGTGTTGGGGGCATGTTCAAAAATCGTTTCATCTATTTTACACCTCTAAGTTAAATGACTGTATGTAGGGATATTGTTTCCTATTTATCAAAAAGAATAAGGTCATGGCCTAAGTTCTGTATATAATGACTCACACACATAAAGTTAAAGGCGTCCATGAAGTATGAGAAACACATGCTTTGTTGGGTGCTGCAGTGGGAGCCATATTCAACATCAGTACTAAGTTGCTTTATGGCATATCAAGGTATTTGGTGGGAGCTTACAAAACCACTCATTCATCCATCAAAAATTGACATCAAACTTTATGTGTTAAACGACATGTCTGTAGACAGAAGTATTTTAACTTACTTTATGCTATGAGTGTGTAAAAAGATAATCAATAATTGAAATAGAAGAGCTGAAGTGTGAATGTACAATGTACTGTCCAATAATCGTGCTAAAAATGCAGCTTCATCTTTATCAGTGCAAAAGAGAACATTATCACTTGAAGCTTTCAAATATTTCTGATAAAAAAAAGTAAAAAAGAAAAAATTATGGCTGAAGCTGCTGTAGAGATCTTGAAACTGAGTATAGATCTCCTCCTTCAGTCCCCAGGATTTGACTTTGAGGAGTTCGCCATCAAGTTTCCAACATCAAGCTCGAGCTAGAGAGCATGAGATCATTCCTGAGAGATGCTGAAAGGTACAAAGATGGGAATGAATGCTTATCCTGTTGGGCGAGGGCGACACAAGTGAGGGATGCAGCACTCAGAGCTGAAGATTTCCTAGAAGAATATTTCTTGCATCATTTGTAAAGCAAGAAACGAGATGGGTTCATGGGATTGCTTGAAAAAGATGTTATTTTTCCCAGGGAGATGTGGAGGAGACATCAGACAGTAGCCCAGTTGAAGGACATCGAAAATGAGATCAAGGAAATAGCACAAAGAAGCAAGAGATATGATCTTAGTCACGTACAAGACGAATATTCTATGTCTTCTCATGATCATTCCCTCAAGAACCATGCACAAATTATTGGAGAAACCTCTTTTTTTGTAGAGGGCGCTGAGGTTGTAGGATTTGAGGAAGAAACTGATCAGCTGTTGAAATGGTTAGTAGCAGGAGAGACAGCGCAGCGTTATATCTGTAGTGGGCATGGGTAGTTCTGGGAAGACAACCTTAGCTGCTCATGCCTACAACAGCAGTCCGGTGAAGAGATCCTTCGACTGCTCTGCATGGGTGTTTGTTTAAAAAAAGTACATGATTGAGGATCTTCTCAGAAAGATAATCTGCAAGTTCTCAAATGAAAGACATCGGATTTCTTTTCTGTGGCGGCCTCAACCGCAACGAATTACAGGCAGTTGGTGGAAATTCTTGTCAGTTTCTTGCAGGAGGAGAGGTACATGGTCGTTCTAGATGATGTATGGAGCAACAATTTGTGGAAGGTGATAAGTGTTGCCCTTCCAGATAGAAAAAATGGAAGCCGAATAATTATTACAACTCAAAAGGAAGATATAGCAACTTATCCTTATGGTCCAGGAAGTCATGTTCTTCATTCTAAGCCACTGTGGAGGGATGAGGCGTGGACCCTTTTCTGCAAGAAGGCCTTTCGTAATGAAGCTAGCAGCTCTTGTCCTCCAGAACTTGAGGATATAGTTAGGGCCTTAGTTGAAATATGTGAGGGTCTCCCTCTAGCAATTCTAGCGCTGGGAGGCCTCATGGCTTCTAAAGAAAGATCAGAATTGAAATGGAAGGAAGTTTACAACAGTCCCAATTGGCATATAAGCAACAATTCTAGGCTTAATGAAGTAAAAACAATTTTGTTGCTTAGCTTCAAAGATTTACCTTATTTTCTCAGGAATTGCTTTCTGTATTTCTGTTGTTTCCCCCTTGATCATCGGGTTGGAGCTGGTCAATTGATCAGGATGTCGATGGCTGAAGGATTTCTGGAAGAACGAAAAGGGCTGTCGCCAGAAGATGTTGGGAAAATCTATCTCCGAGAACTCAGAAGTCTTGTTCAAGTTGAAAAGGACAATTTCTTGAGGCCTAAACTCTGTAGACTCCATAGTCTGATGTGGGAGCTAGCATGTTCTGTATCAGAAAGAGAGCACTTCTTATCCATATGTCAACCGCAAGGTTCTGAAGGTGAAATAAAAGCACGTCATTTATCATTTCATGCTCTTGAATCAACACTTAATCTGGGACAGGACATGAGATATGTCCATTCTTTCTCGGCCTTCAATGTTAAAGATCAGGACAATGGGACATCCTTCCCCTGGACAACCTTTTCTTGAACATCAACTTACTAAGGGTGCTGGAGTTGATTAATGCCCCCATAGATTACCTACCTATGACCTTGGGAAAGCTATTGAACCTCAGATACTTGGGCCTGAAAGGAACCAGGATCTCTGAGCTTCCAACGTCTGTTCTCTGAAATCTGCAGACTCTTGATATCAGAAGAACAAAAGCAAAGGAACTTCCTAAAGAAATTGGAAAACTGTGTAGTCTAAGGCATCTGCTCCTCCATGATGATGGAGGAGGATTTTACTATATCAGAGGAGTCAAGAGTTCCACACTCCATGCTCAAGTTAAAGCACTTGCAGGTTGTTGAATGCCTTGAAGTAGATTCAGACAGAGGAATCAGGCAGTTGACTGAACTCAGAAGACTTGAGCAGACAAATTTGAAAGAAGAGGATGGCAGAGACGTGTGTTTCCATTGATAAAATGACGGGCCTTCACCACCTCCTTCTAATGGCAACAAACAA
The DNA here is from genome assembly GCA_018894105.1 of Jacaranda mimosifolia. Taxonomy (NCBI): domain Eukaryota; kingdom Viridiplantae; phylum Streptophyta; class Magnoliopsida; order Lamiales; family Bignoniaceae; genus Jacaranda; species Jacaranda mimosifolia. The sequence goes on along the minus strand of CM032125.1, from coordinate 32,229,785 downwards.
AAAAGAGGTCCTCCAAGTTGAACGATTATCTTCATTTCCATTAGTTCTCAGGAAACTCACACTAGCAGGGAGATTAACTGATGTCCCAAGGTGGTTTGGTTTACTACAAAATGTGATACATTTGCACTTGCATTGGAGCCAACTGACGGACAATCCTATTCCGTTCATCAGTAATCTGCTGGCCTTGGAACACCTTATTCTGATCAATGCTTGCAGTCAGGACAAGAAGCAACTCTGCTTCAAAGCAGGGTTCTCAAGACTAGAGGATCTATATGTGGTTATTTCCATGAATTGGTTTAGATTAGATCGTAATCTGTGAGGGAACGCTGCCAAATCTTGCCCGGATAAACATATGTGATTGCCTCAAGCTGAAGAGGGTTCCTCAGGGAATTGAACAACAAGTCTGCAGAGGCTGCACCTGAAAAATGTATCAGAAGAACTCATTGGAAGCATTCATAGAGAAGGAAATGTCGATGATTATTCAAGGTTGAAGCATATCCCTGAAATAACATACATGAGAGCCTTTGCGGAGTTGGGAGTTTAAAAGTTCAGATTTTTTAAGGTATTTTTTTCTCCTTCCTTTTGCCATTTAGATTTGGAAGAAACTGTTGTGATTTGCATCTATTCCTCTATATGTTGTCCTGTTTTATTTCATGCTTTTAGGCATTTTGAATCCTCTATTTCATTCCGTGTTTCATTTCCTATTTTAATGTGATGTATATATGCCAAGTGTATCTAGTTCTCAATTAATTATTTTTATGAGGAAATATTTAATACACGTGTCATATATTCATAAAATTGGATAGGAGATGAAATATAAATTGAAATAGAAGATTTAAATTGGTTTTTACGATGTTAAAGTTATGTAGATGGAATTATTACATTAACTTCAGCTAAAAAAATTTAAACCTTGTTTCAACTCATGGAGCCTCCTCTCCTATTGGATTAAATGTTGCTTGGCAGTTGGTACCGGTTCTTTGAGGGATCATTCTAGCTGCTTGTGAATTGCTAAGGCATCAGCTTCTCTGCATTTTTTATTATTTTCATTTTCTTTTTGTTCTTTTATTGGTCTTTGGGGATTTGTTCATGTATGATTAATGGATGGGAGTGGATTTTCTCTTTGTATGTTATAGTTGATATTAAGGATGCAATTGTATTTGAATTTGTACCAGGTTGTGTATCACTTTGGATTTTGTATTTCACTTTATGTTTTATCTTCTATTTTAATCTGATGAATATATTCCAAGTATTATTTCTAATCAATTATTTTTATAAAAAAATATATACTTAACTTATATCTATAAAATGAAATAAAAGATAAAATACGGAATGAAATAGAGGATTTAGATTGGATTATGTACTTAAATTCCAACTTTCTTGGTATGTTGCTTATTTTAAGGTTGTGATTGATTGATGTATTGAGCTTGTTATGGATGGTTTTATGTTTAACAAATTTCAAATTATTGAGCTCCTATTTTGAGTTAATTATATATATATATATATGGGATTAATTATTTGAAATTCTTCCATGCAAGCAGAACCGCCAGTACTTCTAATTAGGACGAGACATCCTAGGATTAAACTAGCAAAATTGTCTTATAGTCTGTGGGTCACTTAAGGGCCCGTTTGATTCATTTCTACACTTATTTTTTTCATTTTCTACTGTTCCAAAAATGAAAATCATTATTTTTTAAAATTTTCACCTAACATCATTTCATTTTATAAACTCATTCTCCAATAACTTATATATCTTCTCTTTTTATTTCATTATTTCTATCTATCTCTCTCCACCTACAAATAAAACCAACATAATCATTACATTTTCAATATTTCATCCAAATACAAAGTCATTTTTCACTCATTTTCACTAACTAACTTTTCACATTTTAGAAATGATGGAAATGGAAATAAAACCAAACAGCCCCTTAGCACTTCAAATGCAACGTGTTCTTAATTTTCTGTCATTCAAAGTGGATAACAACATAAATTCTAACTTTGGAGATCTTTTTCTTTAACAACTACCGCAAAAAATTGGAGAAGAGCATTTTCTTTCAGAATTACAGAAAAATTTACTAGCAAAATGCTTCTCACAAATCGATTTTAGTAGTCATCAACTGATCTCAATATTATTCAACTCTTTAGTTACAAGTGAGCTCAGAAACACAAAGAGCATTTAGTTACATCGAAATAGTGGAGCATGACATTTTACGTGGGGCTATAGTAAACTTCAAAGTGATTTAACCATAACTTGAAAAGAAGTTCAAACTCATATACACAAAATCATGCTTGAAAACTATACTTAAGGTTTAATGTCATCAGATACAGAGGAGAAATCTATGTATCTTCTCAAGTGTGCTGTGTAAAACAAGTTTGCTCAGCTTTGACCTCACTAAGGTTGGGAATATTTTGATGTTTAAAAGATATGAGAATGAGAGATGAGATTGTGATTGGTTGTGAGATAAAGTGTAATGATTATAGTGATATGATGGGTTAATGTGATTTGAGATTGTGAGGTTATTTTTGAGATATGTTTAAGAGATTTGTATGAGATATGTTATTGTTTTGCGAATTCTGATTTTTGGTTTTGTTTGGAATTTTAATAGTTAAAAAAAATATAAATTAATAAATATAATAAAATAAAAAATTATAAAATATAATTTCAAAAATAATACAAAAAAATTACGTGTAGTTCAAAATAAGTGCCGTTAAATTTGTTAATTTTCCTTTTTTGTTAATTTAATTTTACAAAAAAATATTTTGTTGAATTAAATTATAAATTAAATTCATAGAAATTTTTTAATTTTAAAATATTATATATATATATATATTCATTCAGCAATTTAATATTATATCCTACAGAAATTAATATTATATTTTCAATCAATTAATTTCACAATATTTTCAATTAATTTGGTTAATTGACAATTTATTTTTTTAATTATGAAATAAAATTGCAAATTTGTGTATTGTCCAAAATTAAGGTGTGGTATTTATTATTCATTTTATATGTTAATGTGTTATTATAAAATTCAAATACTATAAAAAAATATAATTAATTAATAAATATACTAACTTTTAAAATTTTAATAAATTATAATTTTGTAAAAATTTAGTCGGACTTAAAAATTTTTTTTTTATATAATTACGAAATTAAATGGAACGCGCATATTGTCGACAATTAACTTATGAAGTGTGTTATTTATTTTATACCTTACTTTGTCAGTGTATAAAGAACTTGACCATTATTATTTACGTATCTTATTTCTGAAATTATTTTTGAGATATATGTGAGACATTGTTTTATGAGTTTTGATTTTTGGATTTGTTTAAAATTTGAATGTATGAAATAATTATAAATATTTTATAAATTTAATAAATTGAAATTTATAAATCTATTTTTGGGTTTATTTTATAAATTAAAATTTTTTTTTGTTAAAAAATTCTGTCCAGAAATTTTGATTTTTTTCAAATAAATTAGTCAGAAGAGAGAGAGAGAGAGAGAGAGAGAGAGAATATTTTAAAAATGTGTTTTGTAAGATAGAAAGAGAGAGAAAGAGGAAAAGGTGACCCGTGAAACAGAGAGAGAAAATTGCAATAGTAAAAGAATAAGGTAGGGTTTTAAAACTTGTCTAGCCCTCTTACCTCTATGACATGAGAATGCCTTACAACCAAACACATATTCTTGATGTGTTTTAGATTTTAAAGACGCGAGACATGAGAAAAACCTAACAACCAATCGCAGCCTAACCTTCCAAAGCTTTGGGTCACCTTATACTTTTTTGTCAAACATAAGCCTTTGACGGTTAAATGTTGATATGGAGACTTCAACACTATGGTTTATTACTTAATAATCAGGAGATATCCAAACTTTAGTAAAATACATACTTTAATTATAGTTAAAAAAAATACTATATGGTTTATTATTTAATAATTGTTGTTACAAATATGTAAATCCATAATGTTAGAATTCATGATAGTTGAAAGTAATTCAGTTGATTTTGAAGTCTAAATATTGAGAAATGCTAAGGAACCAGTTGTATAAAAAATAGAGGAACATAAACTGTTATAATGTCATACATATTGTTCTAAGTATTGCTCTTTCTCCTTACTATCGCAAGTTATAGTAATTGCGGACAATTCAATTACTTTAGTGGATTGAACCGTTACATGTGCTGGAGTATGTGGACCAATAAAAACTTGTAAAAGAGAACCGTTGGCAAACGTTCCCTCTCCTACAGATTGTTGTTTCTTTGATCGACAAAAAAATTTACATACTATTGAAAAACTCCATAATCTAATTTTAAAAGAAATTTTATTACTAAACATAATAGAAAAACTATCAAAATATACCTTCTCTTCATATCCACCAGATAATTTAGCACCCCGCATTTCGCGAGGCGCCATTACTAGTGTGCGTGTGTGTGTGCATATATAATTATATATATATATATATATTGACATCAAAAGCATGCATTCATTCTATAAATATTATTCTTTCATAGTTTCACTGGACCAAAGATTTTATCGTGTATCTGCATGCCCAGGTGCAAATCTCCGGATTGACATGACAAATTCTATGAAACTGAAATGTTACATATAGCTAGCTAGATCGAGTGGCCTGTGTTCCAGCAGCATAAGTTTTTCACATAATGTGAGAGGTCAGGAGTTTGAATTCAAACGGACTCTTGATGTGTGTGTATAAATATATATATATATATATATATGTATAGCTAGCTAGGTTTTCATCTCATGATTTTTGTTGTGACGCATGCAATGGTAGACCATGATCAGTACATGGCTATGTGATACAGGTTGATACACCAATTATTTTCGTTTTGGTCAAAGCAACTAACAAAATTAATTATTGATTGGTTTGCACATGTTGGGAAAGCATCTCATCTTTCAACTCCACGTACGTACGCTTCTTTTTTTATTTAGTAGGTCTTGTTTGGTTGCTAACTCTCAATTTATTTTTCAACTCCCAAAATATATATATATATATATATAAACAAATAAATCATATATATTTTCCAATACTACTCCCAAAACATACTCAAAAAGGCCCAAAATACCATCATAATTCATTTCTTACCCATTCCTCAATATTTAGCCCTTTCATTTTTATCCCCGCTACCCAATTTACACACACACACACACACACACACATATAAATAATTTTATAATATCAATTTTATCCTACCAATTCAACAGAAAAGTTATTGATATGACATCTTATTCCCTTCCAAAACACAACCAAACAAATATTTTTTTTTTCAAAATATTATCTACCTACCATTCAAAATACAAATAAACAACTATCATATTCTCCAATCTCTTTTGACAAAATGCTCCAAAATGTAAGCAAACAAGCCCTCAGTTATTGGCTGAGTGGCATCTCATAGATTTCATTGGCACATAATCAATAGAAAAAGCATTTGATTCTGTCCGTACATTAGGAATTAATGCTAATTGATATGATCAACACTTGAAGCCTCAAGGAATCCATGCCAACTTGATAACATTTCAAAATACTCATAAAAGCATATATGATATATCCGCAGAGTACTGCTTTATTCAATTAATGACATTTCCAAAGTCTTGCATGATGGAAAAGTTAAAACCAGATTCGCGTAAACAAATTATGTACGTAATATGAATTCCTAGCATGGGGGATTATTTTATTGTTCATTCATTGTATTTATAAATAATATTTATAAGGCAAAAATATATTATTATAGATTTTACTTTTAAAAAAAAATATTATTGTTATGTCTTTTATGTATTAGAATTCACATATTTAATTAGAATAATAAAATTATCATTAATAACTATAGTAGTTAAGTTTCTAAAATAACAGAATTAATAATATATAATAAATGAAAAGACCAATTTAAATATAAGTTAGACAATTATTTATATTTATCCAAGTAGATTACCAGCTTCATGAGTTATTCACAATAACTTAATTTGAAATACGTGCTAAATATTCATTAATAATTATAAGTTTCATTTTACTGCATTTGCATATAATTATAATGTAATTGAAAATTAATCCAAAAATCCTAACTCCTACGAATTTAATTATCCTAAATCAAATGGGTTAAAGAAATTAGTAATAATAATATCATAAAAACTTTTGGGTATTGCAAAGAACATCACAATTCGGATAATATTTCGCTTTAAAAAGTCTAGAAATCAACAAGTTGTGTTTGGTTAGTGGTCTCCAGCCTTGCTTTGCTAAAAGCGCCTTATGAAAAGAAGATAGATCTTTGAACAAGCTCTCTTCCCTTTTACTTAATCCAACTTTTTCCCATTTCATCCAGTGAATTCATCATGATGATTTATTACCTAAGCTATCATGGATTCAATATCACGAATGAGCTCATCAGGTAATTCAAAACAACTAATAGCAGAAGTTGGGATTGCTTAAGCTAGTGCCTTAATAAGAGTCTCTTTCCACCTTAAAGTTTTTTCATACCACGGAGTGATACAATGCCATACCTTATCCCTAATGTTAGCAAAAACTTCCTTCTTGGATTTTCCAACAATAGAAGGCAACCCCACATATTTCTCATGCTTTTCCACAACTCACATGCCCAAGATATGCTGCACTCTATTCTTAACAGTCGAGGTAGTATTCCTGCTAAACACAATTAAGAATTTCTCAATATTGATCTTTTGGCCAGATGCCATTTCATATAGATGCAAGATTTGCCGAACACAACAAGCAGCAACTTCTGTTGCTTGATAGAACATTAAGGTATCATCTGCAAATGATAAATGAGATTTCCCCGGAACATTATGACAGATGGACACTCCTTGAATAAATTTTTCCTCCTCTTCACTGCAGATCAGAGAACTCAAAGCTTCCATACATAGAAGAAATAAATAAGGTAATAATGGGTTTCCTTGTCGCAGCCCATGCTGAGGAATGAAAATAACCAGACTGATTCCCATTGAGCACTATCGAATAGGAGACTATCTAACACGTCAAAATTAAGATCACAATTGATAACATAGCACGAAGGAAAGATCATTCAACTCTATTATATGCCTTGCTAGTATCAAGTTTGGGTGCCATATATCCAACTGTCCTGCTGTGCCTTTTCTGTAGATAATGATTCACCTTGAAGGCCACCAATACATTATCAATAATTAACCGGCAAGGAACAAAAGCTGACTGTGTATCAACAACAATCATATCCATAATTGGTTTCAAACGGTTAGCAATTATCTTTGCCACAATCTTGTACACCACATTACTATAGCTTATAAGCTGATATTGACAAAGAGATTCTGGACGGGATGTCTTTGGGATGAGAATGATATGAGTAAAATTAATCTTTGGATCACTATGGCCCTCATTTAAGAATTTTAGCACAAAGGAGACCACATCTGTACCAACGATAGGCCAAAATTTCTAAGAAAATAAAACTAGCATAGCATCAGCTGGACCTGGTGATTTGAGCGGACTCATATGACATGAAGCTACAACCACATCCTCAGCTGTAAATTCTTCAAGTAACATTGAGGTCATTTGATCATCCACCTTCCTATCCTCACACTGAAGAACAGCACGAATATTATCCTCTGTAGGACAATAAGACCCAAAAAGATCACGATGATAATGCAAGACCATATTTTCCATTTTCGGACCAGTCACCTAAATTTTTTTTAGACCTTTGAATACAAGAATTTGGTATTTCGATCCCCGTCTTTCATGTAATGTGTCTTGGACCGTTGGCGCCAAAATAATTCTTCCTTATCCAACAACTCTTCAAGTTCATGCTTCAATCTTGAGATCAGTTGTTGTGTTTGATTAGTCACTGTATTCTTCAGCAGAGCATCAAGTTGAGCATGAATATCTTAAATTGGACGCTTTACTGAACCAAAATCATTCCTTTTCCATCGAATCAAACCCAACCGACAGTTCTTGACTGCTGCTCTAATATCAACATTTCCTTGATCAGAATTCATGAAAGACACGAATCTTCAATGATTTTAGCACAATCCTCACTCTTGAGCCACATAGCTTCGAACTTAAAAGAGCCCTTTTTCTTTTCACATGTGATTGGTTCTCTTTGTTCAAATACGTACTGTGAGTATGGGAATATAATCAGAATGTCTCCCAGAAAGATGACGAACCTGATGAAATCGAAATTTATGAGTTTAATCAAAGGATGTACATGCTCTATCTAGCCATGCTCATACAGTGAAAAGGAATACACAGTTGTTACACCAGGTGAACGGAAAACCAATAAGCCAAGATCATGAATGTCCACGTCTATTAACACCTCTCTGAAAGCTCTGGCTCTCCTATTAGAAATTCTCCTTCGACCCTATTTTTCTAATATAGACAAAACCTCATTGAAATCCCCAATACGAAGCCAAGGTAAGGATGATTGTGGCTGTAACCTTCTTAATAAATTCCATGTAGCATGATGGCGTGATGCATCCGGCTCGCCATAAATTCCTATAAAACGAAAACCCGCATCACTCGAATCACAAAATACAGAAACGTTATTGTGAGAAAAGGACAGACTATTAAGCAAAACCACAATATCGCTTCGCAAACCACCAGGCCAACCAGCTGCATCAACAAAAACACCAAAGAAATCGAATTTGTCTCTAATTCGCTCCATTCTCCTCAACTTGGTCTCAGCTAGGAAGACGAAGTGGGACGATGATGGCGAATTAATTAATTCTGGGTTTTAAAGTTGACTTGTTCCTATGATAATATAAATTTTGGATTTTATATTGTAATCTCGAATTGAATTTAGTAATTTTTTTGGTTCTCTTTGTGCCGTAGACATAAGTTATTTAATTGAAATTGAACTAGATGAAATCTAATTTTAGTATATTAAATTAGTTAATAAATGCAATATTACATAATTAGCTTTTATATATGGTATGAAATAAAAGATATACAACCAATAATTGAAATAGAAGAGTCGAATTATGAATATATACGATTTAAATCTTGCATTTCATTTCCTATTTCATTTTTTATTTCATTTCATAAATATATGATATGTGTATTTAATATTTTTTTATAAAAATAATTAATTAATAATTAGATACACCTGGCATGAATGCAACAAATTAAAATAGGAGATAGAATGGAGAATGGAATAGGGAATCCAAAATGGAATGTATAATGTAGTAGTGTACCATTTTAAAGTCTTTATTCCATTACTTATTCCATTTCCTATTCTAACTTGTTGAATTTATATGGTAATATTTAATACACATGTTATATATTCATAAAATGAAATAGAATATGGAATAGCGAATGAATAGAAAATTTAAATCAGTAATGTACCAATAATTGTGCTAAAAATGAAGCATCTTTACCAGTGCAAAAGAAAAACGCAGCTCCTTTATCAGTGACAAAGAGAACAATGTCGCTTGAAACTTTGAGATATTTCTGATAAAAAACAAAAGAAAGGCAAAAAAAATTATGGCTGAAGCTGCTGTAGAGATCTTGAAACTGAGCATAGATCTCCTCCTTCAGTCCCCAGGATTCAACTTTGGAGGAGTTCGCCGTCAAGTTTCCAGCATCAAGCTCGAGTTAGAAAGCATTAGATCATTCCTGAGAGATGCCGAAAGGTATGAAGATAGGAATGAAGGCTTATCCTGCTGGGTGGCACAAGTGAGGGATGCAGCACTCAGAGCTGAAGATTTCCTAGAAGAATATTTCTTGCATCACTTGCACAGCAAGAAACGAGATGGATTCATGGGATTCCTCCAAAAAGCTGTTTTTTTTCCCAAGGAGATGTGGAAGAGACATCAGACTGTAGCCCAGTTGAAGGAAATCGAAAATGAGATCAAGGAAATAGCACAAAGAAGCAAGAGATATGATCTTAGTCACATACTCGATGAATATCCTATGTCTTCTCATGATCATTCCCTCAACTATGCACAAATTATTGGAGAAACCTCTTTTTTGGTAGAGGGTGCTGAGGTTGTAGGATTTGAGGAAGAAAACGATCACCTGTTGAAATGGTTGATAGAAGGAGAGAGACAGCGCAGCGTTATATCTATAGTGGGCATGGGTGGTTCTGGGAAGACAACCTTAGCTGCTCAAGCCTACAACAGCAATCAAACGAAGAGAGCTTTTGACTGCTTCGCATGGGTGTTTGTTTCACAAAAGTACATGATTGAGGATCTTCTCAGAAAGATAATCTGTGAATTCTCAAATGAAAAATCATCGAATTTCTCTTCTCTGGCCTCAACCACGACGAATTACAGGCAGTTGGTGGAGATTCTTGTCCGTTTCTTGCAGGATAAGAGGTACATAATTGTCCTAGATGATGTATGGAGCGACACTTTGTGGAAGGAGATAAGTGTTGCCCTTCCAGATCAAAAAAATGGAAGCCGAGTAATTATTACAACTCAAAAGGAAGATATAGCAACTTATCCTTATGGTGCAAGAAACAATGTTGTCCGTTCTAAGCCACTGACGAAGGATGAAGCGTGGACCCTGTTCTGCAAGAAGGCCTTTTGTAATGAAGCTGGCAGCTCTTGTCCTCCAGTACTTGAGGATATAGCTTTGGCGTTAGTTGAAAAATGTGAGGGTCTTCCTCTAGCAATTCTAGCGCTAGGAGGCCTCATGGCTTCTAAAGAAAGATCAGAATTGAAATGGAAGGAAGTTTACAACAGTCTCAATTGGCATATAAGCAACAATTCTAGGCTCCATGAAGTGAAAACAATTTTGTTGCTTAGCTTCAAAGATTTACCTTATTTTCTCAGGAATTGCTTTCTGTATTTCTGCCGCTTCCCCCTTGATCATCGGGTTGGAGCGGGTCGGTAGATTAGGATGTGGAAGGCTGAAGGATTTCTGGAAGAACGCAGAGGGCTGCCCCCGGAAGATGTTGGGAAAATCTATCTCAGAGAACTCATCTCCAGAAGTCTTGTTCAAGTTGAAAAGAAGGACAATTTCTTGAGGCCTAAACTCTGTAGACTTCATAGTCTGATGTGGGAGCTAGCATGTTTTGTATCAGAAAGAGAGCACTTCTTATCCATATGTCAACCACAAGGTTCTGAAGGTGAAATAAAAGCACGCCATTTATCATTTCATGCTCTTGAATCAACACTTAATCTGGGACAGGACATGAGATACGTCCGTTCTTTCTCGGTCTTCAATGTTAAAGATCAGGACATCCTTCACCTGGACAACCTTTTCTCCAACTTCAAATTACTAAGGGTGCTGGAGTTGATTAATGCCCCAATAGATTACCTACCCAAAACCTTGGGAAAGCTATTCAACCTCAGATACTTGGGCCTGAAAGGAACTAGGATCTCTGAGCTTCCAACTTCCGTTGGCAGACTTCGAAATCTGCAGACTCTTGATATCCGAAGAACAAAAGTAAAGGAACTTCCTAAAGAAATTGGGAAACTGTGTAGTCTAAGACATCTTATCATTTATGCCCATTCTGATGAAGGATTTTACTATATTAGAGGAGTCAGAGTTCCAAACTCTATACTCAAGTTAAAGCACTTGCAAGTTGTTAAATCCCTTGAAGTAAATTCAGACATAGTCAGAGGAATCGGACAGTTGACTCAACTCAGAAGACTTGAGCTGACAAATTTGAAAGAAGAGGATGGCAGAGACTTGTGTGTTTCTATTGACAAAATGACAGGCCTTCGTCGCCTCCTTCTAATGGCAACAAATGAAAATGAGTTCCTCCAAGTGGAACAATTATTTTCTATTCCATTAGGTCTCAGGAAACTGACACTAGCAGGGAGATTACCTGACGTCCCAAGGTGGTTTGGCTTGCTCCAAAATGTGATACATTTGCACTTGCATTGGAGCCAACTGACGAATGATCCTATTCCGTTCATCAGCAATATGCCAGTTTTGGAGCGCCTTACTCTGATCAATGCATGCAGTCAGGACAAGAAGCATCTCTGCTTTAAAGCAGGGTTCTCAAGACTAGAGGATTTATATATTGGTTATTTCCATGAATTGGTTGAGATCGTAATCTGCGAGGGAACGATGCCAAATCTTGCCCGGATGAATCTACATGATTGCCCCAGGCTGAAGAAGGTTCCTCAGGGAATTGAACACCTCACAAGTCTGCAGAGGCTGCACCTGAAAAATGTATCAGAAGAACTCATTGAAAGTATTCATGGAGAAGGAAATGTTGATGATTATTCAAGGGTGAAGCATATCCCTGAAATAACATATGTGAGAACCTCTGTTGAGATGGGAGCTCAAAAGTTCATATTTTAAAAGGTATTTTTTTTCTCCTTAGTTCCTTTTGCCATTTAGATTTGGAAGAAATTGTTGTGATTTGCATTTGTTCCTCTATATGTTGCCCTGTTTTTATGATGTTAAAGTTATGTAGATGAAATTCTAAATAGAGGGTTTATGGGTTACATTAACTTAAGCTAATAAAATTAAACCTTTTTTTCAACTCATGCAGCCGCCTCTGCTATGGGATTGCATGTTGTTGGGCAGTTGGTGCCGGTTCTTTGAGGGATCACTCCAGCTTCTTGTGAATTTTTGTTTTTTGGTGTGCTTGAACTTTTAATGTATGATTAATGGATGGGATTGGATTGTCTTTTCTCATGGTATGTTATAGTTGATATTAAGGATGCAATTGTGTTTGAATTTGTACCAGGTTGTGTACCACTTTGGATTTTGTATTCCACTTCGTGTTTTATCTTCTATTTCAATCTGGTGAATATATGCCAAGTATAATTTCTAATCAATTATTTTTATAAAAAAATATATACTTGAACTATATCTATAAAATAAAATAGGAGATGAAATACGGAATGAAATAGAGGATTCAGACCGAATAATGTACTTAAATTCCAACTTTCTTGGTATGTTGCTTATTTTAAGGTTGTGTTTCATTGATGTATTGAGCTTGTTTTGGACAGTTTTATGTTTAACAAATTTCAAATTACTGAGCTCCTATTTTGAGTTAATTATATATATATATACTATTAATTATTTGAAATTCTTCCATGCAAGCAAAACCGTCAATACTTTTAATTATGACGAGACATCCTAGGATTAAACTAGGAAACTTATCTTATACAACGTCTGTAGGTCACTTAAGCCTGTTTGGTTTCATTTCCACACTCCATTTGCACATTTTCTACTATTTAAAAAATGAAACACATTATTTTTTACTTATTTTCACCTAGCATCATTTTTATTTTCATTTTCAAAACACATTTTTTAATAGCCTATATATCTTCTCCCAATAACTTATATATCTTCTCTTCCTATTCCATTATTTCTCTCTCTCCACCTACAATCTATTATTATTTTTCCAACAATCTATCCTAATACAAATTCATTTTCACTAACTAACTTTTCAAATTTTAGAAATAAAAATAAAACCAAATGGGAAATTAGCAACTTCAAATGCAGACGTGTTCTTAATTTTCTGTCATTTAAAGTGGATAACAGCAATAAAACTAACTTTGGAGATCTTTTTCTATAACAATTACAGCAAAAAGTTGGAGAAGAGCATTTTCTTTCATAATTACAGAAAAATTCACCAGCAAAATGCTTTCCACAAATGAATTTTAGTAGTCATCAACTGATCTCAGTATTATTCAACTCTTTAGTTACAAGTGAGAACAGAAACACCAAAAGCATTTAGTTACATGGAAATAGTGGAGCATGACATTTTACGTCAGACTGTAGTAAACTTCAAAGTGATTTAACCATAACTTGAAACACATTCAAAGTTCAAACTCACATACACAAAATCATGCTTGAAAACTCTACTTAAGGCTTAATGTCATCAGATACAGAGGAGAAATCTATATAGCTTCTCAAGTGCGTTGTGTAAAACAAGTTTGCTCAGCTTTGAACTCACTAACCTTCTAAAGGGTCACCTTATACTTTTTCTTTCAAACATAAGCCTTTCACGGTTAAATGTTGATATGGAGACTACAAAACTGTGGTTTATTACTTAATAAATAGGAGATATCCAAACTTTAGTAAAATAAATACTTTAATTGTAATTAAAATAAAATTCTACGGTTTATTACTTAATAATTATTGTTACAAATATGTAAATACATACCGTTAGAATTCATGATAGTTGAAAGCAATTCAGTTGGTTCTGAAGTCTGAATATTAAGAAATGCTGAGGAACCAGTTGTATCAGAAACAGAGCAACAAAAACTATTATAATGCCATGCATATTGTTCTAAACATTGCTCTTTCTCCTTACTATCGCAAGCTACGACAATTGCAGACAATTCAATTAATTTAGTGGATTGAACAGCTACAGATGCTAGAGTATGAGTATGTGGAGCAACAAAAGCTTGTAAAAAAAGAACCATTGACAAGCGTTCCCTCCCCTACAAACTATTGTTCCTTTGATCAACCAAAAAAATTACATACTATTGAAAAACTCCGTAATCTAATTTTAGAAGAAATTTTATTACCCAACATAATAGAAAAAGTATCAAAACATCCCTTCTCTTCATATCCACTGGATAATTTAGCACTGCGCATTTCGCGGGGCACTATTACTAGTGTGTGTGTGTGTGTATGTATGTGTGTATATATATATATATATTTCTATTGACATCAAAAGCATGCATGCATTCTGTAAATATTATTCTTTCAGAATTTCACTGGACCAAAGATTTTATTGTGTAGCTGCGGCATGCCCAAGTGCACATCTTCGGATTGACATGGCAAATTCTATGAAATTGAAATGTGAAATATAGCTAGCTAGGTTTTCATCTCATGATTTTGTTGTGGCGCATGCAATGGTAGACCATGATCAGTACATGGCTATGTGATACAAGGTTGATACACCAATTATTTTTGTTTTGGTCAAAGCGACTAACAAATTAATTATTGATTGGTTTGCATATGTTGGAGTTGGGAAAGCATCTCATCTATCTTCAACTCCACATACGTACACTTGTTTTTTTATTTATTAGTTATTCTGGTTCCAGTGGCTGAGCGGCATCTTATAGATTTTATTGGCACATGATCAATAGAAAAAGCAGCAGTCGATTCTGTCCGTAAATTAGGAATTAATGCTAATTGATATGATCAACACTTGAAGCCTCAAGGAATTCATGCCCACTTAATGATCAAATAAAAGCTGATCGAGCAAGATAATTGGTTTGCACATGTTGGGGTTGGGAAAGCATCTCATCTATCTTCAACTCCACATACGTACACTTGTTTTTTTATTTATTAGTTATTCTGGTTCCAGTGGCTGAGTGGCATCTTATAGATTTTATTGGCACATGATCAATAGAAAAAGCAGCAGTCGATTCTGTTCGTAAATTAGGAATTAATGCTAATTGATATGATCAACACTTGAAGCCTCAAGGAATTCATGCCCACTTAATGATCAAATAAAAGCTGATCGATCAAGATAATTAGTATAATATGTCCTGTCCAGTTGATAACATACTCATCAAGGCATATATGATATATCCGCAAAGTACTGCTTTATTCAATTAATGACTTTTCCAAAGTCTTACACGATGGAAAGGTTAAAACCAGATTCGCTTAACCAAATTATGTACGTAATATGAATTCCTAGCACGAAGCATTATTTTATTGTTCATTCATTGATTAACAAATAAATCAAGTCAAAATAATTTCATGCAGAAAGTAGGTTCGAAAAGGGTTACATAGCCACCGGTACCACTATACTAATTAAACTCTACAGACTTATAAATTGGGCGTGCCAAAATTTAATTCCTGTTTGTCAAGCTATGATGAAATTACTGATTCAGTTCCTAAACCGTATGTAGTTTTTCCTAAAATTCCTCTTCTATTTTTATAGCCTGAAACTTCATATGTTATTGCTACTGAAACGATCATCAGACATTCAAATTCATAGTCCTGGCTAGCTAATGTGTGTCTATATATATATATATATATATATATGAGCCTAGCAGGTCCTCAACCGGCGGGACCTACTACCAATTTTTTAAATTTTTTTGGCTTTATATGGTTTTGGCAAGGGATGAGTGATTTAGGCCCATTTGGTTTTATTTTTATTTTCAATTTTTATTTCCATCATTTTTAAAATGTCACAAAATAGTTAGTGAAAATGAGATAAAAATGAGTTTGCATTTGGATAGATTGTTGAAAAAGTAATGATTATGTTGGTTTTAGTATGTTATAAGTAGAGAGAGATAGAAATAATGGAATAGAGAGAATACATATAAGTTATTGGTTTCAACAAAATAGAGAAAAAGAGACAAAAGTTACTTATATTGAGAAAGATATTACTAAAAGTTTTGATATTGATTTGATAATTAATGAGATTTGTGTCATAAAAGATCGTTGTGCTCAACTAGATAAAGATTAAGTGTTTCAAATTCATAAATTGTATGTTTATATATTTATAACTTTTGCTCCCCTACTTTCATTTTTGGATCCAGACTAATAATGCAAAAGTTTAGGCCTCAAGAAGTTTTGTATGTATTGGACTGTAATTTTGATGACTGCCTTTTCTTGCCATGTTAAGAGGTTATGACAAATTTTCAAACAAATGACATGTGAATTCCCAATTTTACTTATCCTATACAAGCTCACATAACACATCAACCGGCCAACTCAGCACCACGTGTTTCGCGGTGCTCCAGAGACTAGTATATGTATAACTTATCCCAGTAAATCTTTGAGAAAGGAAAAGAAAATTCTAGAAAGTCTAAAGCAAGAATAAGAGAAAAGCAGCAAGAATTCCTTCGGCAATATATCTAATGATGCAAAAGTCTGTTTTGGGTTACACTAGGCTATAACCTAATGAGATTGACCAAGTGGGTAGTCGGAAGATGGTATAGTAAGGTTGATTTGGGGGTCGAGTCTTGTAATCAATAGCAAATGTTAGGCTAGCCGAGGGCACTCTGACACTCAAGTCAATACCAAGTCAATGAGATAACGGAGCAGTAGAGTGAGGACTTGGAATGATTAACGTGCTTACCTTGCTATAGGGTGGCAATGAGGTATTTATAGCTTTCTTTGGAAGATGATATGCCACAGATACCCTTATAAGCATACAGAGGATCTCTGTCTTCATGTGAGGGTCTTCAAGTCTTTCCACATTGATTGTACTATTCCAGGTAGTGCTCCCTCCTACTCCAAAGGACATAGCAGTGCGGAGAGTTGTGCACCATTATGAGGATTGCTAGAAAAGTTGTACTGTACAGGACATGCGCCATTAATGCAGAGGCATGCCATTTGCCAGAGCAATGCGACAGAGAAATAGCCGCAGTATATTTAATGCGACTGCTATTGGTGGCGCCAATCAGCTTCACGCCACCTCGATTGACCTTCTATGGTCGACCATAGCTCATGCTTGTGGGTCAACTACCCGCGGCTTAGTCGACTCTCTGGGCCTCTTGCATATTTGCATGGTTCAAAGATTTAAGCTTGGTGGTCATCCCTGGACTAGTCGAGCAAGGCCCAATCGACTAAGCGAATTGCTGCTATTAGCACTTGCCATAAGGTATGGTTGAAATGCTGGTGAGTTAGCTCAACAACCGATTGGGTTGTTCAACGCCACATCTCCCAAGCAGTTGAGTGTTAATTGGGTTGAGCCTATTGGGCTATCCTATATCATGAGTCCCCCCCTCATTCTCGAGTCCTGATCGATGTATTCAATGAGAAGGAACAGGGAGTAGCTAATTAGCAGAAAAATGAAAACACTAGACAAGAATTCACGGGCGTTGGTGACGAATAAATTTGAAAAATTGACTGGGGTTTTAGCGCATTAAATGCGGCTGTTACATTGGGTTATGCAAAGCGTTAGACTGCAGCTAAATAATAATTGTGGTCTGTTGAGTTACCGCGCGCGAGGCCTATAAATAGGCGTAGTGGAAAACCTCATTTTCACTTTTACAGTATTTTGAGAGGTCAAGTGCAAGATTTTACTGCAGCTTCTGCTCATTGAGCTTTATTTTATTCCCATTAATGGAGTGAGAACTTTGAATTGCACTTTCGATCTTGAGTCAATTTTCTTTCTCTTTATTTCGAGCATACTTTGCATATTCAATGTGCTGAGGGTATTCGATGAGGATATTAATAGGGGGAGCAATAGTGAGGACATTCAATCTGTGGTGGGTTTGACTAGAGTGGGAGATAGCTCGACTAGCAAGCCAAATGACTCTTCTAGTGATAGTTCTACTTCTTCAAGTAGATTGAGTGGAACTCAAGTCGAGGCTAGGGGTAGGGTAGGGCCGAGTCAGGGTCTTGTGTCTTGTGGGCAGTTGTTCACTCCTAACCACATAGTGAAATTATATCAAGGGTTACAGATAAGGAACTTGTACTCCTCAGGCAGTTGTATCATATCCCCCAAGGGTTCGAGTTGTTCGTACCGCGCCTCGACGACAGAATGCATCAGCCTCCAGAAGGCTGCATCATAATTTTTTAGGATGCTTTTAGATGTGGGCTTAAGTTCTCGATAGCCCAACTAATAGTTGACCTCCTAACGTGCATTCGAGTATGATTACCCAGTTACTGTCCAATTGTTTCTCGACATTATATAGTTTTATGGTTCTGATGCATGTGCATAACTAGTCCCCAACTTTTGCCAATTTTAGCAATCTATTCCATCTTCCAATATCTTGGAAATTGGGGAGCACCGAGGAGTCGGGCTTCTACTACCTCACTGCCCAACTGCGTCGAAATTCCTAGTAACCCCCTTATCTTTGTTCGGCAAAAACTGGAAAACCCATTATTTCTATATCCAAGCTCCGGGCAGGGTCAGTTTTAACATACTTAGGGGTTGTACGAAGGGTCATGTCGAGATGCCAGGAAATAAGACCCTAACGTGGCCTAACACCTTTGTCTGGGATCCAGTTTCAATTTGGGCAGATAGAAGCCTCAGGGTATGTCAAGAGAGGGACTTGGTGCTAGCAGGCTTATCGCCTACTCAACTAGATTTCCTAGCAGATGTTCAACTAGGTAGATGCTTTTGTTGATTCTTTTGTGATTAATTACTTGAATTTCCAGTTGATGTATTATTAAGTTTCTTGTGCTATTGTAGATCGAGAAGAGATAATGAACTACACAAGAAAAAAGCAATAGCACACTAGCAAAAGGCGCATCGAGAGGGTACACCCCAAGTTGTCCCACCATTGACGGCACTGCTACTTGCTCCTCAACAACTTGCTCAACTCGCCATTGTCGAGTCAAGTAGTCTTACGGCTGGCTAGAAAAGGCCCATTGTCGAGCAGCTTGGGCCCACTCAAAGGATGGATACTGTCGACAAAGGGAAAAAAACCTGGGGCTTCAACCCAAATGACTCGGGTCAATCTTTTTGGGCCGCGGAAGGATGATGACCTATCCTGTTGCTCTAGCTTTCCCCCTAGTTTGGGGATGAGATTGATATTTATAACACCATATCTATGATGTCGGCAGGGACGACCGGGGCTGTGCCCCTGAAAGTAATGATGATTGGGATTTTTATATCCGATTAGAAGAAAATGTTGGAGCTGATCCAGTTGGGGGCTCTGAAGGCATTGGCCTACCATACCAACATGTTAAGTATCTAGTCGAGTTCTGTTGTTTGTTTTAAGCTTTTTATCAAATGCTTTGACTAAAATTGTTCCTTTCACAGGTCAACCAACTAGGTTTCCACTTTTATCAAAGGTCGGAATTGGCTCTCGGTGATCGAGAGGACCTCCTGAAAGAATAGAGTGAAATGGAGGTGACCAAGATGTAGCTCTAGTCTGTGCAGCAAAAGATTGATTAGCTGACTAAATAGCTTGAAGAGAGAGATGCGCAGCTCATGGCAATCGTGGATGAGAAAAGCAGGGTCGATAAACTGCTACAGAAGGTCGGGTTATATGCTTGGGCCAATTATGACTCTGGTCAAACACATAAGC
Source organism: Jacaranda mimosifolia (assembly GCA_018894105.1). NCBI lineage: Eukaryota > Viridiplantae > Streptophyta > Magnoliopsida > Lamiales > Bignoniaceae > Jacaranda > Jacaranda mimosifolia. The sequence continues at coordinate 32,209,943 of CM032125.1, read as the reverse complement.
ACAATGTCTCCATAAATTACGCTCGAGCTAAATATTTGAGGATGTTGCTGCTCATTCGATGAGAACTTGTGCAGTAGTTCATGTTGTGTTCAATGTTTCAAGACGTCAGTTTTATCTTTTCCATTGACAACGCGAGATAGGCCTTTGAGAAAGCTATCAGGCAGCTCGAGTACCTAGGCTACCAGATTCGTCCTGAGGACCGTGAGCGACTCAACCCTATGTAAACGGAGCAGCTGTAGAACTATCCCAACCTGGCCCTAACTGAACTGAATGTTTTCGTGGGTGAATATGTTGTGGGGATTGCAATCAAGGTTGTTGTTGCGCCCAACCCAAAGCTAGTCGAGGTGGCCAGTGAGTTTGCCTTTGCCAACAAGTTCGCATTCAACATCAAGGATGGTAAAGTCAACATCAGTGAGTTTTTTCCTCCTATCAAGCGCGATTTCTTACCAGACGAGGCAGGGCCATCTCGACCACCTATGGAAATTTTGCCGGCACCTAATGTCCTAAACAAGCAAAAGGTTGAGGGCTCTTAAGCTGGGTACTTTTGCCTTGGGGTGATGAGCTGGATCAAGCAATCGATGAGGTGGTAGCTAATCAAGCAATGCAAGGTAAGGATGAAGGTGCTGGATTGAGCCGAGGCCAAAGCTATTTGAGCTACTTTATGTAATTTCAATTTGTCCGCCCTATGAGGCGTTTTGATGTAATGTGAATCTATGACCTATTTTTGTAATTATGTACTTAGAATGTTTCAAGTTTCGATCTATGATATTAAAGCTTCCTTTTGTCCATACTGTTTATTCAGTGTCTTCATTTTATTATGTTGATTTTCATCAGCTAATTGTGTTGATGGGTAATGAAATAATCAATTTATCTTTTAGGCCAACATAATCTTCTAGAGGTCAATCATGAGATTGACTTGTAAAAGAGCAATTGCATCACTGCAATGATATTTGCATAAACTTGAATTGTGAAATATAGGTTTTATAATGAAATTTTTGGTCGACTACGTGGTCGACTTGAGTCATCTTTTGGTAATCAAGCGAATAAGTCTGCCTTTATTGAATTAATTTCCAGTTCTCGATCGACACTGCTATTGTGAATAACTTGCGCCTATATTAAGGTTGTCGAAATTGGACACAAACGTTCGGTTTATTTTAATTTAGACTCGTAACGATAAGTTGCCATTGTTAATGATGTTTGTTCAATTGCAAGGTCAGTTAGGTGGTTTACTTAGTTTTTTATATTGGGCCATAAGCCTTAGTTTTATTGTCGACTACGGAGTCAACATTAAATGATCAACTTGTCTACTATTCAATAAGGCTTGAAGCCTTTGCAGTTCGAAATCAATTTGTGATCGGCTACAGGGTTAACACTAAGCAATGGCTCGTTTGTTAATGTAGTGCAAGAAATTTCAGTGAAGAGCAAACAGTTGTTGAGGTATAAGTCATCTCCATTGATTTGAGATTCTATTACAAAATAATTGCGTAAAGACCTTGGTCTCTTTATGCATGGAATCTCTTCAAATTCATTACGTTCCACGGTCGAGGGAGGCCATTACTATTTATGTCCGCCAGGAGATAGGCATTGTGCTTTGCTATTTTAACTACTGAGTATAGGCCCTCCTATTTCGAGTCGAGCTTACCCACATTCTTGGAGACTTCAAACTTTTTGAGGACAAGATCCCCCACCTTGAAACTTCTTAGACACTGTCCTTTGTTATAATGTTGGGTCATCTTTGATCTGTATCTTTATATTGTTGTGTATGGCTGTTGATGTAGCTCGTTGATCATGTTGAAGTCGAATGCTCGTTTGGAATCATTTCTGATTAGATTATAGTGAATTACCCGAGTAATATGTTGTATCAATTCTGTAGGAACAACTGCTTCTGACCCATAGACTAGACTGTAGGGACTGCGTCCTGCGGCGGTCCTGAGGGTAGTCCTATACGCCCAAAGTACTCTCGAGAGGTCGTCTACCTAACTTGCATTACATCCTTCGAGTCGAGCCTTGAGGTGATCCAGGATGGTCCTATTGGTGACTTCTATTTAGCTATTGGCTTGATGGTTTCTGATCGAAGTGAAGTGTTGTCAAATTCCTAGGCTTTCGTACCAATTCCTCATGCTTTTGCTTTGGAACTGTGTTCTATTATCTAATATCAAGGCTTAGGGCAAATAGAACCAAAAGATAATGTTCTTTCATATGAAACTTTTAGTAGCTACATCAGTTATCTTTGGGACTGCCTTGGCCTCAACCCATTTCGTGAAGTATTCGATCGTGACTATTATGAACTTTCTTTATCCTATGGTTTTTGGGAAAAAATCGACTATATCTATTCCCCACTAGTCGAAAAGCCATGTGATATAAATGGGCACTAATGTTGATGCAAGCTGGTAAGGTATGTTGGAATGGACCTGGTAGGATGGACATTTTCTGGCAAAGTCGACGGCATCCTTCATAAAGTTGGCCAAAAGTATCCATGTCTTATGATTTTGTGGGCCAAAGATCGTCTTCCAAAATGGTTACCACATATTCCTAAATAGACTTCTTGTAGGACCTGGTGAGTTTGTTATGGTGTCAAACATCTTAATGGTCATCCAGAAATCAATCTCATGTACAGTTGACTGTGCTCGTTAAGGGCGAATTTCACCGCTTGACCTCTGAGTCTGTATGATGTGCCTTATCCTCGGGGACTATGCCTTCCCCTAGATAGACTTTAAGTTCGTCCTGCCATGAGGAGGCCCTTCTTCGATCTGCCCAACTAACTACTGGTTGGGAGTGCCTAAGCTGGGTTTGTTCGTGACTAGAAATGTAATAGTTCTATCTCTAGTCCCTTTGGTCAAGCTGGCAAATTTTGAGAGAACATCTACTCTTTCATTTTTCGATCGATGTACTGGACTAAGTGTGAATTTCTTGAACATCTATTGTAACTTCTTAACTTCAGCCAAGTATCTGCTCATTGTGGTCTCCTTAGCTTCAAAGTGTTACTCGAATTGTTTCACTTCTCATTCGACAACCATTCTCATGCCAGCAAAAGGGCTTTGTATTCCATTTTATTATTGGTAATGGGAAAATTGAGTTTGATCGCAAAGTCGTACTCCTCTGCTTGTAGAAAATACAGTGAAACTTGTAGAAAACGCAGTGAAACACCTTTTCTCATCCTGATGAGGTTGTCAAACCGTCGACATGTAAGATCCACATGAAGGAGTCTTGATCGTGTCCATCGGGCTAGTCGAGTCTTTCTGTGATGAAAGCTGCTAACACTTGGACCTTTAAGTAGTTCGAGGCTGAAAGGTGATGTCAAATTCCCCTAGCTCGATAGCCCATTTCGGCAACTTTTCGAAGGTATCTGGCTTCGACAACACTTGCGTTAGTGGTTGATTCATCAAGACCACGATAGAGTACGATTGAAAGTAAAGTTTCAATTTCCTGGCAGCGGTGACCAAGGCGATGGCAAACTTTTCGACCTCCAAGTAATTGTGTTCTAGACTTTGCAGTACTTTGCTGTTGTAATACACAGGTCGATGAGTTCCATTTCTAGTCGAGACCAAGACTGAGTTGATTGCAGCAAATGAAACTGCCAGATAAACATGTAATACTTCTCCAACCTCAGGCTTAGCAAACATGAGTGACGTTTGCAGATATCTCTTCAACTCGACCAGGGCCTGGTTGCATTGCTCTGTCCACCGTAACTTCCTTGCATTCCTAAGGATTTTGAAGAACAGTAAGCTCTTGTTGGCCAATCGAGCAATGAACCACCCCAAAGTTATGATTCTTCGGACCAGGCGCTGAACATACCTGACTGTTCGAGGGGAAAAATGTCCAAAACTACTTAGTTCTTTTGGGGGTTTGCTTCGATACCTTATTGGCTGACCATATAGCCCAAATATTTTTCTCCCATTATGCTAAACATGTACTTGTTAGGATTTAGTTTCATGCTAAACGCTCGCACTATTAAAAATATATGGTTGAGGTCAACTAAATGATTCTATTTTTTTCTCTATTTTAACAATCATATCGTCAACATAGACCTCATGGTCCTACCTATCCATTTTTGAACATAACTTTCACCAGTCTTTGGTAAATTGTACTTGCATTTTTTAGCCCAAAAGGTATTACCAAAAGATAAAATACCCTATTTGGGATGATGAAAAAGGTCTTATCCCTATTCTCGAGGGCCATGAAAGTTTGATAATAACCTTGAAATGCATCCATCATACTTAAACGATCACCACCAGCAGTAGAATCTACTGATAAATTTATACGAGGCAGTGGGTAAGGATCTTTAAAGTAAGCTTTATTCAAATTAGTAAAATCATTACACATTCACCATTTTCCCTCATTCTTAGGGACAAGGACTACATTACATAACCCACTCAGATAGTGAATTTCTACAATGTATCCTACCTTTAAAAGTTTGTTAACCTCCTTCTCGATGATTTGGCATCGTTCGGCATAGAAGGTTATGGACTTCGACTTGGTTGGTTTGAATGAGGGGTCTACATTTAGGTGGTGAATGATGATACTGGGGTAGATTCCTTGTAGGTTGGAAGCTTTCCAAGCAAAAACCTCAATATTTTTTCTCAGGAGATCGACCATTGGGCATTCCATGTTGCTACACAAATCAGTCCTAATTTTGGTGGTCTTGTCAGGATTCACTGGTTCTAGTTCGATGGTCTTGAACTCCCCAATGGGCTCGACCCTGGTCTCCTTCAGCTTTTGTTTCTTTCTCTACTGTCCCTCTTTGGGTTTCATTACTAAGACGTCTCCCAAAGGTTTCAATTTTGGTCAAGTTTTATGTTAATTGGCCTCAATTGAAATTGTGTAGCAACACCAAGCTTCCCTCATATTGTAAAGAAGTTCACCAATTCCAATAGCTGTCAGAAACTTAACCTTTATATGATAGGTCGAGACTATGGCTCTGAAGTCGTTCAACGCTGGTTGCTCAATGATACCATTGTAAGCAAATAGTGCATCAACGAGTAGGTAATTGGCCATAAGCATTCACCGAGGGGCCTCTCCAAATACAGTAGACAAATTTATGGACCCTTTGGGGATGATCTCCGACCTTCTGAATCTGACCCTCAAGGTGCACACAGGTTCAAATTTTAGCTTTCTCATGTTCATTCTTTTCAAGGTTGACAAAAAAATAATGTTTGGAGAGCTCCTATTATCGACCAATACCTTTCTGACTTCAAAGTTGGCTATCTCAACAAATACCACAAGAGGACAACCTAGCCTTGTTGTTGGCCCCTTGATTCTCGATATGTGAGAGGTCGGCGTCAAAGAAAGAGATTGGCTTCACGCTGGTCAAAAGCTGGAAGACTATTTTGACTAAGGAAGATTTGGTCGATTCCAGTCTCCTTTGATTCTGCCACTTCGCTGATTTTAAATCCCCTCCAATTGGGCTTCCAACGATGGTGTCAATTACTCTTCTTATAGGTAGGCAGGGATCATGGGCAGGTGGCTTTCCCTTATCTTCTTTCCTCGGGCTAGCCGACCTTTCTCTATTGGGACTTTGGTCGGTTATGCCTGTTTCCTATCTGGCTTTTTCATCGACAAATTTTTTCAAGTGCCCTTATTGAACAAGCCTTTCAATCTCGTCATGAAGATTGAAATAGTCCTCTATGTCGTGGCCCTTTTGCCTGTGGAAGTGACAGCACTTTTTGTATCTCTTCATCGCTTCTATCTCAATCAGCTTCCTAGGCTTTTTGAGGAGGTTGCTATATTAAATGGCAAACAGCACCCCTTTTCTAGCAATGTTAGAGGAGCATAGTTGTGAAAATGTTTGATCGGAGATCAATGACCATCTTTATGTTGTTTGTCATCTTTCTTTTTTCCCTTTTTTTTGTCACTGTCCAGATTACCATACTTGAGTTTGTTCATGTCCTCTCGCATCATGTACCTCTCCGCAAGGTCGAGCAACTCCTCCATCATTCTGGGTCGCTCTCTGACCAAGGTGCTGGCACATTCCTTATGGCAAAGGCCCAAGAAAAGCACATCGATTAGGAACTTGATCCGAGGACTGTCACTCTTCAAAACTTCTATATTGAATCTAATGAAAAAATTGCAAAGAGACTCTCCCTCATTCTATTTAACAGTGTGCAAGTGGGTATAGGGCAGCATCACGTTCCTCTAACTAGCAAACTGGTGGAAGAACTTATCACACAGTTGATTGTACAAGTAGATCGATGCCAATTCCAATTTAACAAATCAATCGAGCATAATTCCTTGGAACGTAGTGACCAGCATCTTGGCGTGGATGTACTCATTGTGTCCATGAAGTTGTATTATATTCTCGAATTGTAACAAGTGCTCATATTGGTCTGAGGAGCCATCATACCTAGGTAGGCTTATAGGGACTTTGTCATCAACAGCGATGCGCCCGTCAATTATCCCTTGCACGAATGGTGACTCCCACTCTCTATGGAGTCAAGGTGCACCATCAAAGAGAGGGTTTCTATCTGTATTTCTCCTCGAGATCTCGTCGAGCATCTGTTCAGCTGCTGCACTTGATGTGAGACTTTTTCCCATTCCTCTCGATTAGCTTGGGATAAGTTATTATTCATCTGATGCCTTAGATGCTCGACCCTATTGTACTGTGGGGCTCGAATGGGTCGGGCAAAGTGATCTACTAAATCTGCCACCTCTTCACAGGTGTTAGGCCAGGCTTCCTCTCTTAGGAGTCGCTCAGGGCTATCCTCTCGTCGAGTAGGGGGACGTATGGCCTCTAGTTTGCCCCTCTCTTTTTGTGGAGACTCCTCCTCGGGTGGTGATAGCTAGGGGGTGGCGCTGGCAAATGGTCCAAGTTGATTGTTGTATTTGTTAAGGGCAGCTGACAGTTGGGCTAAAATCTAGGCTAACATCTGCTCGCTTATTAGCTGCATGAGTTATGGTATAGTCAGAGTGACTACTTTGCTTTGGTAGGGAGCCAGGTCCAGCTACGTCTGGCTCTTATTGGGGCCAAGGCAGAGGCTTTGGGGACCTCCTATTCTCCTCTCTCCAAAGAAGTTCGCCTTATGTTAACTATTTTATCCCAGTTACGGACCCAAGTTTCCACAAACATCGCCAAATAATAATGCAAAAGTCTATTTTGGGTTACACTAGGCTGTGATCCAATGAGATCGACCAGGTGGGTAGTCGAAAGATGGTATGGTAAGGTTGATTTGGGGGTCAAGTCTTGCAACCAACAACAAACGTCAAGTTAGCCGAAATGCCCTTGGCTAAGGCACTCCGACGCTCAAGTTAATACTAAGTCGACGAGATAACGGAGCAGCAAAGTGAGGGCTTAGAATGATTAATGTGCGTACCTCGCTGCAAGGTAGCAATGGGGTATTTATAGCTTTCTTTGGAAGATGATATGTCATAGATACCCTTATAGGCGTAGAGAGGATCTCTGTCTTCATGTGAGGGTCTTTAGGTCTTTCCACATTGATTATACTATTTTAGGTGGTGCCTCTTCCTGCTCCATAGGACACAGCAGTGTGGGGAAGGCACACACCATTTTGAAGACTGCTAGAAAAGTGGTACTATACAGGGTACGGGCCATTAATGCAAAGGTATGCCATTTGCCAGAGCAATTAATGTGGCAGAGAGATGGCCGCAATGCATTTAATACGACTGCAATTAGTGGCGCTAGTTAGCCTCACGCCACCTTGATCGACCTCCTATGGTCGACAGTAGCTCATGCTTGTTGGTCAACTGCTCGTGGCTTAATCAACTCATTTGGCCTCTAGCAAATTTTCATACTTCAAAATTTTAAGCTTGGGTGGTCATCCTTGGATTGGTCGACCAAGGCCAAGTCGACTAAGCGAGCTGCTGTTATTGGCACTTGCCCTAAGGTGTGGTCGAAACACTTAGGAGTTGTACTCAACAATTAACTGGGATGTTCGATGCCACGTCTCCCAAGTGGTCAAGTGTTAGTTGGGCTGGGCCTGTTAGGTTATCCCATATCAATATCTATAAGGCCAAGGTATGCCCTAAAATCCATTCTGCCTTACATTCTTCTTCTTCTTCTTGGTCAAGTGTTAGTTGGGCTGGGCCTGTTGGGTTATCCCATATCAAAATCTATGAGGCCAAGGTATGCCCTAAAATCCATTCTGCCTTACATTCTTCTTCTTCTTCTTCTTCTTCTTCTTCTTCTTATTATTATTATTATTATTATTATTATTATTATTATTATTATTATTATTATTATTATTATTATATTATAAGAAAAGCCAAATCTTGGATTAGTTAGTCAAAGCTACAACTGTGTGGGTCTAAATTGCATCAGATTTTTAGGGCTCATAAATGGGACATATATTATCAATAAGAAAAGAAAGATTTGGGAGGCAGTTGTACACAACTTGGAAGAAAGACACAGCGAGCTTTTGAAAATAACAAATAAATTTTTTGGGCATTTTGCAGTCATCTTAGCTAATCCCCGAAAACAATGTTGAAATCATTGGACACTGGGATTTAAGGTAGCCTCTTATTTTCCCAAGGATTGCCTATTTTTTTCAGAAAAGTCCCTAGCTATGATTTAATATTATAGTCTTTCTGGCAATTTGTAGCCTTTTTAAATTTTGGAAATAAAACGGGAAAAGGAATCTAATCATTCTCAGGGTCATTTCAAAGTCACAAGAACTTTTGGAAATCCCCTACACAAATCTGAATGCTTTAGCCCAAACAAACCTTAGAAATAACTATCAATCATATTTCAGAAAATATCTAATACTAAAAACCATTTAATAGGCCAAAATAACTTTCTTTTCTTAATCCTAGATTTTTTTTCTTTTTTTTCTTTTTTTTCTTTTCTGGTTTACCCAAAATATCATATGTTTATTTCTTATCTAGAATCGTAACCTATTGCTTTGATACCACTTCTATCACGCCTCAAATTTGGGACATAACAAAGAAGTATCCTTAAGCCCAAAGACTGAAAGACATTAAGCCACAAATCCAACAGAGCTTGCTAAATTTTTAAGGAAAAAAAAATTAAATAATGCCAAAAAAATAGTTCATTTCAAAAATAATAATTCTAATACTTGTCTTAGCAATCAAACTTGAGTATCCAACACTTCAAAGAAAATTTCCTAATCAACTAACTAGAAGTTTTAAACATCAAATAAAAAACCTATTCTAAAAATATCAATTTTTTGTCACCATCCCCAATACTGCTTATCTTCCTCTTCCTGAACTAAGTTATCTACAAAATTGTGAATTGATATCTAATAAGTGACACTTCGCCCTGCAAATAAATCTCATTCTCCTCTTACCGGATTTGAGCATGTATAAATATTAAATAGAAGAAAAGAAGTCATTGAAGACAATAATATTCACTTTCAGAAATAAAACAATTAGTATACCAAAAATTCAAGATTTAGATTATCAAAGTGAATCACACAACATGTTTTTCAGAGTAATTCAGAATAAAAATTACACACTTATCAAAATTATTCATTAATTAATCATGCTCATGAACTCTCAGAATTTTATTCGGTTATCTTGACCAAGATCTTAACTACAACGCTATTAAGTGGCTTCAAAAGTCTTAACTACAATGCCCATAAGAGTGGTTTCAGATGTCTTAACTACAACGCCGTCAATAGCAGCTTCAAAGGTTTTAACTACAACACTGTTAAGAGTGACTTCAGAGGTCTTAACTACAACGCTGTTAAGAGCAGTTTCAAATGTCTTAACTACAATGCTAGATCTTAATTTGCTACAGTAACCCCATGACACAGTTACAAAACTCGATCCTACCGACAGTTTCTCGATTATTCAGAGCATAGATCCTTCTTTATTATTTATTTCAACAAAGAATACTATGTTTTATACAAGATTCAAAATAAAAATTTGTTTTCACATGCTCAAATCCCAAAAAAAAAAGAAGGCTTTATACATGCCAAAAAGTATTATGAACAATTAACTATTTGTATATGGAAAATTCTACAATTAAACCATTAGATCTAGAAGTTCAATAAAAAAAATCACCTATTTTCAATGTAGAGATTATTCATGTAGAAGAACATTTTCAATAAAAAAAAGAATAGAGATTTACTTATGTTAGAATCTTAAAACTCAAAACTTCTCTCAAATTTGATCTACCACTTACTCGTCTTCCACCAATTCTATAGGGGGAAAAAAAAGAAGGATGTTGATACCCATGTATGAAATTTTCGATGGATTTTTAAGGACCAAATAAAGAAAATTGATATTTTCTTACCTCTGCATATGGCTTCTACATTTCTTACTCTATGGGTATTTATACTATAAAGCTAGGTATTTTGGATAAACTAAAATTCTTATCTCCTTGAGAAGATAACTCTATCCTAATTTTGATTAGTCTCAATCGCATATAACGATGACTCATCATATTTTATCATGGGAAGATAATTTAGAATCATAGTCTTATCATGATTAGGTGGCTAGGCTTATGACTACACCTTTATTCAAAAATCCTAACTCCTACAAATTTAATTATCCTAAATCAAATGGGTTAAAGAAATTAGTAATAATAATATCATAAAAACTTTTGGTTATTGCAAACAACCTCACAATCTGGATAATATTTTGCTTTAAAAAGTCTAGAAATCAACAAGTTAGGTTTGGTCAGTAGTCTCCAACCTTGCTTTGCTAAAAGCGACTTATGAAAAGAAGATAGATCTCTGAACAAGCTCTCTTTCCTTTTACTTAATCCAAGTTTTTCCCATTTCATCCAGTGAATTCGTCGTGATGATTTATTACCTAAGCTATCAGGGATTCAATATCACAAATGAGCTCATCAAGTAACTCAAAACAACTCATAGCAGAAGTTGGGATTGCTTAAGCTACTGCCTTAATAGGAATGTCTTTCCACCTTAACATAGAGTTTTTTCAAACCACCAAGTGATACAATGCCATACCTTATCCCTAATGTTAGCAAAAACTTTCTTCTTAGATTTTCCAACAATAGAAGGCAACCCCAAATATTTCTCATACTTTTCCACAACTCATATGCCCAAAATATGTTGCACTCTATTCTTAACAGTTAAGGTAGTATTCCTGCTAAACACAATTGAGGATTTCTCAATATTGATCTTTTGGCCATATGCCATTTCATATAGATGCAAGATTTGCCGAACACAACAAGCAGCAACTTCTATTGCTTCATAGAACATTAATGTATCATCTGCAAATAATAAATGAGATTTCCTTGAAACATTATGATAGATGGACACTCCTTGAATAAATTTTTCTTCCTCTTTACTACAGATCTGAGAACTCAAAGCTTCCATACATAGAAGAAATAAACAAGGTTATAGTGGGTCACCTTGTCGCAGCCTATGTTGAGGAATGAAAATAACCAAACTGTTCCCATTGAGCACTATAGGAGACTATCTAACACATGCCATAATTAAGTTCACAATTTTATTTGCAAAACCTAGTTGAGATAACATAGCCCAAAGGAAAGATCATTCAACTCTATCATATGCCTTGCTCATATCAAGTTTGGGTGCCATATAGCAAATTTTCCCATTGCACCTTTTCTTTAGATAATGATTCACCTCGAAGGCCAATGGTACATTATAAATAATCAACTGACAAGGAATAAAAGCCAATTGTGTATCAGCAACAATCGTATCCATGATTGGTTTCAAATGGTTAGCAATTATCTTTGCTGCAATCTTGTACACCACATTACTCAAGCTGATATGCTGATATTAACAAAGAGATTCTAGATGACATATCTTTGGGATGAGAATGATATGAGTAAAATTAATCTTTGGATCACTATAGCCTTCATTTAAGAATTTTAGCACAAAGGAGACCACATCTGTACCAACGATGGGCCAAAATTTTTAAAAAAATTAAACTGGCATAGCATCAGCTATACCTGGTGATTTGAGCGGACTCATATGAGACAAAGCTACAACCGCATCCTCAGCTGTAAATTCTTCGAGTAACATTGAGTTCATTTGATCATCCACCTTCTTATCCATACACTGAAGAACAGCATGAATATTATCCTCTATAGGACAACAAGACCAAAAAAGATCACGGTAATAATGCAAGACCATATTTTCCATTTTCGGACCAGTCACCTAAATGTTTTTTCAAACCTTTGAATAGAAGAATTTGGTATTTTGATCCCCGTCTTTTTTCTAATGTGTCTTGAATCGTTGGTGCCAAAATAATTCTTCCTTATCCAAAAACTCTTCAAGTTCATGCTTCAATTTTGAGATCAGTTATTGTGTTTGATTAGTCACTGTATTCTTCAGCAAAGCATCAAGTTGAGCATGAATACCTTAAATTGGACACTTTACTGAACCAAACTCATTCCTTTTCTATCAAATCAAACCCAACCGACAGTTCTTGATTGCTACTATAATATTAACATTTCCTTGATCAGAATTCATGAAAGATCATGAATCTTTGATGATTTTAGCACAATCCTCACTCTTGGGCCACATAGCTTCGAACTTAAAGGAACCTTTTTTCTTTCCACATGTGATTGGTTCTCTTTTTTCGAATTCTATATGGGAATATGATCAGAATATCTCCTAGAAAGATAACGAACCTGATGAAATTGAAATTTATGAGTCCAATCAGAGGATGCACAAGCTCTATCTTGCCATGCTCAGATAGGAAAGAGGAACACATAGTTATTACACTAGGTGAATGGAAAACCAATAAAGCCAAGATCATGAATGTCCACATCTATTAACACCTATCTGAAAGCTTTGCTCTCCTATTAGAAATTCTCCTTTATTAGACTATAGTGTCGTCTCTCTCACACGATGTCATTTTCATGTATTCTTCATAATTCAATTTTCATCTTTCCGTTTGGTGCTGTTTAGTTTTTTTCTTCATTTCTCAATTAGTTCAGTTAGTCTGTCACAAAATTGTTAGACTGAAGTTTCTAGAGGCGTAGCTAGCTCTATATAAAGCTCATGCCTCTCCCCTACCTAAGCACACCAAAAAAAAAAAAAAAAAACAATGAAAGTCATTCTTCACAAATAATTATTTTCTTCTCAATTCTCTTACTTTTATTATGTTATTCATTTTTCTTTCATGTCATCGGAGCAAATGCCTCATGGTGTTGTTCAGACTCACATGCCTACTCATAGCTTTACGCGCAATCTCCATCTCTGATCTTGATCATGCCTCTCTACTACTGATTTGCTGCGCTTTTTCTGCTCCGATCTAGTTTAGGCAACTTTGTAATACTCTCTCATGGCTTTTACTACTTACTCTAATAATGGAGCAGATGATGTCACTCTAGTTATTGGATCTGGATCAGTTCCCACGGTTGCTAAGTCTAGTAAACCTTTCTCAAACAAGTTGATTACCTTGAAGTTTGATGAATCTAACTATCTGCTATGGCAACAACAAGTTTTTCTTACTATACGGAGCTACTGTTTACATAAATATCTTGATAGATCAATGCATGTGCCTGCTGACTTTCTGATTGATGAGAATGGAAACAAGATGGAAAAGCCAAAATATGCTGCTTATGTTCAGTAGAATAGTGCATTGGCTTCTTGGATGTTAGCATTAATAAGTCCTAGCATTCGGCTAACTTTGGTTGGAAATTTTACTTCATCTTCAATCTGGAACACTCTGCTGAATATGTTTTCCACTCAGTCTACCACAAAAATAATGCATCTATATTGCATGTTGAAGTCACAACGAAAGCATAATAAATCCATGAGAGAATATCAATCTCAGATCAAATCTGTATACGATAGCTTAGCAAGTTGTGGTTAACCTATCTTAGATGAGATGCATATCTCTACCATACTTACAGGACTACCACTAGAGTATGAACTGATGATAGTTGTGATTATAGCAACTCAAACTCCTTATAGTTTGGAAGCTGTTACCAATATGCTTCTTGACTCTAAAGCTAGGCAAAAGCATAATCTCCTCCATCTCAATCTCAGTGCAAATGTGGCGGTGCAGCAGCCAAACACTCAATCTTCAGCACCACAGAGCTAGATTTCTAATTCAAATGCTCAGTTACGGTAATAGAATAATTCCAATTTAAGAGGTTTCAATGTCCCACAGTACCAGCTAGCAGCAGCAACCTCTTTTCAACCATTTCACCCAAATCAACAGTTCTACAATAGACGAGGTCGCGGCAGGTATGGTGGTGGTTCAAGACCGCAGTGCCAACTTTGTGGCAAGCTAAGGCATATGGTTAATCGTTGTTATTTTTGATTTCATTCATCATTCTCTGGTGCTCTATCTGGATCTAATAGTTCACCTAACACAAACACATTCACAGCCGACAATTGTGTTTTTCAACAGCCTCCTTTTCTCTCCAATTGTTCAACCTCGCAATTATCAGCAACAAATTTCTATCTATAGCACCTTGCTGAATCATCCTCCTACCGCTCAGATGCCTTTCATGTATGCTCTAATCTCTCCAAATGTGCAGCAACATATGTCTAATAATTTTACTGAACAGCACATCAGTTTCCCTACTCAAGCATATGTCTCCACAACAAGTTCTCACCTACTAGCTACAGCTCATGATACCTCAACACCTATTGCTATGGCTTCATCACATGGTAATGCTCCCATAGTCACTACAGAGGTTGTTGCTAAGAATTCCTGGTACCCTGATTCAAGAGCTATAAACCATCTCACCAATAACCTTTCAAATTTGGCAAGCTTATCCAATTATACATGTATAGATAAGGTGTTAGTTGGTAATGGTAATGGCTTATATATTTCAAATGTTGGTCAGTTTGCTCTTCTAACAAGATCCAAAGTATTAATCCTTCAAAATCTGTTACATATGCCTCATATAACAATGAATCTGCTATTAGTCTCATAATTTACTAAAGACAACCATGTAATGTTTGAATTTTACCCAAATCACTACTTTGTGAAGGACTTAGCATCACGTCAGGTACTGCTTGAGGGACTTGAACAAGAGGGGCTTTACAAGCTTCAACTTGCACGCACAAATGCCTCTAACTGTTCACCCCACTAGTTGTTGAAAAGTGATGATCAAAGACCTATTGCGGGGAAGGATTTATTACAAAATAAAAACTTATCGTGTTACACAATCACTAAGAATTCATTGTTTAATGTATGGCACTGCAGGTTAGGCCACCCATCAATTGATGTACTAGTTAACACTCTTAGATCATGTAACCTGACTGGTGCAGCTAATAAAAGCTCTCTTTATGTGGCATGCCAATTAGGAAAAGTCATAAGCTTCCTTTCGCTCTTTGCATTACAACTTATTCAGCCCCTATAGTTGGTTGAAATGGATATTTGGGGCCAGCCCCAGTTCTTTCTTGTGGCCATCAGTATTATTTATTATTAATTGATGCTTATTCTAGATATACTTGGATTTATTTTTGTTGTTACCCAGGAGGATCTATTGCGGAAACAATGAAATAATAGTAAAGTAATTCAATGTAAAGTGATAATAAGATTTAACATGGTTCGGCGATGCGCCTAATCCACCCAACAAAGAAAAGAAATTTTATTGATTACAAATCAAAGTGCAAGTACAAACTTGAATCTCACAAATCTCACGAAAACACCTAAAACCCTCGTTCTAAACTCCGTCTTGAGAGAATTACTCAAAAGTAGTAAATAAGCCTTTGTGTTATGTTCGTGATACTTTTCCAGAAAGAAAAACTAATATTTAGCCCAAGGCCTGTGGGCTTGCGTTGTGCGCCGGGGTGCACAAAACTTGCGCCCCAGCGCATCTTTCTTGCACTAGGGCAAAAACTTTGTGCTAGGGTGCAAAAAACTTGCGCCCCAGCACAAAGTTACTGTTCACTATGCGCCAGGGCTCAAAAATCTTGCGCTGGGGCGCACGACGCGTGTTTTCATGCCTTTTTTGCCATGTACACACCTTGGCTTGCACCCCGGCGCGTGGCGTCCTTCCAAAATGCACCAGGGTGTGTTCTCAAGCCCATTTCAACCATTTTGCTCTATTTCGCTCCATTTCTTCCGTTCCTTATCAATTTTACCTCAAATTTCAAGGCAAAATCAACAATTTTCCATGTTGACTTGAAATTCACCATCCTTCTTCTTTGTCCCTGCCGCCAAAAGGGCATGTTATCTGAGTCTGGAAACATTAATCAAATTCGAGCATCCAAGCAATGCTCGAATTTGATTCCTGGAACAGCCTTAGTCAACATGTCTACCGGATTATCTTAGTCCCAACCTTATCTACTAAAATAACACCTAGAGACACCATATCCCGGACAAAGTGATACCTCACATCTATGTACTTTGTTCTCTCATGAAATACTTGACTCTTTGACAAGTGTATGGCATTCTGACTGTCACACAAAATACCTTAGTGATCTCAGAAGTCATACATATATCATCGATCAGCCCCTTTAGCTAAATGCCTTCCTTGACGCCTTCAACCAGAGCCAAGTACTCAGCTCCTGTTGTAGATAATGCAACTGATGACTGCAAAGTCGCCTTCCAGCTAACCGTACAACTTGATACACAAAACACATAGCCCATCATAGACTTCTGCTGTCCAAATCCCCTGCATAATCTGCATCCACATAGCCAATAATCTTGTAGTAGCATTCAATTGACTATACCTCAAACATCTATCTGCAAAGCCTCTCAGATACCTCATGATCCATTTCACAACTTGCCAATGAATCTTTCCGGCTTGTGCATATACCTGTTCACAACACTAACTGCATGTGAAATGTCTGGCCTAGTGCACACCATGGCATACATCAAGCTACCTACTGTACTAGCATATGGCACATTTGACATGTGTTCCACCTCCTCCTCATTACTCAGTGATAGATCTGATGAGAGCCTGAAATGAGCTGCAAATGGCGTACTAATTGGCTTGGACTTATCCATCCCAAATTGCTCAAGTACTTTCTCAATGTAATGTTATTGAGACAAGTACAACAATCCTGCGTGTCTGTCCCCAATGATCTCCATACCCAATATCTTCTTTGCACCGCCCAAATCCTTTATCTCAAATTCTTCACTTAACTGAGCTTTTAATTAGTTGATCTCAGTAGGCAATCAACATATCATCAACATACAACAGCAAATATACAAAAAGGTTATCACTACAAATTTTGTAATATACACAACAATCAAATTTGCTTCTAGTGTATTCTATCTTGGTAATAAAAGTATCAAACCTTTTATACCACTACCTGGGAGACTGCTTCAGGCCATATAATGACCTCTTCAAAAGACATGCTTGATTTTGTTTCCTGGGAAGAACAAATCCTTCTGGTTGACTCATGTAGATTTGGTCATCTAACTCACCAAGCAAAAAGTTATTTTCACATCTATCTGCTCCAGTTCCATATCAAACAGAGCAACCATGGCAAGTAAAATACGAATGGAAATATGTTTTACAATTTGGGAAAATACTTCATGAAAGTTAACTCCCTCTCTTTGAGTAAAACCCTTAGCAACCAATCGAATCGCGCCTTGTATCTAGCATCGTCAACACCGGGAATCCCTTCATTCTTCTTGTAGATCCATTTGCAACCTATAATCTTCTGCCCTTTGGGTATATCAACCAACTCCCATGTACTATTCTTGTGTAGAGACTCCATCTCTTCACTCATAGCTACAACCCATTTATCAGAATCTAACCTGGAAATTGCCTCTTTGTATGAGACTGATCATCTCCTACAAACTCCTCAACTGAACTCAAAGCATAAGCTACCAAATCTGAGCAAGCATACCGCTATGGTGGTTTGATCTGCCTCCCCTCCCTATCGTGAGCCAAGCGATAATTTTGTAGTGGTTCATTTTCCTGCTGTTGGTTAGGTGGTAATGTGCTCTCACCAACTTCATCTACCACCTTCTGTTTCCCCTGTGTAACTTGTGGAAGATCAATATGAATCTCCACCTTCTCCTTAACGCCCTGTTGACCGCTTTCCTGCTGCTCCACTTTCTTCATCATTGCAAACTCATCGAATGTCACGTCTCTGCTGATAATCATCTTGGAGCCCTTATCATCATTACACCACAAACGAAAACTTTGACTCCATCTGCATAGCCTAGAAATATGCACTTCCTAGCCCTTGGCTCAAGCTTTCCATCCCGGACATGAGCATAGGCTGGACACCCAAATACTCTCAGATTTGAGTAATCAACAGGAGACCCGGACCAAACTTCCATTGGTGTCTTGAGTCCAAAACGATTGATGGTAACCTATTCACCAAATAACAAGCAGTGTTAATTGCTTATGTCCAAAAATCCTTGGACAATCCTGCATTAAAGAGCATGCATTTAGCTCTTTCCAAGATAGTCTTGTTCATCCATTCTACAACTCTATTCTGCTGTGGTGTATGTACAACTGTGCGATGCCTCACAATTCCTTCCTTCTCACAAAATTCCTGAAATTCCTTGTTGCAGAACTCCAATCCGTTGTCAGTCCTCAAGCGCTTGATCTCTTTTCCTGTCTGCTTCTCAATTAAGGTCTTCCATTGCTTGAAGTTGACAAACACCTCATCTTATGCTTCAGCATATACACCCATACTCTTCATGAGAAATCATCTATGAATGTCAGCATGTTCCTTGCACCTCCCTTTGAAGGAACCTGAGAAGGCCCCCAAAGATCTGAGTGAATGTAATCCAAGGTACTTTTGGTCCTGTGAACTGCAGTACCGAATTTCACCCTATGTTGCTTGCCCAGCACACACTGCTCGCAGAAATCCAGTTCTCCAGTCTTCTCTCCGCAAAACAAACCTCATTTGCTTAGTTCTAACATTCCCCCCTCATTCATATGCCCAAGCCGCATATGCCAAAGTCTCGTAGTATTATTAACTAATGAAGAAACCGCTACAGTACCAGAAATCGTGTTTCCCTGCAATATGTAAAGGTCGTTCCGCTTTTCTCCCTTCATGATAAGCAATGCACCTTTGAAAACCCGCAGAACTCCATCTCGAGCTCTGTACTCACAACCATTCTTGTCCAGAGTATCTAGTGATATCAGATTTTTCTTCAGATCTGGAACATGACACACATCTATTAGGGTCCTTACTATCCCATCATGCATTCTGATATAAACTGAGCCAATTCCTACAACCCTGCAAGAAACATCGTTTCCCATAAGCACCTTACCACCATCAAATTTTTGGTATGTGGTAAACCAATCTTCTCTTGGGCACATGTGGTAGGAACAACCACTATCCAGAATCCACTCAGAGCTTAGCAAAGTTTCGGCAACGTTGAAAACAAGCCCACCATCAGACTCATCCTCAACAATTCCTGCAACATCATCCCATTTTTTATCAAAAATTTCACCTGTATCCTTCGCCTTTCCTCGTTCCGGACAATTTCATTTCCAATGCCCCTTTCCACCACACCTAAAACAATTGTCACTATTTCTAGGCTTGGTTCAGGACTTTGATCAGCCTCTACTCTTCCCCTTTCTCTTAGTCTCCCTTTCGCCATCAATCCTTTTCCACTTTCACCATCGTTGCTGCCCAGGACATGTTTTCTCAACTCGTTGGAATTCAATGAGGCCTTCACATCCTCCATTGAAATCATATCTCTCCCGTACAGCAAAGTAGTAACCAAATGCTCAAAAGATTTTGGCAGAGAACACAAGAGAATTAAGGCTTGATCCTCATCATTAATTTTGACATCTATACCAGCGAGATCCAGAATCACCTTATTGAAAAAATCAATATATTGAGTAATAGATATATCTTCCTTTATCCTTAATGTATATAATCGTTGTTTTAAATACAGCCAATTTGTCAGGGACTTTGTCATATATAGACTCTCCAGCTTCTTCCATAGATTTGTTGGCGTACTTTCTATGGCGACCTCTCTCAGTACGTTATCTGCCAATGATAACACTAGAGTACCGTAAGCCTTCACCATGAACTCATCCTTCTCCTCGTCCTTCAGTGTTTCTGGCAGGGAATCTCTGCCCTTTAACGCTCTCTGTAATCCTTGTTGACACTGGAGGGCATGAACCTCATCTTCCACAGCCCAAAGTCGTTCTTCCCATCGAATTTCTCTACCTCGTACTTCATTCCTAACATCTGATCCAACCTGCTCCGATACCAATTTGTTGTAACCTAGGAGGATCTATTGCAGAAACAATGAAATAATAGTAAAGTAATTCAATGTAAAGTGATAACAAGATTTAACGTGGTTCGGCGATGTGCCTAATCCACCCAACAAAGAAAAGGAATTTTATTGATCTCAAATCAAAGTGCAAGTACAAACTTGAATCTCACAAATCTCATAAAAACACCTAACACCCTCGTTCTAAACTCTGTCTTCAGAGAATTACTCAAAAGCAGTAAAGAAGCCCTTGTGTTATGTTCGTGATACTTTTCCTGAAAGAAAAAACTAATATTTATAGTCGAAAACCAAAGCCTGGCCAGTGGGCTCGCGTCGCACCCCAGGGCACACAAAACTTGCACCCCAACACACCTTTCTTGCACTAGGGTAGAAACTTTGCGCTGGGCTGCAAAAAACTTGCGCCCTAATGCAAAGTTACTATTCACTACACGTTGGGACTCAAAAATCTTGCGCTGGGGCACACGATGTGTTTTCATGCCTTTTCACCCAACTGCATGCCAGGACTCAAAAATCTTGCGCTAGGGCACACGATGCGTGTTTTCATGCCTTTTCGCCCATGTACATGCCTTGGCTTGCACCCCGACACGTAGCGTCCTTCCAAAATGCGCCGGGGTGCTTTCTTGAGCCCATTTCGACCACTTTACTCTGTTTCGCTCCATTTCTTCCATTCCTTGTCAATTTTACCTCAAATTTCAAGGCAAAATTAATAATTTCCTATCTCAAAAGTCTGAATCGTATGCTATTGTTGTTACCTTTCATAAGTTCGCTGAAAAAAGATTTGGTTGTCAACTCAAAGAAGTGCAGAGTGATTGGAGAGGTGAGTTTCGGTCTCTTATGTCGTATTTCTCTTCATATGGCATCAAACATAGGGTCTCATGCCTTCACACATCTAAACAGAATGGCCTCATTGAGTGAAAACATCAACATATAGTGGAGATGGCTCTTACTATGCTTGTTCAAGCTTCTATGCCATTCTTCTTTTGGGAAGATGTTTTCTATTTGTTGTAAGTGGCACCCATTTATTCGATATTTGGGGCTAATTACATGTTAAAGAGATGTTTTATTTCTTTGGATTAGTGCCAAGTACTGGTTGAAATCCATAGATGTTTGAAGTGTTAAAAGGGGTTCAATAAGTATGGATTCTATAAATGGGAGTTGTCTCTCATTAGAATCAGGATAAAGATGTGGAAACTTGTGAGAATTCAAAACAATTTTGTTTTATCTTTATCCCACATAGGAAAAGCAAGGAAAACATGGCATACTATACCTATATATATTATCAAAATTGTCCCACATAGGAATTGGAAGAAAAGTTTGGTAAACTTCACTCCTATATATATTGTAGCCTTTCTTGTCCCACATGGAAAAACCTTAAAAGGTGATCCCCTCCTATCACTTATAAATTAGTCTGCTAGGTGTAGACTAAAGGAAGAAGAACAGATTCTCTTTTATCCCTCTCATATACTTCTATAATAGTGTTGTTTATAATTTTCTGGCGACTGAGTGGTGATCGAGGTGAAGTTCTTTTGGAGTGCACCAAAGGGCTTCTGAGACTGTCTTATCCTGGATGAAGTTTCGCTGCACCCTGTGCACTGGCAGGGGCGATAATTTCTTCAAGGTAAATCAGATTCTGGTGATTCAATCCGAGTTCTGTTACGATACAGAACTTTGAGATAAGTTCTCAATTTAGATATACTGATCTTTGTATTTCTGTTCTTATATTTCAAATTGGTATGTTTGCTTTGGTTTATGCTTATGTTAAACTAAATTGCAACTGAATAATTTTGGAATATATAATGTTGTTTGCCGTTTTCTGAAATATTTATTATATTATTTTTCCAAACACTGCCCCGTGATTATAAACTGTTTTATAATTACTTTATAAACTGTTGTTTATAATCTGTACGTCCAACACTATTCAGCCGCGTTCACCATCAATCAACTATCTACCAAGGTACTAGGTGATATTTCTCCATATGAGAAGCTCTTTTCAAGTCGACCAAACTATATTTTTTTGAAAGTTTTCGGCTGTTTGGTCTTTCCTTTGTTGAGACCATACAATCAGCATAAGCTACAGTTTTAGTCTTCTCCTTGCACGTTCCTTAGCTATAACTCTGCTCAGCATGGTTATCACTGTATGGATGTGAAAGGCCAAATCTACATCTCTAGGCACGTCAAGTCTACCCAAAGAATCGATGTGCACTATGTAATATCTAGTAGAATTCCAGTTGTCATTAGTTCGCATCTAGCCACACCCCCAACTGCTACTGCCAACACAGCACCAGTTATCTCTCCAACAAGTATGCTATCTAATTCTATTGGTGGGACTTCCTTTGTAGATACTAGTCCTCAAGACAACAATGCTTTAGCATTGCCACCTATTTCTACTATGTTGTTGCATATAACCAATGAAGTACCAAATCATTCCCCTATTGAAGATCGCTCATGAACTCTTACCTTAATTGGCAGCCCTTATTCAATCTTTGATACTTCTTCATCACAAGAATTACCTATTACTAGAAGTCTGAGATTTCCAAAGCCTACTGCTCCAACACATCCAATGATCACTCATGGGAAAGCAAAAATATTCCAGCCAAAATATTCACTGCTTATCTTCAAAATGAAGAACTATATAGTGTACATGAAGCTATTCAAAATGAAGAGTGGAAAAAGGCCATCCACAATAAGTTAACAGCCCTTACTGAAAATAAAACATGGAGCTTAGTTCACTTGTTTGATTCAAGAAGACCCATAGGTTGCAAATGGTTGTTTTGGATCAAGAGAAATCCTAATGGCTCCGTAGCTTGCTATAAGGCTTGACTTGTTGCAAAAGGCTACTCACGAACACTAGGGTTCGATTATCAGAAAACATATAGTCCAGTTGTGAAGCCCAATACTGTTAGAGTTATTCTCTCGATTGCTATTTCTAAACAATAGCCCTTAAAACAAGTTGATATAAATAATGCCCTTCTCAATAGGAGTTTGACAGAAGAAATATACATGTTGCAGCCTCCTAAGTTTGAGCAATGCAATAAAGATGGAAGGCAATTGGTTTGTCGATTGCACAAAGCCTTGTATGGCTTAAAACAAGCACCACATGTATGGTTCAAGAAGCTAAAAGATTATTTGGTGCAAAGTCTCAAGTTTGAAACCTCCATAGCAGATGCAGGCTTGTTTATTTGATTATTTAACAATACTAGAGTCTACCTTATTGTTTATGTTGATGACATCATCATCACAGGAGATAATCTTAGTGATGTAAACTCTATGATTTAGCAGCTAGATTCTGAATTCTCACTAAAAGATTTAGGTTTCTTGAACTATTTTCTTGGAGTTGAAGTTCTTCATATTACTGGTGGCCTTCTATTGAGTCAGAAGAAGCATATCTTGGACTTATTGACCAAGACTAATTTGCTGGAAGCAAATAGATGTCCTACACTCATGGTTGCTTCTCCATCATTGACCTTATCTAACAGTGAGCCATATCTAGACATTCATGAGTACCGAAGCACTATTGATGCTCTACAGCATATCTGTGTCACAAGACCTGACATTAACTATAGTGTGAATAAGGTTAGCCAATTCATGAATTGTCCTCTTGATAAACACATAAAAGTTGTTAAGCTCATCTTGAGATGTCTAAAGGGCAGTCTTAACCATGGGATACTCTACAGACCAACAAAGACTTTCAATCTAGTAGGATATTTGGATGCTGATTGGGGCAGTAGCCCTGAGGACCAATGATCAACCTCTGGGTATTGCCTTTACCTCAGTGGAAATGCCATTGCTTGGAGTTCAAAGAAACAACATGCAATTTCATGCTTTGGGTTGAAATGAGTTCAAAGAAGCAAGGTTCTCAAGACTAGAGGAGTTATATGTTGGTTATTTCCATGAATTGGTTGAGATCATAATCTGTGAGGGAACGATGCCAAATCTTGCCCTGATGAATCTACATGATTGCCCCCGGCTGAAGAGGGTTCCTCAGGGAATTGAACACCTCACAAGTCTGCAGAGGCTGTACTTGAGTAATGTATCAGAAGAACTCATTAGAAGCATTCATGGAGAAGGAAATGTTGATGATTATTCAAGTGTGAAGCATATCCCTGCAATAACATCTATGAGAGCCAGTGTTGAGTTGTGAGCTTAAAAGTTCATATTTTAAAAGGTATTTTTTTCGCCCTAGTTCCTTTTGTCATTTAGATTTGGAAGAAGCTATTGTGATTTGCATTTGTTCCTCTATATGTTGTCCTGTTTTATTTCATGGTTTTATGATGTTAAAGTTATGTAGATCAAATTCTAATGTAGAAGGTTTATGGATTACAATAACTTCAGCTAATAAAATTTGAACCTTTTTTCAACTTATGCAGCCTCCTCTCCTGTTGGATTAAATGTTGTTGGGCAGTTGGCACCGCCGCACCGGTTCTTTTAGGGATCATTCCAGTTTCTTGTGAATTAATCAGTCATCAGCTTCTCTGTTTTTTTTATTATTTTCATTTTCTTTTAGTTCATTTATTGTTATTTGGTGTGCTTGGATTTTTTTTCATGTATGATTTATGGGTTGGAGTGGATTGTCTTGTCTCATGGTATGTTATAGTTGATATGTACCAAGTTATGTACATAAATTCCTTCTTGGTATGCTACCTGTTCTAAAGTTGTGTTTGATTGATGTATTGAGCTTGTTTTGGATAATATTATGTTTAACAAATTTCAAATCATTGAGCTCCTATTTTGAGTTATTGTAAATAGATATGGAATTTTGAGCTATTTTGAGTTATTTTGAGCTCCTCTTTTACACCTCCAGATATTCTCTCTGTCTGCATTAGTTACTGGAATGAATTCAGGTCCTTTCACTCTTCTGCCAAGTTCTCATCCCGGCAGAATCCTCATCAAGGCTGGTTTCCTCCGCCCAATTCATCCATCAAGATTAATTTTGACGATGCATTATTTCCTACTGAGGCACGCAACGCATACCATAGTACTGCTATAGTAGCTCGTAATTGCATTGGGACTTGTGTTTGGTGGGCTAAGAGAACCTTCTCCAGTCTTTCTAAACCATCAGAAGTAGAAGCAAAGGCAGCATTGCTGGGGGTTCGAACTCCAAAGGTGAAAGGCTGACGTTCGGTTTTGATTGAAGGAGATAATGTAAGCATTATCAAAGTTATTAACAATAATGTGGAAGATGAATCTTCGAAAGGAATGATACTTCAAGAGTGTCGATTTCTGGCTAGCACATCTGAGGATGTTCAGCTCCTATTTGTTTGTCGTTTTGCTAATACATTAGCGCGCACTCTTGCTAAACTTTCTAGTTGTCTCAGTTATTCTGACACTATGTTGCCTTAAGACTCAATTGATGTACCTTGACCTTGGTTATATATAATATCCTTTATTCTCAAAAAAATATATATATAGATATGGCATTTAATTATATGAAATCCTTCCATGTAAAGGCAATCATAAGTGCCAAATGTTTCGAAAAACTTAATCAGAGACAAGATCGAAGGTCTTACTGATTACAAATTCGATCAATTTAAACATTGGTCCAATAACTATGATGTTAATTATAAAAATAATATATATTATTATAAATAATATAAAATTTATAGAAAATGAAAAAATAGAAAAAATAGCTAGTTTTTTTTTTTTTGAAAAACATAGCTATTTTTAAACTTAGAAATTTCTACTGTACGTTAACAATATTAGCATTTTAAAATTTAAAATTTCATCTAAAAAGTATTGAATCTTTTAGACTTTCACCATTTTGCAAAACAAAGAAAAATAATTTATAGGAAAATACATCAACACCAAAACAAGCCACAAGTTATAAAATTATTCATACAAGTCCTATAATGATAAATACCAAAATCAACGAAATACTTACTAGTTCATCGATGACATCATATATGTAATGGTTTGGTCTTTACTCTCAAGTGGGTTGTCCAATTTTCATTAAAAAGCCACTTTTTATATAATTTTTTTTAAGAGAGAGAGAGAGAACTAGTTCTTTAAAGAATTATCTTAACCAATTTAACTAGATTTTCAACCAATCAACAATGATTAATAACAATTTTGTACGAAATTGTTTTTGAATGAAGAGCCAACTCAAATAGGCCATCGATTCCCAATCGAACAAGCCGATCTGGCCCAATTTTCGACACACTGTGAATACCTTTAATTAATGATGATGAGACATCCTAGGATTAAACTTACAAAATTATCTTATACCAGGGCTGTGGATCACTCAACAACTTCAAATGTAGACGTGTTCTTAATTTTCTCTGTCATTTAAAGTGGATAACAACAATAAAACTAACTTTAAATATCTTTTTCTGTGACAATTACAACAAAAAATTGGAGAAGAGCATTTTCTTTCATAATTATAAAAAAATTCACCAGCAAAAAAATGCTTATCACAAATAGATTTTGGTAGTCATCAACTGGTTTCGGTATTACCACAAGAAAAGGTACCCTTTGAAGGGTTCTCTAGTCAACTCTTCAAACCTCCAAGACAGTATCCCAAGTTTCTCCACTTGTCTGAATTTCTAGTAATCTCATTAACATATATCTAAAAAATTGTTTCTTCTATTAAAAGATGCATTAATTTCAAGCCTTTTTTTCTAGTGTACTCTATGATTTATCCTCAAATCTCATGAATATGAGCTTTATCTAATTAGCTAAATTAATGCATATTATGCCATTCCTACGCTCCGAGATTCAACTTAAGCTACAATAGCAAAACAAGAAAAACAAGTTGAGCTTGGAAGCTAATTGATTCCAAGTTGTTCTTAACATTTTAAAGGCAGCTGAAAAGAGGGAAAAAAGCATACTTTTCACGACAGGTAAATTTCTTATGTTCTTGATCAAACCGTCAATCTTGAAGTGAAAATGATGCATGTGGACTTTGTTGAAGGTCTTTAATTTAAGAATGTGTTTGTTTTTGGAGATTAGTCGTTACAGTGAAAAAGTGATTAGATGTCTTTCTTTAATCAACTTTAGGGGTATTTATAAGTTTTGAATTAGGGTTTTAAAACGGAGCCCATATTTACCTCATGATATGTTTTTAAATGTGAATGTTCGTGGTTTGTTCACATGAGAAGAATCAAGGATTTTTACGTAATTTACAAGTTATTCCACCTCTTTCATCCTTTGAGGCACTTTTTGGAGGCAAAACCCTCCACCAAAAGCATGTTGACAGAATAATATATATCTTGAAGCAGTTGAACCTCTATACCGATAGTAAATTTTGTCGACATGAATATGCATCATACTTAACAAGGCCATAAGATGATGTTGAATGTTATACTTTCCTGATAAAGGGGTGACAATCAAGCCATTAAAATTGTCACAAGATACTTTCAAGTAATTTCTAGTGCCCTTTCTTTTAGATATTAGGATAGTTACGGCTTAGGTAAGCAGAGAAGGAATTTGCTTAGATTATGAAAAAATTAAAATTAATACCAAAGATGGCCTCTAGAGAGTTTAAAATCTCTCTTAATTCACTTGTTTATAATGTATATTTTAGAGATCTTTCTGTGTCGATCACATAACCTCATATTGTAAATATCCTTCAATTATATAACTTTTCAATTTGCCAAACCCACACCCTATAATCTCGTATATCTCTTTTGATTTTTACATTTTATTATTCGATGTTTTTGTTGAGGGCACTAATTAGTACATGCGATCAAGAGGTAATAAATTCATTTATTGTTGAATTGAACCAATTTGACAGTATTCATTTTGATAATGGTAATATTCACCCCCAAAATCACTCAATGGATAAATAGTAACTGATAAATTATTTGATATATTCGCATAGACATTTTACCGTAGCAATCTCGCTCGTTTTCATTGTTTCCAAACGCACAGTACGTAACTGTAACCTAACCTGACAATTCTTTCCTCTTTTAATTCCCTCTCAGTATTATCTCAAACAGCAGAAGCCAAAATGAGCCGGAGCACTGGAGCCCTCTCCCTAAATCCGTTAATGCCGTTATTATCTCGCGCCAAATACAAATTTCCTTCGAAATTCACCATTAGCAAACCATCATCACTCGCTAAAATTCGTTGCTCTCAGAACACCACTCCCCAACAGCAGCAGCAACAGCTTAACCTCTCTGTCCTTCGCTTCACTTTAGGTATGTATGTCCCCTTGCCACTTTTTTTTCTTCACTTCTAGTATTTTTAATGTAATTATTTGTAAAAGTTACTCCTTTTTTGTTAGGGATACCTGGGTTAGATGAATCTTACTTGCCCAGATACATTGGATATGCATTTGGGGCGCTTCTGGTGTTGAATCATTTTGTGGGCTCGGATTCTTCATCCACTACTCCAGCTCAGCTCGTAATTGAATTCACTTATTTATCTTTTCTTTCCTTGTTGTGTTCTTGAATGAAATGGGTTCTATTAAGTTGTTGTTTTTCTTGGTGTGGGCCTGTGTTGAAGCCTGGTAATACTTGAAAATAATACTAGTGTTTTATTGGTATTTTATAGAGAACGGAGGCTTTAGGACTTTCTCTGGCAGCATTTTCTGCGGTTGTTCCGTATCTTGGAAAGTTTCTCAAGGTAATGATTTTTTGTACTCCATTTGAGCTTTTGGAACAAACTGATGTGCCAGAGTATGATTTAAAGTTTTCAAGTTTGCAAGTGCTATGATGGGAGAAAATGCTGTACAAATGCCTAAAAAGTTGCTTTAGGATTGTTGTATGCTATTTTGAACATCCTGTTGGGAATGTCAAATGCCTAAATAGCTGCTATAGAATTGCTATCAAATCTGCTGAATATGCAGCTTGATGTGAAGAGAAGTGCTTCTGAGCTTAAGTACTTGTATAGTATTTTTTGGAAGAAATGTTTGAATCTAAGGTTTGTAAATGAATAGCAGATGTCACAAATTATGAGTTTTATTTCCGTGCAGGTATTGAACTGGTGACATAGCAAACCATATAATGTTATTACTTGGCTATGCAGGGGGCTACTCCAACTGATCGGAAAAGTATCCCAGAAGGTGCTGAGCAAATCTTTGTCATGTCAAAGGATATTGCTGATAATCTGAAGGAAGATTTGGCTTGGGGAACATATGTTTTGTTGCGCAATACAAACTCAATATCAGTGGTGTGTGCTGCCACCCTAAGCTTGTAACTATTGCATATTGAGATTTAAGCAGGAAGATGAAATGACCAACAAGAAAATACAATTAACATAATATATCGTAAGTGTTTTTTAAGCATCCTAACTCTATGAAGGTTGTAGCTCATCTCAGTTCAAGATGCGTTATGCGTGCGTGGCTATTGGAATACGCCAAAAGAGTTATCAAAAGAAAGTGTTCCTGATTGGTTCAGGGAGCAGATTCAAAGGATTGGATTCTCCAACTTGAAAGATACCATTTATTTCCAACAGGATGCAGGTATAAGTTAGTTTTCTTACTCCTGCAAATAAGAAGTAATGCCCTAATAATTATGTGTGTTTGTGCCATAAACTACTCCTTGAGCAGGTCATAGGAAATGGGGGAAGGGGTTTATGTGGGTGGTGGGAATTTTACCTTTCTAATCTTGAATAGGATATCTACTTTATCATCACAGAGCGACCTCAGTGCTTGATAGCAATAATAAATTATGAACGAGAAAATCTCCGCCTTAGTGAAAATCATTGTCGAACATGTCACAGAATACTAAGTGAATCTCCCTCCCTGCCCATTAATTAAGGCATGAAGAAAAGTAAATCTATCCATTCCTATTGTCACATTTGAGTTACTACTAATGAAGAGGGTCAACAGTATTGATATTCTCCAATGCTTACCTCTCACTATCATACACCTTACCATCATACCATTACCTTACACTTATTATACACAGTACCATCATAAATCCATCTCCAACTGGTGCACCAATCACCTAGAAATCTTGTAAATTTGTCATAGTTTTATTACAATGTTGTTAGGCTGGTATAGACATGCATATAGGAGCATTTGACACCAGAACAGTACTCTAGCTCCATTTAAAAATTGATGTGATATATGCAACCACATCAGGTAAAGCTTGTGCTTTTTGCTAAGTCGTGGATGAACATATACTTAGCAGATGTCATTTTTCTAATTTGTTCTGTCCAAATATTTAATCCTTGCATTGAACTTTGTCTTTACAGTTGTCCGGCATGACTTCCATACTAGATAGAATGCTAATGTTTTAACCTCATACTCTAATCTCCCCATTGTCATGGCATGTGTTTATCCTAGATTTATCCTTCTGTCCAATTTTTCCTTAAAGCCATCAAATTTTCAACAAATGTTTTGTACTACTGTGTGACCTGGCAGTCCAAAATGGAACTGATGCCGTCCCTTTTCTCCATATTCATCATCAACAATTACTTGAATGTCCTTATTGATAAAGTGAAACTAATCTGAAAGCGCCTGCCTTGGCTTGCTAGAGTGAGATTTATCTTTTCTACGCACGCAATGCAATCTGAAATTGGGTGCCGTTACCCAGCTAAAAGTATGTACTCATGTAACACATTTCGAAGGAATTTTGTTATAAGTTACTCATTGGTTTCAATTTTTACTTTATTTGGATGCCTGGTTGGGTCTTGGTTCTTCAAAAGTCAGTTGCAGTGTATTTCGCTGCAAATTTTTTTGACTCGTATGTTTTCATAAAAACTGTTTTCAAAAATTCTTTAAGTTATTTTTAATTGATGAAAATATTTTATGTACTTTGCTTGTCTTATTGATTCATTTTGAATTCTATTTGAATATCATTGGTTAGTTTTATTGACTTCGCACCTCACAAGCTATAATTTACCATTTTTTAACATTTAATACTACTTGACGAGCAAAATTGCATCAACAAGATCACAGCCATATATAACTGTATTATCGTTATTGATCAATGATGAGGCTACTTCATTTAGACACCATTGCTGCCAGCCTCCTTCTGTGAGTTGTTTTAGATGATATGACCTGATATCTTTCTCTTGCTTAGGCACCTTTTGTTTTCATTGGTGAAGTGGGTTTAAGCAGGAATATAATTTAAGATTCTAATTTTTAGTTTCCTTGTATCATCCACTATATACGACCGCTATTTCTTATGTGAAGTGTAGGAGAATACCTAAATGACTATTGATCTGTATCAATTTTATGCTTCAAGTTAGTTTGGCTAGCAGAATGTGGTTTAAAGATGTTTCAACATTTCTGATGTGTTGCTTTTTTTATATGTATCAATTATATATAGATTCTGAACTGAAGGAGATGGTCCCTGAGGGAACTAGGTCTCTCCTTGTGCAACCTATTCTGGAAGATCCAAAACTAAGCTCAAGTCAAACAGAGAAGAGGAGGGGCTTTGTTTTGTTGGCTTCTAGCATTGATTACGCATATATCGACAAAGACAAAGCATGGATAGCTGCCATTGCCAACAAATTTAGAGGTACGGACATGCCCTGATATTCACAGCATCTGGTTGATTATTGATCATCACGCCATTATCTATGCTTGTATGGGCCTTTTGTCATGTCATCTCATTTAGCTTCCTTGACAAATACGTCTTCTTGGCTGAGCATAAAAGCTGTTTTTATATTCTTTAATAGTTAGAATTACCGCCTTCCATTACTATTTCTGAACTTTGCCTAATAGCATAGATGTTGTGCCTAGTGCGTGTTAGGAAAAATAAATCAAGTTGAATTTGAATAACCTCTCAAAGCCCACCCACCCGGCCAACCCAAACAGAAGAATGAGAAAAAAAACAAAAAAAAATTGTAAAGGAGGAAAAGGGGAGCTCTTTTATAGGCTAGCATAGAGTCGTTTACAAAAATTTATAAATTGTACCTTTTAGATAAGAGGATATTGAGACCCTCAAACAATTGGAGGTTAACTTTAGGTTGAAGAACCGGAAGTATTAACCTCCAATATGTCTATTAAATATTTATTTGATAACCCATAAATCAATCATTTAAACTTCATTAGCATAGTGTTCTCTCATGGAATTTATGGTTCTGAAAAGAAAATTGTTACATATTTCATTGAAAGACTGTTACAAGAAACATGTTCTCTATTCCAAGCTCTCCATCTCATCTTTTTCCCTCGTGTTGTAGGATAAAAATGGCCTCCAAACACAGAAATCAGAATTCAGGCTCAATATGAAGTTAATTGATGCTTGGTTTCACAAGAATTTCTCCAGACCATACACCAAATTCTGCAAAAGGACACAGAAAACTTATGTAACGATTAAGACAAATTTTTCTAGGATGAATAGAAAATTTTGAATTACTTCCAATTACCTTGACGCGCACAACTTTTCTGATGGCTAGAATCAGCCCTGGCATGAGAGCTTGCACGTCCGTGACATCATGTTTCAGGGTATAAACCTGTCCAAAAGAAACAGTACTTATTATCTGGTAGAAATATCTTATCTTGGGTTGTTCTTGTGGAAGAGAATGAAGTTTTCTAGAGAAGCATACTTCGCCTGGCCGGGAAAAATAGACTGTTGTACTGGATGGAAGGCCAGGAAGAACCAAACTGTGAACCCTCACTCCATCTTCTCCCACAACTTGACCCCTTGCCTAGAACGTAACCAAGAACGGCCACATTGCACGGGTAAAGTTACACATTAGTTTGAAAGAATTCATTTGTCCTTGTGCCTTCAGTATAATTACATGCTCAATCAAAGATGACTAAGTCTATGTTTCTTCTTACCAGAATGTCTGTTGAAATATCTTCTCTATTGTATATCTGACCAAGATTTGTGATATTGTTTGCTATTTGTACAGCATCCTGTGATGGAAAATCCTGTTCCATGAAAATAAATTGAAGCTCCTTAGGATGAATGCCTTTGTTATGTATGTGTTTCTCAGTTACATGTTGAACTACTATGCCATCTGTTGGTAGGGAACTAAAATCAAGCTGTGTCTTAAAATTACTTATGTTTGTCCAATCTGCAAATGTTATTCTCTAAAACTATACAAAAGAAACTCCAAAATCCTATAAGTGTTGGTGGCGTTTTGGGGTCTTGTCTTGGGGCCCAAAGGGTATAAGGTCATGCATGAATATTGTGGTGAAAGAGAAACAGTTTTGTTTTGAAATTGAAGGCTTTAAATACATTGAAAAAGACCAAGAATTCCAGGCTGGTCCAGCTTTGAGGTGGGCCAATTGCAAAGCTGCTGACAGACTGTTTTATTAGAAATTAGAAAAAGGATGATTCTAAGGGTTTAAACTTTAAACCACTATTTGTGTTAGGTTTTGGCCTCATTCTTCACCTTTTTCTTTAATTAAAAAATAAATAAATAAAGAATTGTTGATTTTTCCAGCTACCTATGTAGGACTTGAACCCACAATCGATCTAATCTTTTCATTTTTCCATTTCTGGGGTTTGGATTGTCGGGGTTCAGTATAATAGGTGAACACAAATGCCAAAGGTATATTAGCACGATATATTATTGGTATGAAATAGTAACCAAAATAAAATTTTCAATTTAAATTCTTTATTTTAGTTTGGATTTTATCATTTATTTAATAAATATAATTATTTAAAATTTTACATATGAAAGAATAATTGTACTGGGTGGTGGTGAATAATGTTATAGCTACCAATACTGTCCAGAATCAAGAATACAATCACAAATATGAGACATAAAGGGTTTTGTACTATTATCAATGAAATTATTCTTAAATCTGATTTTCAATAACTTTTCCCTTTACTTTGGTGATACGTACTAATTTTTTTGTTTCCTACTTTTGTTACCTTTTGAAGCTTTTTCCTAATTAGCTCTGTAGTAAAATTTTCATCCCAATGTCGGCAGGACTGATTAAAGAGTAGTGTCGGTGTGTGGAATTTTTCAATTTAGTTTCAATTATGAAATATAGATTTAAATTCTATATGTAGAATTTTAAGTGAGAAAAATAATAGCTTCCCTACTGGAGGCGTAATAATAATCCTGACTCCCATAATATTTTTCCTCAAAATTAAGTTTTAATGTAATTTTGTCCGTTATATAAGAAAATATTTGCCATGCCAATATTTCTAGTCAAATATGACCTAAAATGGGGATAAAATCCTCAAATATCATTTCTTGATTTAAGTCAAAACTTTTAATCGAAGTAAAGACGAGAAACATGTCAATATTTTGAGTTAAATAGGACCTAAAATTGGGAATAAGATCCTCAAATTTTAGCTCCTGTTTTGAGTCAAGGTTTTGATCGACCTAAAGATTAGAAACGGATAATTTTTTTCTTTTTTTTTTTTTATTTTTTTTGCCTAACACGACCATTTAGGATCATTTTGTATTATAATTTTTTGTTTTTGTTTTAATTGAAAATTGTAATAATTTTCTTTATTTTTTAAGTAATTTCTATATACTTATATTATATTATATATATATATATATATATATATATATGGAATAATTGATTCGACTTACCCCTGGATTGGCTCTTGATTCAACAATCTCCACATTGTTGTAATGAAAAGAGGCTGAAATTGCAGCTTGTTGAAGGAGTATGGATCCAATGGAAAGAGTTGGTGCTACTAGACAACCCTAAAATAAATTCTCCAAAATATTGGAATAATCAGTCCCAATTTATTTCTTAATTATCTATATATACAAAGGAATATATATTAATATTTTTCTAATTGAAAGATATTTGAAGCATACGCATAGTATATTTTATAT
Organism: Jacaranda mimosifolia; assembly: GCA_018894105.1. Classification (NCBI taxonomy): domain Eukaryota; kingdom Viridiplantae; phylum Streptophyta; class Magnoliopsida; order Lamiales; family Bignoniaceae; genus Jacaranda; species Jacaranda mimosifolia. Next base: position 32,175,254 of record CM032125.1, on the reverse strand, counting down.
GTGTGTGTGTGTGTGTGTGTGTAAGCAATAATTTTGATGTGAAATCTCACCCTGTGCTCACCATGCTGGCTTTTTCACAAAATGCCGATAATGCAGAAACTGTCTCCATTTTGATTCTTGGTACATAAACTACACTTTTCATTCCAAATGCTGTTGCCTGATTATATATTTAATCAAAACAAGGCAAAACACAAAAGATTAATTAACCTTAATTAAGATAATAATGTAAGCATTATTATATATGTATATTTTTTAATGTTGTGGAAGTTAATGAAACCTGTTTGACATTGTCATAAACTGTTGAAGGGTCGCTGAAGTCCACTACAACTCCATTTGCTTTTGACTGCCCAAAAATATCACACAAATATTGTTTAGTCTTTTTTTCTCGGTAAGATATTCAAAATGTTGAGCTCAGATCATACTACCCATTTAGTTATATGTTCAATTAAATTATGAATTATTAGATTATACATAATAATATCAATATTTTATTTTATAATATCATTATATTCCTATTCAATAGCTTACAACCGAAGTACAATTACCTGAGATATGGAACCTAGTACTATGGTGAGGTCATTTATTATGGGTACTTCCAAAGGCTCTTCCATATCACAAACCTTAACACAATGTCACAAAGATTATGTAAAATGCAATCCAATTAAGAACCCACAAATACATAGTGATAATAAAAAATTACCAATGTAACTATTTAATTACCACAAGATTAATTACCTTTCCTATGTCTTCTCCAACAAGATAAGAATCAACTGCACCAGCCACTTCCATTCCCCTTGCCTTTGTCACAGCAACCACAGCTGCCCTCCCAATATCCTTGGCTGCCCCATTGATGATCACCTCTTTCCGACAACACGAAATAAAAGAAAATTTGAAAAAATCTTAGTTTTTTTTTTTTTTTTTTATGTGTGTGTAATAAAAAAGGGACAAAAATTAAGACATATCTGATCAGGTCCACTACCTTAATATTGCTCTGAGAGGGCTGCATCGACATCGAGCAAGAAATATAAGGAATTCGTTTGGCACATTTGTAGTGTTTATGGGCTGTTGGATGGAATTTGCAGCTTAATGCAGCCATGGCTGCTGATGAGAATAGGTAGTTTTGAATTTGTGCCAAACAAGAAATTGGATAAATTTTACTTAGTTCAGCTTATGGTTCAATTTCTTGGGTTTGAAAGATAAGGTTTTTGTGTCGTTTTGTTTGGAGGGAAATGTGGGGACAATAGGGCGCGTTTGGGGTTAGAGATAAGAGATGTTGGGAAATTGAAATAATAGGAGGTAAAATTGGGATGGGATAGAACATGAATTTAGAAAGTGGGGAGGAGAAAGCGGCTTGCTTGTAGGGTGCACGTGCGGTTATCCCAAGGTCACGTGCATGTCAACCTCTTAAAAAAGACTTGAATTGAATGGTTTGGCCGCCATGTTACTCTTTTATTTTCATTCTTTTTATTTTGGGGTTAGACTTTGTACAAGAATTGTGAGATGTGAAATTTATCAAATTTGAAAACTAAATTGGCAAATATAGGAGAAGGCTCACAAAGTGTAATAATTTAAGAAAAAAGTAGGTTTCTTTGAATTTGTGAAGACATTAAATATTAAATTACTCTAGTTAATCAAACAAATTAAAATGATGATGGACTCGGAGTACATAGTACAAGAATGAGATGTTAAGATTATACTATTAAGATAGTAGTTCACCTGATTTAGTTCTAATATTCCATAAAGAGGGTCCAAAATTTGAATTTACTTGCAATAATAATTATTATTTAATAATAATTTATGAAATAATCAGTTATCTTTGTGATGGGGAAACTTTAGTTAATCGACACTTTGGTAAGGTTATGATGATAAGCTCGTCTTATGGCCACTTGTTGCAACTAATTTTGTCACGTTATATGAGTTCTAGCCCCACCAAAAAGCTAATCAGTTTGCCTACAAACAGATCCACAAGTATCCACTTTGAATGGTTAAATGTGTGCAAGCTGGATTTTTGTATTTTACCATGTGGAATAAATTCAAAAATGGTCATAAGCCTGTAATTGAGTTGCGCCTTTATATTTCACATAGATGTGTCTCGTGGCTTGCATGAGAATTGGGTGCGGTGTGTATATATGGATGCCGATGCACTTGTAATAAATTATGACTTAAATTGAATATTTCACAGTAAGTGATTTGCCATGCAATTTTTTGGAAAAAGAAAAGAAAAAAAGAGATTATCACTTCCAGTTGATCTTCAGTTGATTTTGGGCCTCAATGATTTTATTTTATAACAATTAAATGCATTAAAAAAAATTGAATTAAGTTTTATGTGCAAATAAGTGACTTCCAATAATTTGCCACTCAAATTTTATAATAAAAAGTCACAATTCAAAAGTTTTAGATGACTTTTCTCAACCCAAAAATGATGAAAATAGAAAACTACAAATATATATATATATATATATATATATAAAATAAACAAAAAGGTGTTGAATTAGAATGTACAAATTGAAGTGGAGTACTAATGAGGGCCAATCATGAAATTGCAATCTTTTGTACAACAGAAGAGTTATCATCACACTTCCACGGAACTTACGGAAAGTTAGGGCTATTGTATTGCTATAGACCAAAACCATAGATCTATAGCAGCCTAAATTTTCAATAATACTATATTAAGATTCTAACAGAAGACATCAATTTTATCTCCTAATCATACTTAATTTTCAGCTTTTGTCCATCATTAGAACATCATATTCTTGAATTATGTTTTATATTCCCTACTTTATCTGTAGGGTGCTAGGAGAATTAATGTTGTATAGCTATTTATTTTCCTAAAAAATATTTATAAATAATGAGGAGGGAGATTAAGAATTTAATTATTTTATAAGAGAAATAAGTATAATTAACCCTTATATGTATAATTAACCTAAATAGTTTAGTGGGCTTGGATTTTAAATCAAAGTAGGAAATAAGTTATTATAAAAATAGAATAATAATATTCACATAGAAGAGATTCAAACTTAAAATTTCTTACTAATTGTAGAGTTCCTAGGGGCTGTTTGGTTATCTTTTCACTAGACATCTTTCTAAATTTTTCTACTTAAAAGCTGGAAGTTATTTATCTACTCACATTTTTATTAGAAAGGCTACTTGCTTTTATTTTTAGTTCTACTTGTATAACTCTATTATTCTATTATCACATTAATTAAAATCAAATTAAATTTGATCTATTCATCGCTCCTAAATAATTAAAATATACATATATTTTTAAAAAATACTTAATAAATCCCTAACCCCATACCTCTTACTCAATATTTTCAAATAAATTATCAAAATATATTTTTATTTTTAAATAAAAATCAACAACTATTTTTCTACATTTTAAAAATACTAAAACTGAAAATGGGAATGAAAACACAATCAAACACTCATCAACTTTTCAAATCTTGAATTATATTTTTACGACATAAATCATAATCAAGAATCAAACTCCTCGAATAGAATAAGAGATTCTAATTAAAATGATCCAGAGAAAAATTCTTACGAAGTACCTAATTAGATCATCTCCTCTAAATTACTTATATTATAAAGTTGATGACATTTCTAGAGCAATCAACTTCAAATTTATTTCAATTGACATGCTAGCAAGAGATTTCTTATGGTAGGTCACACACAACTATATATATCAATCAATATAATATCCCCAATCACCATCTTTCAAGGGCCGTTGGATTTTCATGATTTTCTCTTGGACGTTGGCTTTTCATTTTCACAATCTAAAGTTTTGGTTTCAAATGGCAATTAAGGAGACTTTTCACCTATGAAAAATGCCAAAAAGCCAAAATCAATATGATTAGAACAAAGAATTACGAAGCCATCTTAACTAGAGAATTAGGCCAAGTCTAATCATCCGTCTTAATTCATCATGCACGCAACAAAGAGAGTAAGTAATAGGAATTAATTAGCTGAAAATTAAGTTTGAAATTAACCCTTGAGTAAGGGCATGAAATTTAAATCCTATCTCTTTATAGAAAAAATGAAATATATAAGTCATTGTTTGTTGTTTTATGTGCATTTCAGATATAATAAGTCTAGTTTATTTTGACGAAATGGGTGAAAATAGCTATTTTAATTATAAAATTATTATGATATCCAATCCTTACATTATTAGATATGAGCGATATTTGATATTTTTATTATTAAATACAATTACTTAGGGCCAAAAATATTCATGATATTCAATCATTTACGCGACCGGATATGAGCGACATGAGTGGTTTTACTGTCGAATACAACTATCTCAATACCAAAGATATTCACAATGTTAAGTTCCTTACAGTATCAAATATATGCCATATAAGTGGTTTTATTTGCCAAATTAATACAACTACCTTAATCACATAAATATTTATGATATTCGACCCTTTACATTACCATATATGAGTAATTATTTGAATAATTTTATTGCTGAACTAATAGTCTTTCTTCAACGAATTAAGTACTAATACAAAAAATTTTTAGTGAAGAAATTCTAATTAATTATTTTTTAATGGCAATTGAAATTATATCAATTCTTACATATCTATTATCTATGTTTAGGTCAGATGTTCTATGAATTATAGTTTTGTCAAAAGAAGAAAAAATTCTCATCACCTACTTAATATGCGTAATATTTTGGATTTTTGTTCACTTGTATTTATTTATTTATTTATTTTCTGCAAGTTCCCAACAATTGGACCCTTCTTTTTCTCTACCCCCCGCCCCCCCTTTTGGGTATTCGGTTGTGGGTGTGGGCGGGGGGTTAATTAATTAAATCATGCAACGTGACATGATAATCTGACCCGGTCATACAATTTTCTTAATTTTCTCCACACATGGCCAATAGTGACCAGCATTGATTCTCTTTTTTTTTTTTTTTCTTGGTCAGAATGTTCAGCATCCACAATCCTTCTCCCCTTCAAAATTTCTACAAGTGGCTCTATAGATTATTGTTTGTGCGAAGGTAGTTGTTCATAAGTATAAAATAAACGGGTACTAATTTGTTGTCATAGTGGTTCCTTTGTAATAAATGCAGTAAATTTTGTTAGACAATTATTAATTTATTTCATTATTGTTAATATCTTAACATAATGAATAATACAATAGATATATTTGATGTAATGTTTTTAAAAATGCCCTTCATTTAATGTGCAAGTCGTATAGTAAGGTTTGTGTTTCATCAATTTGGAGTTGCGTTAACCAACTCAAGTTAACATCTGCACAGCTGATATATTTTAATAATTTGATGTGTCTGAATCAAAATATGCGACTTATTATCATATGTTGACAATATTTTTATTTCCAGCAAGGTTGTCACTATATATCTTTTTACTAACTCAAATATTGGAGAATTTTCACTAGACAACTTTTCAGTAATTCCAATCTTTGTTTTTAGATTTTGATCAAGCTTATAGACTTGAAAATTTGAGTTAATTAAAAATAAAATTTAACAACATAAGTCAATTTTCTAGGCTGGTGATGTTCCTGTTTATGGCTGGTATGATGTTGTTCCTTTTGTTGAACTTCGTTCTTGTCTAACATGCTTTTGGATCCATAGTTAGATGTTCAAAATTGTGAATTCCTAATTTTCGAACTCACTTGCTTTAAGAATATTTTTTTATGAACATACAAGAGATGATTTTTTTAGCCACAGATATCTCTATTTATTAGGTTATGTGTCCATTAATGCTCTAGGCCCATTAGGGTTTTAAATCGCTAGTATTGTTGCGATGGTCTATTTTCTTAAGATGTCCTATATTTACATTAAGCTTGTTTGTTTGTAAATAGTTAAAATATTTTTCAACTCTTAAAATACAAACAAACAACCCCTCATATTTTCTAATCCCACTATCCAAAATATACATAAAAATATCCAAAATACCCTCTTAATTCATTTTCTACCCATTCTATATTATTTAACCCTCTCAATTCTTTTGTCCCTCCTACATAATCTATATACACACATATATAAATAATTTTAAAATATCAATTTCACCATATCAATTCAACAAAAAAGTTATTTATGTGATATATTGTTCCTTCCTAAAACACAAATAAACAATCATCACATTCCTCAATCTCACTTTCCAAAAATCATTTTACCAAAATATTTTGACAAAATACTCTAATTCATAAACCCTTATAATTTTACTAAATTAGCCCTTAGGGCATATTTTTGCGACATCAACCATCCTACAGACATATTTTGTAGTAATGAGAGCTCCGATTACGGATCGATACTTTTTTTTTTTTTTATTCATTAACATATTTTTTTAGTTTGATTAGAAAAAAAGAAAAACTCTAGGCGGGAAAATGTCCGTGAATAGAACTTTAGAGGTCCCAAATAGGCCAAGAATTTTCAAAATTGAATTCTATAACAGTGTGCCCATATATATATCAAAAGATCAGTGCCGACTGCCCAGAATATTCAAATAGACAATATAATAGTTGAAATTCCAATATACTGCCCAAAGTGTCGGTACATTGTCTCGTAAACATAAAAATCTTTCCCAAAAAAAAATTTCAAATGTTTAAAGTTTATTCGGAATTAATAATTCCTTAAATCATCATATAATTAAATCCCTAAAATAGTCAACAACACGACCGCCCTCGTTTTGTTTATTCACAGAAAAAGTGGGTTGTACCGTGCCTGTCGGGCCGCGTCCGCACTGGATATCCTACCCCGACTTCCACTGTCAAAACCTGATCTATGGTCAGAGAGAAACCACGTGTCCGGTGATCTAATCCTGCGGTCCAAAAGTGTCGGTGGGGGATTGGGCGAGAGAAAAAGTTAGACAGACGGCCCTGACGGGATGGAGGGCCGGTTTGGTGGTTCAGTTGACCGACACGTGTGCATGAGTGGCTGTGATGTAAGCAGCTCTTGATTTGTCTGGTTGGCAAGGAGGAAGCTGGCGTGGCGCGCTAATTTATTGCTGCCAATTTTTTCGTTTTTTCTCGTTTTAGAATGACGGATTTGTCCCTGGCCGCGGTAACTTTTTTTCTGCGTAAAAAACAGAGCTGAAAACTTTGGGTAAAAGACCGGAGTGGCTCAGAAATAGTTTGGATTCATTTTTTGGAGGTGTTTCCATTTTTTTGTGAAAATATATAATTAAAGTTAGTTAAAAAAGTATTTTTGAAAATAAAATTGTGTTTGAATGTGTTGTTTAAAATTGTAGATTTATATAGGTATAAAAATGAAATATATTTGGATATTAGGTGTTTTTGTATTAAAAGGAAGAAAATTTTTAAATTTGAATTGATGATATGATGTTTACTTATTTGAAAAAATAATATAAAATAATATTTTTGTGATGAATGATATTTGAGAAGTATTGGGAAGATAAAAACATAGATATAGATAATAATACGGGAAAATAGGTATGAAAATGGAGAGAGAATGTAAAAAGAAATGTTTTGAGAATGAAATATATGAGAAAATGGTGTAAAAGTTGATAAATCTCTATTTTTATTTTGAGGAAAAAATAAAAATGACTGTAGCAAATGAAAAAAACGAGCTTTGAGTAACTTTTCTCTCTTTCTTCCTGTTGATTATTATTATTATTATTATTAAAATAAAATAATTGAGCAACATTCTTATCTGATAAATTCTATAAACAAATTATAGAATTTAATAATAATCGTATCACATGCAAAATGAACGTTCTTCCCATTAAATAAATTGAACTTGGAAAATAATGGCTAATGATCTGGCCATGTTAATAACATATTTGTTTAGGTCAACTAAACATTACAAGAGCATAATTTGCACTTTATTATGGTAGTCAAAATTGATTATGGAATGTTTAATATATGTATTAGATTAAAAAAATCCATCTATTTAATTAAGAGGGTGGTTGGTTAATTTTTTTTATATATCTAATTTTAAATCTTATAAGCTTCTTTATGACCATACTTTCAGATTTTATATTAGAATAAGCTATTGGCCGATTGGATAAAATAAAAAATAGAACTTATACAATATTAATAATAAAAATATTATACTTTAAATTATTAAATTAAAGAAATATGAATAGAATTAAAATCTTATAACATTGTATTTTTTTGAATTTATGAACTCTTTATCTTGGTACTTTTATTACTTGGAGAACACAGACAAAAACTTTGTCAATCTTAGCAAAATTAACCAACCAATTTTATTCAATTTCACTGCAGTAAAAATAAATAAGTAAATAAATAATTACGACAGTTTAAAAAAAAAAGGAAAAAGAAAGAAGAAAATGTCGGACGAATGATAGAAGCATGCGACCGGCTGATTAAGATTCGCCACCGGCTTTTCTCAGTCACCTCAATCTAATAGACATCTGTCCTAATTTTCCTTTTAACCCTTCCCATGGGTCCCATCCACAACACCATATTTAACACCACAATCATTAGCAACATTTCAAAATGCCTAAAACACCCTCATTCAGCCACATGTCTCCTACTAAATCCTAGCCCACATATTCTTACCATAGGTCAGCGGACACTTAATAAATGAACTAAAATTAAATAATTATTAATAAACGAAAGAAATTTTTTGATATAGTGCAATTATCTTTTTATTTATTTACACATACAAACTTTAGGAGTTTGTCAGGTTCAAAAGTTCGACCTTACATTTTAAGTGTATGATTAGTCTTTTGAGCTAAATGACCACTCGATAAATATTATATTATAAAATACCATTATTTAAAATGTTCATAATCAAATAGGACGAAAGATTTCTAAGTTTATTTTGAATTATCGGAATCCTTAAACATCGTTGAATTTTAGTAGTTTTGATGTGCTTATATACAGCTACATGAATCAAGTGAATCACTATAACAACACTATAAATAATTCCATTTATTACGGTTAAAAAATAATATATCTATTTAAAATTTTATGACTTTATTACTATTTACTTAATTTATAATATTTTTTTAATATTTATATACGCTAAAAATTTATTAGGACTCGAATTCGAACCTCACACATAAAACTGTTAGGAATCTATATTTGTTTCCAGAATTAAATTTGACCCTTGAGTTCATACCAAATCCAAGAAAAATTTCCATACTCACGTCACCTTTTAAATGAATAAAATTTGTAATATCTTTTAATAGAATTTCCACAAAAAATTGTAATTTCTTTTTTATTTTTTTGGGTTAATAAAATTGAAGTGGAAAATTCAAGTTACCGACTGTGTCTGAACAGGGGCCTTTGCCAATTACTTTCAACCCTTTAAACAGAAGCCTTGGCGGCTTTGTTTGGTAGTTTTATGTTCGCTGTCCACAGAATTATTTTATATGCCTCCGTTTTCCTCTCTCTCTTCCCTTCTTCGAAGTCTTCTTTCTCCAGCCAAGCAGAGAGAGAGGGAGGGAGAAGAAACACTGAAATAAGCGCATTATCAATAAATTTTTTCCGTTAATTGTTTTTCCACGGCAGACATTGATTTTCACGGCTAATTTCCAATCGGGGTTCCAAGATTGGCAGGCTCAAGATTCTTGGCAGATTTCACGGGACAACTGATTCTTACTACATTCTGGGCTTCTTGTAAGAGATCTGACATTTTCTTCTCTCTCTCTGTCTTTCACAATTTCAACTCCAGCCCGCGTAATTAAATCCCTTCCTCCGGCTCCGGCGATCTTTGTTCAAGATTCACGGGTTTGACTTTGATTTTCCTCTTCAGTGTTTTTTTTTTTTTTTATGGTTATTACCTGCCATTAGATACAGTTACTGTTGTAGTTGTGAGAATTAAGACATAGATTCTTCTGTATGGACGCGTGGATACAGCGTTGTATTCGTGTAATGCTGAGGTTCAGAAGCCCATAGGAGAAAAAATAAAGCAAAAATTAAAAAAAAAAACTTTTAGCCTTTTCTTTTTGGTTAATTTTTTTCGTCCCCATTTTTCTGAGATGGGATATTGTCTGAGTTATCTGTAGATCAACTAGAAGTCAATGCTTTGATCTGCCGAGTTTCTAAATTTTCTCGAAAATTTCAATCGTCTGTCGGCGGAAATTTTACTGGGCGAGAATTCAGGGAGGTTGATTTTCTGTTGCACGAGAATCGAAAAATGATGAGAATGAGGACTAGGAATGACTCCTTGCCGCCGCAAACCAATGGTGGTGATTTGGGTGGCGGCGGAGGAGGCGGCCGCCGTGGAGGTGGTGAGAAACAGTGGGAGCTTCGGCCCGGCGGAATGTTGGTCCAGAAGCGGACAGATGTGGACCAAACCCGCGTCCCGCCGCCAGCTATTAGGGTCCGCGTCAAATACGGCTCAATTTATCATCAAATTAGTATCAGCTCACAAGCCACCTTTGGTAATTTATCACTTTCTTTTTGTTTTTGTTTTTTTTTCCCCTTCCTGTCTGAATCTTTTGAACATCTGTTTATGAGCATGAATGAATTTTTATTAAATTACAGGGGAGCTGAAGAAGATGTTATCCGGGCCGACGGGCCTTCACCACCAGGATCAGAAGCTATTTTACAAGGATAAAGAGAGGGATTCCAATGCATTTCTTGACGTTGCCGGAGTTAAGGACAAGTCTAAAATCGTGCTTCAAGAGGATCCAATTAGCCAAGAGAAACGTTACTTGGAGATGAGGAAGAATGCTAAAATGGAAAAGGCTGCAAAATCCATATCAGAAATCAGCTTGGAGGTCGATAGGCTTGCCGGACAGGTAATTAATTTGTGGATTTAAAGCAATAAAATAATAAATGGAGCAATTAATTAAAGTGAATTATGTTAGCCATATGGTTTGTTTGGTTTGGTTTGGTTTTGTTAGGTATCTGCACTTGAAACTGTAATTTCTAAAGGTGGGAAAGTGGCAGAAAAGGATGTTGTAAACTTAATTGAGTTGTTGATGAATCAACTGCTTAAATTGGATGGCATCAATGCTGAAGGAGATGTCAAGCTGCAGAGGAAAATGCAGGTAAGAAATTGGATTCAGATATCAAATCTTTTCTTCATGCATGCCACAAGTTCGTTAAGTTTGAACCCTTAACCTCACAATTTATGTGTGAAACTTATGCCACTCGGCCAAACAGCCACTGACTTATCAAATCTTGAATCTGAGGTGATATTATTTATAATCTAACTTGAAACCATTTCATTTTTGGTCTAAAATTTGGAAGGTGAGAAGAGTGCAGAAGTATGTTGAGACTCTTGATGCATTGAAGATCAAGAACTCAATGCCAACAAGCAATGGGACACAGACGCAGCAGAAGTATTCAAATGGGCACATTTCTTCGCCCGTTCAACCACAAAGACATTCAAATGGGAGCATTTCATCACCGGTTCAACAGCAACAAGGAGACCGGCTTTCGTTTGGGCATTCATTGATTGATTCGCCAAACCAACAACAGCAACCGTCAAGGCACTCATCCTCTTCTTTTGTAATAACAACGCAATGGGAGACATTCGATTCTACACCATCAGGGGGTGGTGGCCCGTCAACGTCGACAGGCACAGTTCATCCAGCACAGCCTAGTTTTACATGGGATTTGCTTTGAGTAGGAAGTAGACCAAAGTATATGTGCTAGTGTGGATTGTGCATTTTGGGATTTGTTTTTCCTCAGTTGGTGGTTTGGTATCTATTCTCCATTCTTTTCTGTATTTAGAGTTTTTGTTAGCAACCATCTGTCCTTCCCCCCTTTCATATGTCATTCACTTGTGAAATAAATGGGGCTACTGTTATAATGGTTTTGATGTTACCTTCATAAATATTATTTCTTTTCTCCACAAGTTTCCCATTTGCATTATTTCTGCTACTCATGCCTATTGAAATTCTATATGTGGATTTTTCACTTGAGAATCTAAATTTACTGTAAAATTTAAGTAACGTTTGCAACAGTTTAAAAAAGTATTTTTCAACTTTTAGTTGAATATTAACCGCTTCGAAGTGTTTTGAGTTGTGCTTCTGCTTTAATTCTCTGAAGTTTAGCAAAAACAAAAAGATTCTAGCTGAGAAAAAAATCTTCACCTAACTTCTACAATTTTATGATACTTTTAACTACCATTTTCAAACTCTCTCAATTTTCACTACATTCTACTCTTGCAAACATTCCTTAATATTCTATGTATGGTTAAAGCAAGTCAATCCTACTTTTGTGTTCTAGTGAGTTTTTATAAAAGCAATAATTGAGTAAGAATGATTAATCTTTATACCTTGCTTCCTATTTAGGGTACATAAAGACAAAACAGAAAATGAACTAAGAGAGATATCTGTAATGGAATAATCAACCCACCCAAATGATGGAGGGACAGGTTCGTTAAGAGCTGTGGGCTTTCTCCCCACCTTTCCAGATGTGGAAATTTGGCAACTTTTGTAAGTTGATTACCCCTTGAGAACTAAGGAATTGCTGCATTTAGTAAACATTAAGGGTTGGAAGTTTTAGAGGTTGAGTAGTTGGATTACCTATGCATATGAGGTAACAGTTTTTCATAATTGCCTCTCCATAGATTGCCATTTGCTGACTGAGGGCCTTGATGCATTGGTAGCATACCAAGCATTAATTTAGGGATTTATGAATGAGGTGTGGTTAAGATACAAAATGAAATAATGAACTATTATTGAATTTTGTCCTTGAAAAGTTAATGAGTTTTTGTTGAAGTGGTAAGAACTCTGGATGGATACTGAACAGTTGAAGTATTTACAGTGCATTTGAATTAATTTTTCAACCCAATCCAACGTTTGTAGTTTTAAATTTATACTGTCGAGATCAATTAGATCATCACTAAAATCACACTTTGCAACTTATAGGGCGGATTAGGGCAATTTTTTGGTTTTATTTTCAATATTCAACTTAAATTTGATTATTAACCATTTTAGGATATATTGAGGTGAATAGTAATGTTCTTTATTTCATCATTTAATTATATACTAAAGCAAAATTTGAGGTTTATATGCTCAACTTACGTACTTAATGACATAATATGTTCTTTTCACAAATCTTATAAGATCGATTCATCAGCTCGTTAATCTATCAATTACATTACAATGAAATCTGAATTCGTTGAGGTCTTGAGTTGGGATGATTGGGTGGTGCAATTTGATGATTTAATTGTATACCCTTATCTAAAGGTATTGGATTCATATTCCCCCAATCTATAAACATTAATCTATTATTACAATAATTTCTTTATGTTAGATAAAGAATAATTGTTAGGAAATCGTTAGTTGCATACAATAATTCTTTAAACTAATATGTTAGTATGATAAAATAATACAATAAATCAATCCTCTTCAAAGAAATAATAATAATCTTCTCTTGTGGCCCTAATCCAATTAAAGAGCGAAGAAGATTGTCTCTATCTCTTTTATGGTGCAGTGTGGTTTTGTCTGAAATTTGATTTTTACATAATTAGGTCTCAAGTTTGGTAGGAATTGAATTTTCTGTATACGTACATTTCAATGGGATGGGGACCAAATGCATTACAATTTTCATATCACTGAAAGAAGAATTAAAGTAAAGAATCTTTAAATATATAGAATTTTTCTTAAATTTTACTCTATCCTGTTTATATATTTTTGAGAAGCTTATTTATTATTGAACAATTTATTGCGAAAGGCTCTAAGATTTATTTATTTATTTATTTTGAAATGAAGGAATGATTTTTCAAAGTGAAAAAAATAAGGTTGAATTGATGATGTTGTTCCAAAAAACTGGCGCAAACCATACATATGATATTTGATAGAGAAAAATTGATAATGAAAAATAAGTAGATGGATCATATTACTACACATTTAATTATCATTTCAAGAAATATGTTGTTCTTATTAATTACTTTAGGGATGAGAATAACGTGATTAATGAAATTAAGGGGGTCATAAAAGTAATTTAACTCACTAATTACAACTTTAATTGTATAATTGAAAAACCCCAAAAAGAACCGGAAACAAAAAAAAAAAAAAAAAAACCACCACATGTGATACACATAAAGCAAACACGACACACTTTTAATGGCTCACAAAAGTACACAAAACAAAGGAACCAACTAAAACTAAGAATTTGCATTAAAGTCAGGCAGCTCCTACCTTCAATGTTGCTTTATGTTAGGTTAATCAAAGCTGAATAAAATGATAAATATTACAAGTAATATCTAATAATCAAATGACAAAAATAATACTCTTTTTTTAGAGAGGAAAAAAAAAAAAAAAAAAACCACCGAGAAAATATTTGTATCTAAAAATTTTCAGAATTACAATATAACAAATTAATGCTATTTTTGGCGACGACAAGCAAAAGTGTCAAAAAGTAAAGCGTAAAGTGAAGTGATGAAATTTTTTCTAATGTTTTTCACATTAAAATTTTAAAATCAAACATCATGTGAAGAAACATGGTAAAAATATCACATGAGGAAGAGTTGAGGCCAAGATTACGAGGTCTTAAATTTGATAATAATTTCATAAAAATAAAAAAATTTAAATATGCATTTAAATAAAAATTCATTTAATTTCTATCATTTTGCTCAAACTATCGAGGGTTCTTGAGCGATGAGTGCTTTTGTGGGATGGCGATAGCTCCATGCTATTGTTATCAAAATTCATATATTGAGAAAGGAACCATGACCACAAAAGTTTGTGCTTTAACAAATAGTTTTAATGGATCAATAATAATTGCTGTATGGAATCAATCGACCGACAGACAATAACTCACGAAATTTATATTGGAGACAATTCGGGACTCAAAGCACCAAGCTTGCTGCACAGCCACTTTGTCCTCGCCAGTGGTACGTGCGGGCTCCCCACTGGAACAACTTGCCTGGCGTTTCTCATCAAAACAAAAATAATGGGACAAAATATTTGGAAATATCTGCATATATATATATATATGTATGTTGTCAACGAGAACATATTTTTGTTGTATCCTAGATGAAAGGAAAAGTGGCAAAATAAAAAAGAAAAAGAAAAACTGATTGGGCATTTTGTGTATGAAGATGTCCAAGCTTTGGACCTCGATTTGGGCTTCTTTGGGCTTTTCCAAGTTGGGCTGCAGCCACACTTTTTCTCATCCTAGAAACTACCAAAATTCTGTAAACTTGAGCTACATTAATTTGGGCAGTTCTATTAGTTGGGCCCAATTTTAATCAAACCCAAAAGCTATAACATAACAGCCAAAAGTTTATTTGGGCCAGCTGACACTTCAGCCCTCAATTAGAGTACACGACCCAAGTAAACGATAAGCCCAATAGTTTGGGCCAAATACTTCTTGGTAATTTAACAATTTATATCCTCAAAAATGACAGATAAATGAAAGGAAAAGATCTTGGGCAAATCCAACGAAGGTTTTCCAATATGTTCATCACAAAATCTTTTTAGATCCCAATAGACCCAATACTAGATGGCTGTCAAAAAATATAAGCCAGAAAATACAATATGTGCCCCAACTATACATTTGCAACTCCAAATCCCGAGATTCGTTACAATCTATCCAGTAATACTGTTTTTAAATTAAATTTTTGCCAAATAATTTTTGTCAACACAATGGTCCAACTATAATAGCAACAATCGATTGTGGTAAATTAAGGAAACACGCTCTTTCAGTCGCAGAATTTAACTACTAAACACACATTTGAGAAAATCGAAAAAAAAAAAAAAACTCTATTCACCATACATTGTGTGAGTAGAGAAAACGCAAATATAAATTTGGCTACATCAAATTAATCATTTCTCTAAAAGTGAGTGATCAAATGTATCCATTTTCCACACATGCTTTTAGTCACCAAAACATGTGTTTCTTGAACAACATCATACGCACAAAAAGTTCACTTTGGAGGTCTTTAAAACAAATAAAAAATTAAAAAAAATTAAATATGTTTTCAGTTATGAAACACGCAGAAACAACCAATGCCGACGGATGCCAGTTGTTTCGAAAAGCAGAAAAACAAGTTGCACACAAATGGAGTCCATGTGGTACAAAAGCTAGCAAAGGCGTGATTCGTCCCGTAAACAAAGACCAAGGAAAAAATATCACGGAGTCCTCGTGAGTTGAACCCAATTTAAATCAGAAATAATCACATCATTATCCTTATCACGGGCTGAGTCGACATGTCTTAATTTACACACATCCGGCACTTTAAAAAAAATATAGTATTAACGATAAAAGAATAAACAATATTAAAAAATTATTACTAATGACGCTTAATAGTAAATTTTACGTTATTAAGTTATTGACTTTCATAAATTTATTAGTGACGAGAATTAAGATTGTCATTAGTTACAATTAATACATACTTTGATCGTTAATGTATTCAGTGGTCTTTTAATTTTAAAACAGGAGAAGTTGTATTTGTCTCGCATATGCACAACATTCTTGTATCCTTTTTTATTTAAATTTTGAGAAAAATTAAAGGAACAGATCGATCCATTTAATGACTATAGTATTTAAATTGTTACTACTTATATTTAGTGGCACATGAATATACAATGGCAATTTAACTTAAAATGATCAATTATAATTTGTGGTAAATTTTTTTGTTATTAACAATTATAAAGAATTACTATTTGTATACAATTTCTTTTTTATTATTAAACTTGTAAAAGTTACTATTGTGATTTAACAAAATTTTTATTATTTAATATGTATAATTAATTATAATTTTTATAGCACCATTAGTTTATTTCTTTATACCATAATGGGATAAGGTTTAATGTGTCAAAAGCAAAGATTTGAGGGGAAAAATGGACAATTGAGGAAATCTAGAAAATTGTGTCTCAGATCCCAACACAATCTCGTCTTTGATATACAGTTGATTTTTGGTAGAAGTGGAGAACTTTAACAAGTCACTTTTTTATTTTTATTTTATTTTTCCTCGTATGAGGATAGGGCCAAGAATTAGGCCCAATCTTCAGCTTATCTTCTCCCAAGATTAACACACGTACGTTTGTACATATGCTAAAGTGATTAACTTTTTATTAATGTTAATCCTCAATTAAGGTGGTTAGGCAGTTGTCACTCACTCACGAGCTCACTTTGACTTTGTTTCACCAACGGGATTAATGTGAAAAATATGGTTGTTAATATTTGGAAATGTTTTGATTAAAGGATTCTTAAATTTATAACACTTAATTTGGATTATTTTGTTTTACAATGAATTTCAAATTTTTTAGTAATTATTCTGATCTATTTTTTGAATTGTTACAGTGAATTTCAGATCATCCCGCTTTCAATATTTTTATCGAGTATAAATTGAAACTGTCGCGAATTTTCAATAATTTTAACTGGCACTAAAACTGCTATGAATTTTTAATAATTTTAATTTGTACTAAAATTATTATGAACTTATCACTAATTTTAATTAACAATAAACCTGGCACAAACTTTCAATAGTTTTAACTAATATGAAAATTGCTAATTCTTCGAACAATTTTAATTGAGACTAGAACTCTTACAACTATTATGAAGCTTTTATGAACTTTTAACAATTTTAGCTGACACTAAAACTATTAAGAACTCTTAATAATTTAAAACTATTACAAACTTTTAATAATTCTAATTTGTATTATAACTGCCACGAGCCTTCCACAGTCTTAACTAACACCAAAACTGTACAAACCTTTCAATAATTTAGAATGACACTCGAATTGTTACCAATTTTTAATAATTTAGCCGACATTAAAATTACACAAACTTTAATAAAGTTAACTCACACTTAAAACATTATAAATTTTCAATAATTTTAACCAATACTAGAACTATTCAAACTTTCAATATTTTTGCTAGTCTCACGTGGTTTGGTATATCCACGTCTTGGGTTAGAATCTCCTCTACGTATTTATCACAAACATTTGCTAGTTATGTGCTTTTCGATTTAGGTGTGGAACAATGTCGGTTTCTATGAATTATGGACTTTACTCAATTCTTGGTAGTACTACACTGACAGGACATATACTTGTTCAGGTGTCTGATATGTTCACGGCTGAACATGAAAGTCCAAACATGATGTAGTAGAAGAAGGTAAAGTCGTCACTACTTCTTTCTTTTTTTTCCTTTATTAAAAAAAAATTCAATACTTTTTAACTTAATTATTAATTTATCTTAGAGTTGTTACAATCCTTTAGTACTTTTTAGGGACCCTATTGCTAAGATCCATTATCCTTGACGCAAGCTAAGGATAGGACAAGAGAAAAAGAGAAAGTGGGTATGATCAAAAGAGACTTAAATAAAAAAAGGAAAGCATTATCTAACTACTATTAGGTCATACTTTATAATGCAATTTTCACACGGAGTCAAGGCTCAAGAAAACCATCAATCCATCAATCAATCCTTCAAACCGAATCCCAAGTTGGACACGGAATTTATATAATTTTTACGTGCATGCAAGCAAATGGACCCGGAATCCGGATCCCTATCCTGGATTTCGGAACGTTGTGTTTGGTGGCGGAAAGCGAACAGCAATCAGCCGACTTGCCTCCCGGAGGGGGCGCCGCCACCTCCCCTGCCGCCATTATTCCCGTATATTAACAATTATGTGTGTAAAAATACCTACAAATATTTAATATCTAACTTTATTATAAATAATGAAATAATCACATATATGGGAATCATATAATACAAAATAAGGATAAAGCTATCTTGATTTTGTATTCCACTCGAGAAAAATTAATATTTTGACTTATCCTTTCATTGAAAAAGATCAAAATTTTAGTGCTGCAGAATTTAGAATTCAGACAATTAATAAATAGCCCTCGTGTTTGGATTATCCCTTAATTAATCACTATTGTGTAATAATATTCCTTTTAACTTTAATTTAACTTTAATAACTGTTTAGTTGAGTGGCCTTTAGCAAAGTGGTATTAGTTTCACATATAAAATATGAGGTCGAGGGTTCAAAGTTAGCGGATTCCTGACTTGTATGTATATAAATAAAATAAAAAATTTAATTAATTTTAAGATTTTTTCACAAAATTGATCGAGTGGTTAATTAATTGAGTAGTATTGTCCTTGATTAATTACTCTTAATTTGTATTAAAAAAATACTTTTTAATTTTAATTACTTTTAAAATTTCTTCACAAAAGTAACCAGTGATCAATTGATCTATTACCATAAAATGCGCGTGTGTGTAAATAAAATAAAAACAAATAAATTTCTCCGTAAAATTCAAAATTAGACAACATATATTAAACGACTAACATTTGAATTCTGAATCATTAATTTATGCTAAACCTACCGTTAAAATTGAATGCTTTAATTCCAGCATACTATTTTTGATCAACGCATATTGTGGGACTATGGCCGATGAATAATGATCATCATTACTTAATATATTCTAACTAACATAAGGGCACGGGCCAAATTTATAATAATGGAATATATTCTCCATTTGATCAAGCAATATCTTTAATTTTCCACCGTCATTTGACTACAATCAGATTCATAAAAAATCCTAAAAAACAAAAAAAGAAATCCTGAAAATAACATTCGAAAACATTAAAATTAAATAATTTGGACAAAAGGGTTCGTGTCTTTTCATGTTATCCAGAAGCCCAAAATTGTTGACATTCAATTACGGCCATTCAATTCATCAAGCCACAGATACAGATATATTTCACTTTCATTGCATTACAAATTGTTGTCTCCTCCAAAGGATGCATTCCCATCTTTTTCATTTTTTTTTAAATTTTTTATTTTTTTGGTTGAGGGGGGGTGGGTGGGGGTGGGGGTGGGTTTGCTTGTAATTGTGGTCGATATATAATTGACAGGGTACCATGACTCTATTCTTCCAATGGTTTGGATCTTTTTAGTCAATAATTAAGGCAAGGGGCCAGCCCTTTTGACTTTTGATTCTGAGGACAATGTCAAAAAAATGATCTGTACTAACGTATATCATACATGTGATTACATCATAAAGGTGGTAGAGAATCTGATCTGATCTACATGGAAGATAACATGGACCTTCCCAATCAAGCGTGCTATATATTTCTTTTGGGCATATGCAAAGATCATATCATCATCTTTAATAGTTTGAAAAAGATATACACTTGATTGGGTTTGATTGTTTATGTACCCTACATGAATTGATGTTTGATATTGAAGAACAATTCTTACAAGATGTATATACAATGTGGTTCTACGTGTCGAAATAGTGATTCAAGAGTTTTAATAAGTAATGATCAAGAGATGAATTTTTTATTTATAATTCGAGTAAATCGTTAGAAGTATTAAGTGTGTGCCGGCGATATCCTCTAATTGTTAATTCAGAGGGTCAAGAGTTTCAAATCTTTAATTTACGATACAAACAAGTCTTTAGAGCGTCGAGTGTGTGCCCGATGATATCCTCCAACGATCAAATTAGAGAAAGAACAAGAGATCAAATAGAGAATTTCTTAATTAATATTAAATGCTCTAAATAGGTAGAAATTTTATGATACCCACGAAGATATTTTTGGTATATATCATCTATACTTACATATGTTTGTGTTTTCAATAATTAACACATCAGCATGTGACAACTACTCTCCTAAAAAAAGAGGGAGTAGTAATTATGAAGGATAAGAAAGGCTTACATGGCTTCTCTAGTTCTTCATCCATTCCTAATTGTCTTCTTGCAGCCCTTTTGGATCAACCCAGTTAAAATTTTAATTATCTAATTTATCTCATGAAATTTTATAACATAGGTGTATTTATTTAAGATGCATGAAATGTTACATCAGTTTGATACTTAATTGCTGTTTGATTAGTTGAACTAAATCTTGTAAGGTGGAAGACTTATTTTTTATTTATTTTTTCACATACACACACACACTTGAGGCCAGTTGAACTCGAACTCCAAATGGAAGACTTATTCTTAATGTCCATATATCTATTATTTATGTCGAGTGCTTAATTAGATTAGTGGCATCTTTTATGTATGATGTTCGATGTTTGAACTCTAACGAACGCTTAGTGTGCATACGTGTGTAAAAAGGATAACTAAAAAAATGTTGGACAGTTAATTGGCTTAGTGACATCACTCTTACACTTGTATATGTAAGGTTCGAGATTCAATCCTAATAATTCCTTAATGTGCATGTATGTGTAATAAATAAATAAATAAATATAAATATAGATATAGATATAGCCCTAAAACATGCTTCAATATTCGTAAAGTAGATAATGCTTATCCATATATTTGAACCAGATCCCTGAAATTGGTTCAAATTAAAAAGTGATACACATTTTGTTTTGACATTTGGATGCATGCTTAAGAACTTGAGTATGTAGGTTGATATCTATTGAAGCAATTTGTTGTTTGCACATGATCTCATTTATGGATATGTATAGCATATAGAAAAATATGAAATTGTGGTGCATATTTTCAAGATTTTAGGTAATTTTGGTTTAATATAAAGAACTTTTAATAATTTCAAATCATTACATTAATACACACACACACACATATATATATATATATATTTATTTTTTTTCCTTCCAAAAACTTACACAAGTTTTTTAAGATATAATATGTCTCGCCCAAGATAAAACGAAATACATTTTTTATTCTCCAAACTTTGATATCGTCAGAAATCAGTCTCTCAAAGCACTCAAATTAGGTTGTAATTTAGACCTTGACAAGAATGGTGTCAGCAAAGCTATAGACATTATTGGAATGTTAATAATTCTTTTAGCAATGAAATTAAATAATTTTTTTGTCAACATACATAGCCCAAGAAACAATTTGAAAAGAATAAAAGAGAGTTATGTGTAGTAGGGCAATGGCTTATGGGGTCTAGTAAGGGTCAACCTACATTCCCATGTAACATATTCATGGCCTTGTTAAGGACCCATAATATTTAATTTGGGTCAAATCATGTGGTTATTGGTTAGAAAAAGTAGTTGGGTTTGAGCTAAATGGTAATTGGTCCATCTAAAAGGCAAATTGGTTATGCGGCTCAAATAATAATTTTGAGAAAATTATTTTGAGCTACTGCCTTTTGGCATTATAAAAAAATAATAATAATAATTTCTATTTTTCCATACATGTGTAGGGTTTGATCCACTTGCCTAATCTTGACCTTTCAATTTGAAAGTGGTGTTCATTTATATTTGTAGCCATCTTATATGCTAATGTTTCTTGTTATTATTGCAGGGATTTTTGATGGGGAAAAATCAGTTGTGTTGGCAAGAAAATTCAGGTCATATTTCTTAGATAAGTTTAATTCCCTTTCTTTCTTTTTTTATTTTTTATTTTTTAAAAATTGTTCCATATTTAAACTTTTATTCTTGGAAAATTAATTTTTCTAAATTCTTGCTTGTTTCAGCGCTTTTAACGGGTACCTGATCAATATGGAGAAGAATTACGTGCCAAATTTTGTGCTTAAGGTAAACATGGACCCTATCCATTAATTGCTTGAGTTATATTAATTTTGTTTTATTGAATAAGTACATCTCATTCTAAGTTTTAATAAAAATATAGATATTGTAACAAAAGCGACAATATAAGAATTTCTCTATCAAATATTAATATTTTTTAAATAACACATAAGTATATAGGTTCATATCAATCGTGGTTATGTTAATTGAACGTATTAATTAACGATAATCACATCTCAAATTTTTCGTGCAGTGTTCATATTATTTCAAAATTTGTACTTACCAGTATATTTGTGTATAGTACCAATATTATGTTAATTAATCCACAAAGAAGATATATACGATTGAAAATTTATGAATATTGAAGAAATAAATAAGTATTTATATTTGTTGGATGGTTAAGGTATATATCTAATATTGTAGCTACACCACTTATTTTATTTGTTAGAATAAGAAATTATTTGGTAGAAATGTATGCGTGCCCGTGCCCATATTATTTCTTCCCATCTTTAATATATATTACTTATTAAGCTAGATTTTAATGTTACGAACGTGTTGAAGCTTTATTTTTGCACCTTTGGTGCCATTCATTTGTCAGCTGAATCTTGTTTTGGATTTATATTTTTTTCTAGAAAATAATATTAAATGATAAAAAATTTAATAAAAGCGCAAAAATTATCATTAACAATATGCATTAATTCACTTAATATGTTGTCAATAATTTTCTTTTTTCTTTTTTATATACATTGATTAACATTTTTAAGGGTAGATTGTTTCTTATCATTACGACTATTGCTCAATTCATTTGAAGTATACATACTACTAATTAAAAATTATATTTTTCTTATACTCTTTCCTAATTATAACATCAATATTTATTATTGTAACCGTGCATTACCAACGGGTTTACCATATTATTTTATTTTTATGATATATACTTGTTAGTGAATTCCAAATGATGTGAAGTGTAATTGTTGGGAATTGTCGAGCCAATTGTGTGGGCCCATGGTCATAACGGGGGCGACGTAGGAGACAAAGCAACCTTGATTGCATCAATTTTATTCTTAAATCGGGGTGAGTTCGAGACTGCAAAAAATACTCAAATTAGATTGGAACCGATTCTCCTGCCAAGATAGGAGAAAAGAAAATGTAATTGTTGGGAAAAATATCCCCAATGGACAATCAAAAGCTAATGGATAAAAATTAAAATATAATAAATCAACCAATTCGTGAAATATATAATTAAGGATTTTTAAATTATAATTAATTCACAATTAAAAATATTTTAGGGTTGTGTGACGTGAAATACATTATAATTTGGCTGGGCGGTTTCATTGGGCCGCATATATTTTTTAAAACGTGGACGGCTCTATGTTGGGACTAATTAATCCTTTCTCTACATTTTGACAAAGTTAAATTAACTCAATTTCATTATAAAGGTCCATTTGGAGTAGTGAATGGGTACCTTAATTAGGTCTTTCCTTTTTTAATAATTTTTAATTTTTAATTTTGTTGACAATTAGAGTCAAAAATTTATCTAATTTTGTGGTAGATTATTTATTGAAGATCGTACAAGAATAGTTGTGAAAACTTATATATAAATAGGTAAAACGATGATTTTCTATTTGAGCTTTATATGTTTTAAATTAAATCGTTTTCAGTTCGAGGATTATAAATTGAGTGTAAATTAAACAAGCGAAGTAGGTTTGATTTGAATTGATTTTATGCTTGTACTTGATAATTAAAAAAGTATGTATTTATTAGGTCAAACGCAAAATTTATAATAAGTAAAATTATAAAAAAATTATTCATAAAACATAAAGTTCCACAACTTCAATTATAATATGGAAAGAAACTTGGGAATATATTTTGTTTTGAGTTAAGACATAGACGGCACATTAGGTATTATTTTTATTATATAGATAGGTGGTGTTTTGACTTGTCGAAATTAATTTTAATGATCTCTTAGTATGGATTGTATTTGATTTGAATTATTTTGGAATTTTTGATTATTTTGATAATTAAAAAGAAATAAATTTGGATTATTCTGAATTCAAATTGGAAATTGTTTCATTTCCAACCAAAATTGAATTTTGATGCAAAAGAATAACTCGAAGAAATTCAAATTTTGAAAATAAAAAATTATCAATTTAAGCTCAACTTAACACTTGATTCATGTTCAGTCAAACTCAAATTTTTGAGACAGAAGACTCGAATAAATTAAAACATAAATACTCGAATAAATTAAAATTTTAAATCATATAATATCAAATTCAACATAAATTAAAACAAGCTCGAGTGCTCGACTTGCTCAACTTAAGGACCCGCTTGTTTTTATTTTCGTTCTTATTTTTCATTTCTATCATTTTCGAATTTTGAAAAAGTAGTTAGAAAAAATGAGTTGAAAATAAGTTTGTATTTGGACAGGTTGTTGGAAAAATAATGATTATGTTGAACTTAATAGATTATAAGAGATAGTAGTAATGATATCGAGAGAGATGATACATATATGTTATTGGGACAAGATACATAAATTATTTGGGAATGCATTTTGAAAATAAAAGTGAAAATAATGTCCGATAAAAATATATAAAAAAATAATATATTTTAATTTTTAATGAGTAAAAAATGTAAAAATGAGGTATGGAATAAAACCAAACGGACGTAATTTTCAGGCCGACTCAACTTTTTAATTCTTTTTCCTGTTGTACCATCACAAATCAAGTGCATATATATTATTGGGACAAAATAGATAGATTATTTGGGAATGTATTTTGAAAATAAAAGTGAAAATAATGTCCGATAAAAATATATAAAAAATAATATATTTTAATTTTTAATGAGTAAAAAATGAAAATATGAGGTGTGGAATAAAACCAAACGGCCGTAATTTTTAGGCCGACTCAACTTTTTAATTCTTTCTCCCGTTGTACCATCACAAATCAAGTGCCTCATGACAATTCCACTTTACCTCTCCATTATTCCTCCCCCTTTTCCACATTTTCTTCATCCTTCATCATATTTTGCATTTTAAATAACAAAAAGTTGAGTTTATTTTATTTTAACATAAATATATGCTTCAAATTCTGATAAAACTGAGCATGAAAACGTAAGAAATTGACATGCAACTGCCCATCACTTTAATGTAATAATAATATTTAAACAAAGGAAAATGGCAGCCGACAATTTCTGAAATGATTATAACTTGGGGAGTGCCGTTCAAATATATTTAAAAAAAAAACCTTAAAAAAAAGACAAACTTACTTAGGAATCAATGATCATACTTAAGCCCCCTGATTTACACGTAATCCCTGAAGTAAGCATCATTATTCTTACATCCATCAATTGTTGTTGCAAAACCAAGTTGGGAGATTGAGGCGCCGCATATATGCACTCATGTGATAATTATTAATTTAGTACCCACTTTAATTAATTTAATATATATGGGCAGCCCTTGATTTTGCTGCCATATATTTCTTTTCATTTTTTTTTTTTAAATAAAAATGAAAATGATAATCTACCCTAAATTTTTATTCTTATACTGTACCTTCGGATTAGTATGTGTAGTATACTCACATATATCGTAAAAAATAATTATTTTAAAGGGTATTTCTCGTTGTTCTTTTATTATTTATGTATCCAGTGCTTAACAAACGTTAATTTATAAGTTGACTAAAAATTAAAAATAATTATATATAAGACAGTCAGTCAATCATTATAGAGATTTCGTTGTTATGAATATACACGAGTATACCACGAGAGTTATATTAATAATTTATAAAGTAAAATACATAGTGATATGGATCTGAAAATCTTAGTATTCTTGGCATAATATTATAAAATATCATTGTTATTATTCAAAGAAGCATGAAGCCTGTGTTAACTCATATTTTCTTTTTCGATCATTCCAATTATAATTATAATTTATTTGATAATTTTTTTAGTCGAGTGGGTAAATATACTTGTGAAAGAAATTATATTAGTTGAATATTGTGTATTTTTTGCATTGAAATCCTTTATTGAGGTGGATAACTCAATTGAGTGTAAGATGGAATTTAATCATTGATGCGAGCTAACCGATTGATCTTATATAAGAGAAATCGAAATTATGCTAGAGCAAATGAATGAAAAAAAAAAGGGTATCTATAGGCGTCGTTGAAGAAAAAATAATCTTATATGGTAGGACGCATGATTTAAAGTGTTCTTTATATTATAATAACTTAAAATTTATCGCATAGATTTAAATGATTTTTGTAGTTTAATTGATTATTATATTTTGGTGGGCTTTTGTATTAGTGCATCATGCGCAAAGAATTCAAAAGCACTTCCATTTTAGAAATTTTGGAAATTCAAAATCTAAATCCTACTTGCTTAGAAATGAAAAATGATTGTGAAAAGTCAATTATGCCCCTTCACAAAGGAACACCATTGAGATAATGTTCCCTACAAAGCGAAACTTTGGCTTACATTTTGGCCACTCGAGTTAGATATTTGCTTTTGATAATTAATTAGTCATGTTATAATCAACATCAATAGTATCATCTACGTATAATCCTTTTCGTAGTCCCATCATATCATTATCTTCTGGAATACATCTCTGTTGGATACTTAATGGGATTGGACCGGAAGATTTGATGGAAAGGCGCTCAATTAATCAGAGCCATCAACTATTATGAACCTCACTCCGTGGACGCTCTTAATACCGCAACTCAGCATCAGTGCAGTGGACCAATGTGCACTCAAATGGAACTATCACATGACTCACGATGCCAGAGGTAATTTGGTATTAGTTCGAGAAATTGAATGCTAACTATTTAAATATCTTTAAAATAATTAATTAATTTTTGAATGCATAATGATGTGAGTTTGAAAGTAATATTTCACAACTATCAAAGTCAAATTGTTGGATCGCACTGAGCTATTAAATTACGTAAACCAGAATCTTTAAATTCTAAAAGCACAATAAAACTTCGGGCTGTCGGAAGTCACTCAATAAAAACATTTAAAGCTGGATTGGTTGTATTTTCATTCTCATTTTCTGTTTTCATTGTTTTATTATGTATTTTTATTTTATTATTATTTTACGTATAAAAATAAAAATATAATTGGTTGTGGTTAAAAATAATATTTTAATATAATAGTATTAAATATTATTACTTAATTGATTGTGGGTCCCATTTTCTTGAAAAGATAGAAAAAAATAATTATTTAATAAATTAGTGGAAAATTATGTGATAAAAAATTAGTATTAAATTTTATGTGGATCCCATTATTTTGGAATGATAAAAAAATTAATATTTAATTAGTTGATGGAGTTTAATTATTTTTAAATTAATAGGTATTATAGTTTTTTTATAAGTATGAAAATGAAAATGAATTGTGTTTTCATTGAAAATGGTACAAATAATGGCGTTTTGAAATAGTGTAAAATAAGAACATAGTTGTCTAGAACACAACCAACCCAACACTTAATCACTCAAATTAGTGACTGAAACGATGAGGGAAATTAGAGAGCAAAAATATCAATTGTTTAGGATATATTGCATACTTGAAAATAAGGTAAATTTGGTATTTACATGGAGTTGTCATTTAACAAGTATGTGGTGACTGATGTAGCATAATTTAATACGTCCACATTTATATGAATCAAGGGCAGATATACACACACATATATAAATATATATTAGGTTCAGTTAGGTTGGGTATTGAATTGGATGAATTTTGATTAGAAAAGACGTGGATCCTGACTCATTGAGTACAATATCCTCTTACAATGATAGAGTAAAATACGAACTTCAATCATACAATTCATTTTGAATTTGTTGATACCTTTTTAGTTGAATCAGGAATGTAATTCATATTACCTGGTTTGATTTTAGATATAAAAGTTTCAATTAGGTACATAAAAATAAACTACTCTACTTTTTGTTGGATTTATGAAATGGGCTTTTTGAATCAAGTACATTAAAAAATAACCTTCAAACTCTTCAAAATGTATTGTAATATTAATTCATAATTAAAAACTTCTTATATTATTCTTTTTTTTAATTATGATTATCTAATACCCCTAAGTCAACAACATATCAAATCTTGTGCATTATACTATGTAGTTGTCTAAACAATAATTGGCAATGCGGTGGCAACAAAATAATTATATTACAAAGTTGTCATAATATATATTAGTATATTAGCATCAAATAAGGTATATAGTCATCGCCAATTTGTCAATTATTAATGTACTTTTCTATTATATTCTTTTTCAAACCAAACCACAAAAAAAAAAAAATCATAATTAAACCTTGATTTCGTCTCACGTGAAAGATTGCATCAAACAGATTAGTAAATTGTGTATTAAGAAGAATCACAGATACTACTGGATTTACATAATTTTCTGCATTAATAATGCAATTAATTAGTCTAATTTTTTCTTGATTCTTTCAGGCCTAAAGGGTCAACTGGGTTCTGACCCTTTGCCTTTGGGGCAGATTTAAGGTTCAATATTCCTCCAAAAAATTATTAGTATTGACTTTTGAGTCTAATCAACCTCCGTTTATTATACCACAAATTGTGGGTTACATGATTTTTTAATTTTATTAATTAATTAATATTCTTATTCAAGCAGATCCTGAATCTTAATTGCTTTGCTCAGTGCTTTAATTAAAGTATTTAAATTAATTAATCTAGTAATTGTTTCTATCATATGTAATACTAGAAAACTTGGGAATACGAGTTGTTTCTGCATAACAAGTTGTAAATAAAAATCAACATAAAGTCAAGTCAATGGTCCAGTAGCAGAGCAGTATTTTACCCAATGACATGAGTTTCATACATAAAGTGTGAGATCAGGAGTTGTACTACAAAAAATTAGAGCATTAATTACGGTCAATTCGTGGCTGATGTTGAAAATTCATAGTTTTAGCTATAAAATTGTCCTAGCGAAATTTGAAGTCAATGCTTTCGTAGTTAACCCTCACTACGACAATCCATGATGATCATTTATATATATATATATATATATATTAATTTTTATATGGATAATACATAACAAATCTGTCATACTCTAAAAGTACAATGCTACCAATTGATAATTAATAGTTTTTTATTGATTATAATTAATAAAAATTATATTTGCTATAAAAATTCATAGCTATATTTTATAGCTGTAGCTACGAATTTAATTTCGTAGTAATTTTTCCGTAGCAAATATTTAAGTTTTTGTTAGTATTGAAACTTAACGGACATCTAATGTGCATGTGTATACATTATTAAAAAAAAAAAAAAAAGTTAGCGGTCAAATAATTTATTTGCAACCTATGTTTAGACTCTAGTTAAATAAATAATTAATATAAGTTTAAGAAATTGATTTTGGCATTCATCGATAAGACAAAATTTAGAAATATTTTCTACCTTAAATGAGCATCGATCGGGCCAAACTGGAAACCATATCTTGATTAGCTGTTAATTTGAAATTTGGAGGAGGAGATAGTCTTGTTCCTTGTTCGAGGCGCAACAAAAATTCAAAAAAATCTTAGGACCTTGGGGGGTGTGTATATTAATATTGCTTTATAAATTTCTATGTGGTCAAATTGATTAATTATGGAGCATTAAATATTAAATAAGAGTATTTTTATGTCATTATCAGAAACAAAATTATAGTCACATAATTTTAGAATATAGTTTTCATCTTAAACCAAAAAGAATTTCAAATATGGATTTTACCATAGAAAAATATAGCACAAAACTGCATCAGAATCACTAAGAGGGTGTTTGGTTTTATTTCTAGGATCTATTTTTATTTTCAGTTATTTTTAAAAATTAGAAAGGTAGTTATAATTTTGAAATGAAAATAGATATGTGTTTGAATGAATTGTTGGAAAGTAATTGTTACAGTAGGTATAGAGTTGAAAAGATTGTTGATTTATCTTATTTAATTTTAAAATAATAGTAGGTACTTTTTGTTAAATCAAATTTGAATTTGATTGATGTGATAAGATGATGATATGGTAGGTTTAAACAAATAAAAATAAAAATATGAATATTTTGAGTGAAAATAGGGAGAAAGTAATAGTTTTCATTTTTTTATTTTTGAGTAGAAATGAAACCAAACACCCACTAACATGCACGCAAGAATGAAATAAAAGCAATTGATTTTATGATAGAGAAAAATAGCATTACATATATATATATATATATATACACACCATAATCCAATATAAAAGCACAAGTGGGTCGATGTATTAATATCGATTGACATACATTAATGAGAAATTATATCTCAAAAAAAGTCTCAAAAAAGTAAGAAATACCATATTATATGTTATTTCAAAATTTTGATATCCGTTGTTATAATTGTTCATCGGATTGAATTTATCCAATAAACTTGATAATTCGAACCAAACCAACTTAATTGGTTTAGGTTGGATCAAATTGGGTAACCAGATGAAAATCAATTAATAATTAGTTTGGACTGAGATTCCATTTTAGCATATACAACCTAACACAACCCGGCCCATCTAACAAGATTGAAAATTAAAAAATAATTTATTTTTAAATTTTCTTCACTTTTCCATTTTTAATCAATAGTCTCCCTTATATATATATATATATATATATATGAGTTTGATGAATTTGTTTTTATTTTCTTGATATATATTTAGTTTTCTATCATTTGATTAAATAAATTAGAATTTTAAATTTTAATTAGTATATAATTTTTGTATTAAAAAAATAAGGAGGAGGGGAAAAAAAAGAAAAAAAATGAACAGGTAGATCTAATTACCTGACCAAAGTTAACCAACCCAACTTAAATTGAATTGGTTGGATTTAAGTTTGAAGATCTCATTTCACAAAATTGATCCAACCAATTCCAATTAAATTTAATTGATTTGAACTATTTTTTTTTTTTTTGGCAAATTCAATCCAATCCAACCTTTAAACACCCCATGTGTTATAAAAAAGAGATCAAATATCATCACACCCTAGATCACCACGGGTGTATTCTTGCACGACCGTATATTTGTTTTTAGGACACACCGGAGTTTCACCAGATCATTGCAGCCCAAACGCACCCGGATTTCTATTGCCAATGACTAAGAAACGGGAACTTCCGGTGTTGACCAACCAAACCTATAAAATACTAATTTACTACAAAAATTCAAGAAGAAAAAAGAAAACAACAGAACATATCAATTGTAAACAAAGAAAAATATGTAGTAAGAGAATATTTGGCTAATCTTATTTAAAAAGTTTTATAAGTCCATACATTTTATAAAATGTTTTTTGTGCTTATAAAATGTAAGGGTGTTCACGGGTCGAGTTGATTCTGGTTTGAGGAGAAAATGAATCAAAATTGATCATTTTTAATTGGTTTGGAGTTCAGGTAATCGGGTTCAATAAAAAGAAAAAGAAAAAAGAAAGAAAAAGAAGAAAGCACTAGTTGCAATTTGTTTAAGTCTTTAACTAAAAAAAATTGGCAAGCTCTAATTGTATTTAAGTTAAAATTGAATAGATGGCCTACATAAACAACATTACCATAGTATAATCTTATCAAAACAATCAAATTATTCTCAAAATATTTATCAAAACTAAAAAACACACAGCATTGTACTTGAGCACCACAAGTGATAATTGTTATAAATTATCTTCTTCTTTACCACAAGTCATCATTGATAAGATAAAATCCCAAATTCAAATTTAAGTTGAACATTAAATGTAAATATTAATAACAAAAGTCATAATTTTAAAAAAATAAATTATTATTTATTTAAATTAATGATCTGGTCGGGTAGGTTAGGTGAATATGAAATTTGAAAACCAAACCAAATGTAATCAGGTTTGATCAGGTTTGATCAGATTTTACCCGATCAAACCAAACCAAGTCGGGTTCATTGGATCGGATTTATCCGATGAACACCCTTATTAAGATGCTAGATCTTTTTTAAAAGATAAGTTCTTAAAGTATTTGGATAAAATAAAATTTTAGAGCTTATAAAATATTAGTAATGACAATTTATTAATTAATATGCTTAAAATAAAGGGAATTTGTGAAGATCCTATAAATAAGCAAGGAATTTCTAACTTTTTTAAAAAGAGTGTCGAGTGTCCTGTGGCCCAGCGGCATAAGTCTCTCACATAATTTGGGAGGCCAGGAGTTCAAGCCTTAACGGACTCCTGATGTGCGTGTGTATAAATAAAAAAAAACTTTTTAAAAAAGAGTTTATAAGCTCCTAACATCTTATTTTAGGAGCTTATAAACTCTTTTAAAAAAATATATATCAAATACTTTTTGACATTTTATAAACTTTCAAACATCTTATAAGATATTTTGAGTAGTTTATAAACTCATTCGAACATCCTCTAAATTAGTTATTTTTCCAACTAAGTACGAAAGAAAATTAAAGAAAGAAAAAATGAAATCTTTTATGGGCGTTGGAATCTGGTTGACTTCCATTATAGAAGTACGTGAATTAGATTTTGGCAAGTTGGGGAAATTTAATTTATACTTTAAATAGTGACTATAGACCGAATAAATCTCCCACTATTATTTATATTTCCTTGTAAAATGTACACCAAATATACCTATTTTAAGGTACATACAATGTGGCTCTGTTAAATCATAGTACTAACGGAATTTTGCCACAAATAGTAAGAACTCACATGGCAGAATAGATGCATATTGCATGGCTCGTTTGCTCTGTCCACATTAAGATTTAGCATTTTTCGTACGTACGTACATTAGTTTTTTCCTGAAAGGAATCGAATCTTGATGGCCATGATATGACCTCAAATGGCCACAATAAGATTTGCCAATTCGAGCTTAGTCCATTATTAATTAGATCGTGCAACTGATTTAGATTAGTTAATTTGTTCACTATTAAGGTTTTCCTTTTTTGTTTTTGGTGGGATTTAAGGGGCTGTTTGGTTTTATTTCCATCATTTCTGAAATAGTGAGAATTAGTTATGTGATGTGATGTGATGTGAAAATGAAATGTATTTGGATGAAATGTTGGAAATGTAATGATTATATTGGTTTTAATAAGTTGTAGGTGGAGAGAGACAGAAATAATGGAATAGAGAGAGAAGATATATAGGTTATTGAGAAAACATATATAAGTTATTGGAGAATGTATTTTGAAAATGAAAATAAAAATTATATTAGGTGAAAATTTCTAAAAAGTGATGGTTTTTATTTTTGGAATAGTAGAAAATGGAAAAGTGGATGTAGAAATAAAACCAAACGGAAACATGATGAGTGATTCGGTTTGAACATGAATTCTTAAATGAAAAATAATAGATATTTTTAAGATGAAGATTAATTAATAATATCAATATTGTTTCACGTTGGAGGAGTCGAGAGTACTATCAAAAATGGTTTCTAAGTTTTGCTGTAAGCGTGAGGGATTAGCTATATATTATTTATAAAAAAACTAATATATATATATTTATAAAATAATAATTTGCTACAAATTAGTTGTAGCAAGAATTGCTTACAAGAGCATTTGCTTTAAACTCGGCTATAGTTAATATCGTAGTTAAGATTGTAAATTTTTAGCATTAATTATAGATTAATGATTAATCTATGTAATACATTGAAGTTTTAATATTTTGCAATGATCATATCTCATGAAAATAAACTTCTTATGTTTGGCGAAAATTTAAATATCATTAACTATATTAATATTCATCATGTTAATGTGTGAAAACATTAATAACTACAAGATATCGAAAAAAAAAAAACAATGATAAATTGGTTGAACGATTCCAACGAGGACAAAAAATGGGTCAAAATTGTTGAAAAAAATTAATCAACTCGAATTAATTACGTTCCTTCTTATTTATGTGAAAAGTAGTTACAACTCGAATTTATGTCAAATATTCAAAAATTGGATTCACATCGGTATTGCTCAACATTGTCCGCACTCTTTGCGGCTAAATATGTTATTATCAAATCTTAATTTCTCAGGATCCAAAGTCCAAAGGAAAAAAGAAAAAAGAAAAAAAAACATATATATATATACACACACACACACTTGTATAATTAATATAAATAATAATAAGACAAGAAAAGAGCATGTGGCCATTCTAGTACTTTGCCTGAAAACAAAAAAAGCCACGTATAATGATGAGTTGGGCATATTAGCAAATCCTATGAGAAACTCATAAATCATGCATTCAAGAATTAATATATTTTTTT
Organism: Jacaranda mimosifolia; assembly: GCA_018894105.1. Classification (NCBI taxonomy): domain Eukaryota; kingdom Viridiplantae; phylum Streptophyta; class Magnoliopsida; order Lamiales; family Bignoniaceae; genus Jacaranda; species Jacaranda mimosifolia. The sequence goes on along the minus strand of CM032125.1, from coordinate 32,140,749 downwards.
CACTACTAAATCGATGAAAATTTCATCATTATTATTTTTTTCTCATAAGGAAGTGATTATGCATTTAATTTCGATTACTTTAGATCTTTTTTCAAAAAAATCAATGTGAGAAACTCATGGTTCATGCATATATATGACCAAGTCATGGTTTATGCATTGAAGGATTAATATTTTCTTTCACTATTAAATTGGACAAAATTATATTGTTTTTTCTCATAAAGGACATTCTAAATTCGATTTCAATTATTTGTAATTATCATTCCTTTGCATTACATTAAAAGAATTTATATAATTTGCAATTTTTTTAATCAATATGCATTGCATGACTTTACGACAACTAAGAGAATTTCAAAGATTAAAAATTTAATTAAATATAATTATTACTAAAAGAAAGGTATCAAAGTTCAATGGCATGTAACCCAGCAGCATTAAGTTCCCCCATTATATGGGAGATTTTTAGTTCAAACTAAATTGACTCCTTTTATGTACTTTATGTGCATCTGGTTGTGTAGCGTATAATTTAATTTACTTGATTTGAAAATGTGATATTATTGATTTATATCAAAGATTGGAAAATAAACAAACTAATGATTTTATACATGCATATATATATATATATTTAGTTTTAAATTTCAAATCTCATACATACATGTGTAAAAGTGATGCCATTTAATTATTTGACTAGTGATAATGCAATATTGCATCATTAAAGTCCCAAAATGTCAAAGCAATCCTCTATCTACAGCATAGGATGGTCCAAAATAGTAAAAAAGAATATGTGACCATTCAGATAATTTATGCCGTAAAAAAAAATATTTATTTAATTTCATAAATCTAGTTGGCATAAGTTACGAAAAATACAATCTTGGAAAATAGATCAAGTACATGGTACAAAAAGACTGCTGCTTAAAAATTCTCTCTTAGCATTCATTGACCTACCAAATAAGAGTACAAGAGAAAAATACATTGGTTGAATTTTCCAGGCTGTGAAAATTAGGTTTGCACCCCTTGTGATGTCCAAAAATTTTATCATCACCACCATCGTCAAACTTTTGAACCCACTAAGAAGCAAGCAAATTGTCGCATTTGCCCCTGCCGCAAAAAATATCATAATTAACTAAACTACCCCCTCTTCTTCTTCTTCTTCATCTTTTTTTTTTTTTTTTTTAATTTTTTTCCCTCACTTCTCTCTACATTTCAATAATAATTAAAAAAAATTAATTAGTCATATTTATAATATCTATATCCTAAAATATATATAAATTTATAGAAAAAGAAAAGGAAAACAAAATTAACATAGACAATCTTCCTTGTTTTCTGCTTTAAGTGGCAAATTTTTCTGATCATCAGCTTCTTCGTTTTCATCAAGAAATGAATATCCTCCGGTCAGCTCTTCTGCTCTTCGGGCCTCGAATTCCCAATCGGTTTTCAGCAAAACCACCATCATTGTAACCATACAAGAAGCTTGGGCAGCCACAAGCCCGAGCCAGAGGCCCTTAAAATCCATGTTATAGAAGAAAGCTAAGCCCACGGCCACCGGCATTCCCACTAAATAGAAGCAACCCAAGTTGATATTTGCTCCTACTTTAGGCCGGGCCGTGCCTCTCAGTACTCCACAGCCCGTTGTCTGAGGGCAGTTTCCGAGCTCGCAAAGCCCGATTATGGGCAAAACCATGGCCGTCAATGCTATTATCTCTCTATCTTGAGTGAACATGCTGGACCAGATATTTCTAACTGAAACTGCGAAAAACAGGGCAGAGAAGCCCAGTAGAAAGCTGCCTGAGAGCCCGACGACGGCGGCGAGCTTCGCCTTTTCTGGCCGCCGGGCTCCTATTTCATTGCCTACCCTTGTTGAGACGCTGAAGCTTAGAGAAGATGGAAATATGTAGATTAATGAAGTGGTTTGGATTAGTATCCCCATTGATGCAACCGTTGCTTTGGGGTTTAAGAGAAGCCCACAAAGCAAAATCATTATTTCGTACCACCACCATTCGAGACAAACTGAAATGCAGCTTGGAATGGCCAAATTCAGAAGAGATTTCCAGCCCTTTAAGCATTTCATGGATAGACCTTCCCATGTCTTTTTGTACACTCCGGAGAAGAGAATATACAAGATTAAGGAAGCAACAACGTTGAAGTTTGTCCAAACTCCACTTAGTGCCACGCCCTTTATGCCTAGACTAAGCTTTGTAACAAGAAGATAGTTGATTGGTATGTGTAAAAGAATCGACATAGCTGCGCAGAAAGTTAGAGGCAAAGTTATGGACTGTGTCCTAAGGTAAATCCTCAATGGATGTAACAGAGATTGAGCGAATAAATCGGGCAGCGAGTAGAACAAATAAGCTTGTGCTTGTGTTGCAATGGCTTCATCTTGCCCACAGAACAGTAGAATCCTTTTCATGTTGAGCCACAAAAAGGATATTGGAAATGAAGTAAAAATGAGCAAAAGCACCGTTCTTTGCAAAGAAAGGCCGAGCAGCGTGTACTTTTTAGCTCCAAAAGCTTGTCCGCAAATGGGCTCCATTCCCATGGCCAAGCCGGAGAGGATGGAGTAACCGGTGATGTTGGCGAAGCCAACGGCTAATGAGCCTCCGGCTAAGGATAAGTCCCCCAACCGGCCGAGAAATAGCATGGAAATCATGGACCGGGAGTAGAGCAGTAGACCGGTTAGGATCATGGGGAAGGCTATTCTGGCCAAGGAGATGGCTTCTTGGTTGACAAGAGACAGATGGGTGGTGGGCTTGTGGGGTTTCGTGGATTGGATTGTTGGTGGTTGGCGCGGCTGTTGATGGGGTGTTGGGGTTTTGGGGATCAAATTAGTGAACATGTCGGGTTCTTGCGGTTTATGATCATTATGGTTTGGTTCGTGATCTGAATTGCATTTGATAGATGGTGGTGCTGTGTTTGTCTGTTGGCACATTCTGGTGCAATTTTTATTGGGTATTTTTTATGTGCTAAAAAGAGATAGAGAGAGAGGGAGAAAGAGAGAGAGTGAGTGGGAGAGAGCAGAGATTTTGGGGGGGTTTGAGAAAGGGCGTAGGGGTTGAGTTTATATAGGGTTACGCGGACGGCTTTGCGAGAAACTTGCTTGCATTTCATGTCGTGTACCGACCGGCCGCCAGGCGCTAAGAATACATGAACGCGATTTCTTTATTGAACTAAGATTCTATATAGTATGCTGTCACTCTTACTGCTTAAAGTCGGTCATCCACAACATAAATCGTGTTAAAATTCTTTCTACTTAGTCGACATAAATTTCAATACGCCTTTGGTCCAAAGGAGAATAAACCCAAGGAGGATATGGAATAAAATGACTCTCCTTCAATTGTGAAACTTGCAGAGATTGATTATGATTTGGAGCCAACAGACAGATAAAATATGAGCAGGAGTTCAAGTAATACGGTCTCGATTATTTGATTATGATACAATCCCTGATGACGATTCAAAGCTCTTGTGCTAAAGGATAGTCAGTAATAAAAAAAATTAGAAAAAATAAAAACAAGCTTAAGCAACTATTTGATCATTTGTGGAGTGTAATGTAGCAAATTATAATAATACTTAGTAATACTTTTTTTATTTTTTATTTATATGCATGCATGTTGATTGTCCGTTATGTTCAAATTTTAGTTCTTGCACTATATATATGAGACACCATTGGACAAAAGGCCTTTTGGCCGATATAAAGCAATATGGACGACTTTAATTAGTTTTCGGTTTTATGGCAGATACGGGGGTTTAAGTGGGGGTCTGGTACTGATGCAATACTGTATTTGAGTCAAATACTATGTAAAACGTTTTTAATTAAAAAGACAATTTGAGGATTAGAAATGTAAGGACAAAATTGCGTCTTAAGGACGGTCACTGGTGGACCCAAACAATCCCGCGGCCTGTTAAGGGCCCAAGCTACATTGATTTTGATCCAACGTGACAAGAAGAAAGTGGTAGGATTAAGATTTAGCAAGCCGAAATTTGGGTCCATTTTGTTGTGGCACGGCACACCGAAAGTGTGACTCAGAACAGATGTGTCCGAAAACCATATATATATACCTTGCTTGCTTCTTGAGTTTTCGAAATTATGTCAGAAAGGTCAGCTTTGTTGTAAGTTTCAATAAGAAATCATGGCAATTGTTGATGTGGGCAAATCTTATAGTAGTTTGTTTTTGTTTGGAAGATTTGAGCCGTAGTTTTTATGGTATTTACAAATATAATGGTTAAACAGGTTTGATGCTCCATATACAGTTGGAAATATAACTATTATGTGTTAGTTTAATAGGTGTTTGATATGGGAGGTCAAAATAGGAAAATATTCAAAATTAATAAGTAGATTCGTAAAATTTAATTATTAGGTTGGGTTGATCTGAATGACTTGAACTTGATCCGAATCGTTCTCCATCTTTGATTAAGGACCACGTGTATGGACAAGATGTCACCATGTCACCCACTCAAGGCTTGCTAAATGTCTAGTGGCACATTCCTAGGTATCTTCTACATATATTCACTCCCACAAACTCTCTCTACTTTCCCAATTTATATTCTACTTTATTCGTCACTCTATTATTTGACCCCAAGGTCTGAGTTGAGCTTGAAGAATTTTTGTTGGACTCTTCCCAGTGACTATAGCGATCTTGTTGTGATTTTAGATTATACCAGGTATTGTAAACTGAAACCCGACCTAAATTAAATGGATCTGACTTTGCGAAGGATGACTTCTAATCTAAATCAGTGATTGTATGCAATCAACTTAGGATCACACTTTCAAGTTCAAATTCATTTCCATAATTCTATTTCTTTTCGGATTATGTTTATGCATATGGCACTTTTTGTTCGTTTCTCTCTTTCTTTTCCATGATTGAAGTTATGGAATGGTATTATTTAGCATCTTCAAGGTCCATTAAGGATTCTTAATCTCACTCATGATGATTAGATTTGTCGTTTTGTATAAAAATTCAATTGTATTGAAGTATTATTTCGTAACCACACATTAATGGAGATTTTATCCTCAAGAACAAATAGTCCTCATGATAGAAGCATCAATTATCCTTCATATATTAAAGTAGTTGATCTCTATGTTTGTCGATGAATTTGATGATCGTCACCCATAATAAAATTAAATAAATAAAAAAAAGAAAGTATTAAAAAATGGTCCAATTAATTTTCACGAGGGCTAAAATGGGATTTGACAATGTCAATCCCAATAGAAGTCTCTCAAGAAGGAAAAGGAAAGTCAGCACCTGGCCTTCAGTAATTTGGGGAATTTCATCTGAAGTCGTACGTCTACACTATAAGTCGGATGGTCAACAATGCAATAGTGGCTGTGGCTACTAACGGCAAGTGGACGGGAGTTAATGGCTCGACCACATTAAAGTGGGTTGGTCCAACCCCTCTGGTTTCGGGGCCATTAAGCCCACAAAGTGGGTCCCAAAGTTTAAGAAGACAAATTTTTATTTAAGAAAGAAAAGAAAATGCTTTGGTCTTATAAGCGTGTGGAAATCTTCTTTCTCAAAATAGGAATTAGCAATAAGCATTTTCATGTCCTGAGGTGCCGTTCACAAAACTTTTAATTGACTTAAACCAACAGACTTATCACTTCATGTTTGTTTCATATATATGATATTCCTTTTATATTATTCAAAGTGTGAGCATCAATGTGAAACAAAATCGAATTCAGATTCATTAAGGTTTTCTTTTCACTTATTACTTCATGTTTGTTTCATACATATGATATTCCTTTTATATTATTCAAAGTGTGAGCATCAATGTGAAACAAAATCGAATTCAGATTCATTAAGGTTTTCTTTTTTTTTCTTTTTATTTTTATTTTTTATTATCGTACTATTATCAGTCTTTAGCAATTCTTTCAGTCTTCTGGAAGAGACTTTATAATCACTTTTCTTTAGCCCATAGTTCACTCACTTCATAACTAAACGTTGTTCTCTTTTTAAACCTTATCCCCCAACCCCTTTCCCCCATCCCAACCACCACCCCCCCAACCCCGCGCCCCACAAAAAAAAAATTAGTGACAAAACTATAATAGGTAATAATACAAATATATCATTAATTATTTATATTAAGTAATACAAATTTTTATTTTGGCACAAAAATAATTTTTACAAGTTTAATAGTGATAGGATCTATGGTTTAAGTCGTTGTTGTTGACAATTATAGCAAAAAAAATTTAGTACCAATAAAAATCTGACAATTTCTGTTGTCACTAAGTTGTCATTATAAATGTATTACCAATGATCATATTAACAACTTAAAACACTAGTTATTGCCACTATTAAGCTATTATGTGATAAAATAAAAATTATTATCACTTAAAATCTTTGTCACACAATGAAAGTTATTGTTAATTATATATACAATAGCAATGATATTTACATTGTCATTAATTTTTTGTTATGGATATTATATTTTTTGTAGTATATGTATGCACGATGGAGTTTTTAATTCGTTGAGCGTACATAAATAAGAATTTTTTTTGTTAAAATTAAAATAAATTGTCAGTGTAGAATTTTCTTTTAAAAATAATTATAACCCTTAATTGTCTATTATATCTGCTTTTTATTTATTTCAAAGTCTGCTAGATTCGACAATTTAATCTACAATAATAACGTGATGATTACATATTATTTGCTAAGATAAAACCCCCCCCCGTCTCCAATAAAATTAGAGAAGCTTCAAGAATATTTGGCTCTGTGCGGCACTCTTTGTCAATTTTCTTGAATCAAAACATGGAAAAAAACACTCTAAATATTAATAAAAGTGATCAAAAAGAGAAGTAGTTGAAGACAATAAAGCAGGCTGAAACATCTAGAAAAACACGACTTCATGGACATAATCGAATTTTATGGGATTTACCAAAGAAATCAACTGCCAAAACCGAATCTTTGATCATTGGCTGCTGGTTTTGAATTTGAGGAATATTGATCAAGTTATAATTACCGTCAATAAACAAGAAGCAACTTATAATTATAGTACTTAACCAACCCACTAAGACTATGCTAACTTCCATTATTAGCAAGTGTCCGAAAGTGGTCGATTTCTTTCAATAATTCTGGTTTTAACTTTAAATATTCCCTAGTTAAGTCGGTGTTATTATGACAGCATGACTCAGAAATCAGAATGTTTTGTTGGAACCTCAAAATTGCGGCGGACACTTGTACTTGGTTCAACGTTTTATGACTCTTTCGGCATTGTGCCGAGGAATATAATTTTTGAAAGTTGGTGGAGTGATCACGAGATTCTTTAAGTGTAATACGTATGAGAAATTAAGAGCAAAGTTTGTCCAAGCTATATTCAAATCAACTATAATTAGTAGGTTTTATACTTGTCTTGTGATTGATTTATAATTAGTAGGTTTTGTATTTATCCTATGATTGATTTGCAGTTTAAGGAAGATGATAAATGGTAATAAATTTGTATGTGTATATGATGATAATCATAAAGTTAAAAGTGATTATTTCAAATGGTTCCTTTTGAGATGGAGAATAGATTAATCATAATAAATTTATATTTGTATTTTATGATGCATGAAGTGAGGTGGGGAGTGATTCTTCTTATGGTTTAAGTCGAGTTTGATTGATTAGGGATCATATTGATTTGAATAGTTAGAAGTGATCAGAAACTTCTCTAGGTCATAAAAAATAAATAAAATTATCATCACTGAATGTTGCTTAATTAATAAAAATATTTTTGAAGATCAAGCTAGAGGTCAATTCCATGAGGCCAATAATAGGAGGAAAAATAGATAACTCAAGATTGAATATTTGAAAATAGATCTGTGATGAAAAATTTATTGGTGAATACAATTTTATATAAGTATAATGTCATGGCTTAATTAATTTAATGCATCCTTGGCTTTCTTGTGTAATTGCTTAGATCATTAGTCGGATCATCGAGTTGGGCCGATCAACCTGAACGAATAGTGCATGGATCTTTGGTCTGTGTTAGCATTTTATATTCTAAAAAATAAAAAAATTACTGACATAAAAGAATTAATTTCATAAGATATTGTTCTGTTAGCACGTAGAAGAGGATTTTGTCTTTGTTAAGAAGTGTGCCTATGAAGAAGAAACAAAGAATAATTTTACTATTTAGAAATTTTAAACTAATTATTCAATAAAAGATAAAATTTGAGATTATTAGTATCTGAATAAACATTTAAATTTTCTTGACCAGGTGCCTTGCACTCTCTTGACAACTATTCATTCTCTATTTAGTTTTTTGGCGAGCATGGGTTTATTCTATATATGCATGCATTTAAATTGAGCTTATTTGCAAATGAATTCAAATGCCACAGTTTGAAGACAAAATAACCGACAAAATAGAAAATCTGTCATCTGTCTTTAATCTTATCTCATGCTAATCCAAGAGATAATGATGATTATTAAACATATGTACATGTATATATATATGTGTGTGTGTGTGTGTGTGTGAATATTTTGGAATAATATGATTTTTTTTCCCAAAAAGAGAGTATTATAAATGACGAATTTTTTATCATTTCAACAAATTAATATTTTTTTATTTTTAAATCAGATAAATTTGAAGTATAAACTACACACACCAACACGCACATTTCGAATCAAACACAAGACCTCTCATATAATAGGGGAAACTGATGCCACTGGGTTATAAGTTATTGGACATAATAAAATTGTGTTTAGATACTGCTTATATAGGAAATTAAAAAGTTGACCAGGTCTTTGAGTAGACCGATGGTCAAATTATTTCCACTTAATTAGTCTTATCACTAATTAAGTCATCCTACATGTGAACAAATTTTTTATTTGAAAAATTCAAAGTCTAGTAAGCTGCGTTAGCAGGGGATAAGCTCTTTGGCTACTGATTAATCATCTGTCATTTCGAGAAGAAAATTTTTAAATCATTACTAGTGTAATTAGTAAATGTCTTATTTGAAATGACTTTATTAACTAAGTCTAGCAAATAAGACAATTTGATATTTAATATGCGATAGTTCTTTTTTTTTTGAGTTTTCACATTACTGGTCTAATATAAGACGTTAATAAATCTTTTCAACAGCTCATGATCGTTGGACCTCAATGGTCTCGATATTGATCATTTGAAATTGTGATTACATCATTATACCTTTAACCTAATTATTATAGAAAAGGATGCATATGTGTTGCACATGACAACCTTCTATAATCACTCAACCTACAAACTAATTTAAAGATACATATGGTCCGACCCTACTCCAAAAATAAAGTTTTTATCTCTTCTTTTAATAATAGGATCAATCATCAATGAAATATTAAGAAGATATGATAATACGTACGAATATTCACGTACAAATACATTAAAAATAAAATCATTTTCTCTCCTCTAATTAATAATAATAATATCAAGAAAATACAATAATACACACGAACGTCTGCATGCAGACATCATAATTAAAGTAGTGTCTGAAATACTTATATTCATTAGTTTATATATATATATGACTTAATAGGAGTTCTAGATTCAATTTCATTACCAAATTATTCTTTGATCAGCACATGCCTCCAGCTACTAAGGCATACTTTAAATATTACAGCTAAGAACTGGACTTCGATTAAAACCGCAAATCAAGGACTGACATCTTCAATTACAACAATTCTAGTATACTTAGGAAAGAACTTTGGAAAAATGTGTGAGAAATGAGAATCATCTAAAAATGCCTTTAGACTACAATGCCCTAATCTTGTTCAAACAACAAAGACAAAATCAACAAAGCCCCATGCATTTCAACTTTTGTGTTGTCATCTACTCATAGTACAGACAGTTTCTGTCTTTGGACTCTTCGTTGGATTCCAGGCAAAAGGGGTGTGAAACCAAAGAGCCCTTCTGCTGCTTCTTTGTTGTTGTTGTTGTTTTTGGGAGTTTTACACATGTCCATCATCCTTTGGATATTCTATAATCTTCATAGCCAATTGCCATGCATGAGGGGTGCTTTTTGTTTTTAAGTTGTGGGATTTTTTTATTTTTTATGGGGCATACTTGTGGGGCATTGAATTATTAAAATATTTGTTGGACTAGAGATGAGACTTTGTGTTTAATCTAATATATAATCACTTATTTTCACATTAGGGATGCTGATCCTTTTCTTTTTTCTTATTTTGTTATTTATGAGGAAAAGATGTACATGTCATCTTTATGTCAGCGTGATTATAAAAGTTTTTAGAATGTTAGATGTTCAAATCAAGTAATAGTTAATTACTACTCAACGCATCAACTCATTTCACAATATCATTAAAATGACTGTTAAATCATAATTTTTTTATTGTAAAGATAATTATTCTCGAACAGTCAAATCCATAATTTTAAGCAAATAATTTTCAATGGACATGTCAACTTTTCTTTGTTTGCTCTTTTACTTATGAGTTAAAAAGTGCAGGAATCATCTTTGTCTTGGCGTGATTATAGGAGCTTTCAGACTATGGAATGCTCAAATTAAATAATAGTTAACTACTACTCAAAGGATCAGTTCATATAGCAGTCTTATAAGATTGATAGTTAGGCCAAAATCTTTTTATTGTAAACCAATTGATTTACATGCTATTAAACCATAAAAGTGATGGATCAAACTTCCTTGTGATCAAAAGTAATGAGTTAGCTCATATGAACTATGCCTTAAAATAGCTCTTATACTCATTTGTCTTTTGATAATCAACTTACATACTTATTTGTCCCTTTAAGTTTCGAACATCTACCATCATTGTTAATTTTCATATCATGGATGAAGATAGAAATTAAGTTCCAATATTTTTAATCTTGAGGGATAATGAGATAGATATTTTGATCACATAGAAAAATAATTTTACATATAAAACTTGATATCACAGACAACTAAGAACGGACAACTGCACATTCACCCCCTACTAACTCATGTTATTCATGATATAGGATCAAGCGTGATACACTCGATCCAATCATGATTGTTGAACTAGTGAGAAGTGGATAGTGAAAATCACCCACATCCCACATCCGACGGTAATAAGCAAAAATATACTCGATCCAGTATAGCATGACCCCACTAACTCCGTATTTGCACGAGGATTTGTGCTTTGGAATGTCAATTCAATTAAAAAGTGATAAAAAAAATTAAAACGCCAAAAAAAACGAAGAAGGTTTGAATGAGACGTGATATTGGACTATTTCATTGGAATCAAAGATAATTGTCCCTGTTGATTCTTAATTCTCAATTCATGCTGGGGATAAGCGCTGTATTGTCTAGTGAACTTGTCCAATCATTTTGGCCTATAGATGGGTGGATGATTGGGACTTGGGAGGTGGTCATGGAAGATCTGCTGGGGATGAAATTTTTGACAAAAATGGATACGAACTCTAATTGTACTGCATCACGCCAGTTGAAATTTGTTGCCACTACATTGGATTTCTGTTTTGTGCAACTACTATTAATAGGGGGAAAGGAATATTCAAAATCTCATGACAAAAAAGGTGGATTGGTATATATCTTCTTTATTTATTTTCATTATTCTATCAATGTTTTTATTGACTATTTAGATAAAGGGATCCATATTTGACAAATGATATTGAATTTGATTCAAACTATCAAAGGATATATAACATATGACTTTTGATACTAATTCTTAGGGTGCGGGCATTACTGATTTGTACCAATTGGATTTTCTATATATTTTAAAGGATTTATTTTGAACGTTAGTGAATACTTTTATGATATTTTGTCAATAAAGGTTCAATAACATGTGATTATGCATGCACACATATAATTTCTTTATGCATATAATTCAATGAGTATTAACTACTGCGTGATATATTCAAGATCTATGAAATACTTTAATATATCACTATATTCAGGAATAAACTTAGAATAATGGTACCAATTAATGAGTAAGCATTTGTTCCATCGGCATACGTGTATGGGGATTTTGTCCTCAACGAATGAGAGGGATGGACAACTTATAAAGTGACCCAAGCTCTTTAGATCTCTTAATACATAACAAAACTTAGTATTATCATATAATCTCTAAATTCATCGCAAGACATTGAGGCCCCCCACCACCACACCCCACCCCCACCCGCACCCCCACAAAAAAGAAAAAAGGGTATTGTCATAGAATTTGGTCTTTACAAAAAGGTGCTCTAATGACAAGGGGAGTACTTTGTAAATTGCCTCGCATCCCTCAACGCCTTCAATGTGAGGAAAGATTTCATATTATCATGAGCCCTTCAATTGATGAGCTTATGAAGAGGCATTGTCTTTCCATAGATAGTGCTATCTGATTATACTTAGTCCATCGCTAGGCATGAATTCTATAAGCTATGATCTCTCCAGCACACCTTATAGGAGTTTTATATTTATGAAAAGATGTCTTAATAGGTAGCTGGGAGAGATGGACAACATACTAACCGGTTCGAGTGCCTTAACTTTAATGGAAAATAAGTTTTAGTATTATCATAAGCCCAAATTAAAAAATTTAAAAAGAAGTACATGACCATCATTTCCACAAACAATACTATTTGATAATATTCAAATCCAGGGCTAAACATAAAAACCCATGGTGCAAATTATTTGAAAATTTTATCCTCATAACAAAGATGCTCAATAAATAAATAAATTATAAACTAACCCAAACTCTTCTCCCCTACAAAGCCACGCAGAAATTGATATCATCAATTAGATATCTTTCTTTGGCATTACTTGAACTTAAATGCTTAGGGGCTGTATGGTTTTGTTTTCTAGAGGCATTTTCATTTTCTGATGAAAAGAAATAGTGAAAAGTTAGTTATAAATGTGATTTTAAAAATAAAATATTGTTTGAATGTTTTGTTTAAAATAAAATAATTGTATAGGGTTGAAAATGGATTATATTTGAATATTGTAATGATTTTGTATTAAAAGTCATGCAAATGTAAATAGGAGAAAACAAAATATGAAAATAGAGAGAGTGTGTGTGTAATAGCGTGTGTGGAAAAATATACCGAAAATGAAAATATATGTGAACATAAGAAAAAAATTGATAACGTTCTGTTTTCATTTTCAAGAAAAAATGAAAAGGATTTTTGAAAACAAAACCAAACCGACTATTCATGCATAATCAAACGATGCAAGCACATACATCGTTGCTTTGAAAATTAATTTTGTCCATTTCCAAGCCTATCTTCGAGCAAATCACTCCATTTAACTTGTACGAAAACAATTCTTGCAATACGTGGGCCTGAAAACTACAAATCCAAACATGTGGCGCATGTCCTCGTACCAATGCATTTAAACACACAACAATCATTCTCAACCAAACAAAAATCAAACTAATATATCATTTGGGTTGAATCTTTGTGTCTTTTCTTTTTCACAATTAATTACCGTGTGGTCCTATAATAAACACAAGTATTTTTTCCAAGTTTCTTTCTTGTAATCTCCATGCAGCCTAAAGTACAGTGCAAGCATTAATGTCTAGAGACGTGTCATTAGAATGACAGATACATTTCACTACGCTCTACAGCTTAGCCAATTGAAAGTCAGTGATTTCTGCCTCACTTTGTTCACAATGTTTATAATCAATGACCCAATGCTTCTGCAGTTGTTTTACTTTTCTGTCTAACATAAGTCACTTTCATGCGTAATAACTTTGAAATTTTTATGTATTCTTACCAAAAGACAAGTTCTATGTGAGTATGTTCTTACTATTACATAAATAGATTCATGTTTGTCATTATAGAAGAATGGGAATTAAGTTAGCGCATCTTTTGTATACCAATTCAAGTCTTTTCATTCAAAACTAGAATGATTTATGCTTATGAAGTAGCAATGACTAAGTGTTTTTATTTTTCTCAAGTCGGTGATTTTGTAGCCATGTTTCTTCCATTTGATTTGAAGAATTGACTTGGACAAATTTAAGAAAAGTAAGATATTGTGCGTTGAACAAAAATTTCGATCACTTATAATGAACGAAAAGTCGATAACTTTTTTTGCAAAATCGTCTAGAAGATTTGGTGTTTACTAATTTGACATGTTTATTAAGTTATTGTAAAGCGTCAATTTAATTATTAAAATCTAAATTCAGTGAATGATGTCTAAATAGGTCATTGAAATTACTTAAATTGTTGGAAGGAAAATTGGGAAAAAATGGAAAATCTTCATCCCATGTTAATTAGACACCAAAAAAAATAGTTGGACCGCTTAAGAGCCATAGTTTGACATTTAGATTCAAATCCAATAAGTTCCTACTAATATTTACAAGAATAGGACTTGCATCCTGGTAAATTCGAACAAAAAAATACACGCACCCACAGCTTGATTTCAATCTGGATTAACTTGTCCAAAATATATTTCTCAATTTGTCCACCAGTCTTTAAAAGAGTAGAACTTACATCCTAGTCAATGTTTTTAAAATTGGAAAGGATAAAGAATCGGAGACGTTACTGGTTATTGGTTCAACCAGTTCGATCGGTTGGACAATTGATTTGATCAGTGTAACGTTATAATAATATAAGAATTATATTTAATTTTATAAATATATATATAATATTTAAATGATATAGAAAGAATATTATTTGAAAAAATTTCAACTTACTTATTTTTAAGTATATTTTTAGAAAAAAATATTGTTTCACAATTAGTCAACTATAAATAAATAAAAAATAATATTTCACATTAATTTAAGTAATAATTCATTTCATGTTTCAACTCCAAGTAAAAATAAATTCTTTTACGTTTAATATTTAACATAATTTAAGAGAGATTAAATAAAATAAAACAACAAATTAAACATAAACATTCACATATAACCACCACATACTGAGTATGATATAGAACTACATAGGTATATTTTCAAATTTGTCTCCTTTCATGCATTCCGATTCTTACATATGTCCATAATTGTTCACGTTATCAAAATAAATGCTTTGAAATTATGATTTATTTTTGTCAGCGTCGTACCATTCATACCCACAGCTTTAAATGTACGTACGTGTACAGACATACTGAGTATAATATAGAACTAAAGAGGGATCCCAGAGATTGGAGTCTTCATCCATAAACAGTGAGTGCTCTGTGTCTGTCTGTATATGTATTATGACAGTGTTTGATTGACATACGTGTGGTGCAAACTGCAAAGCCTGTTATCCACATCGTTTGTAGTGCACCAGTGCGGTATGTTTTAAGAATTTGCACTACCTTTTTTATAGTACTGTCTGAAAAGCCAAATGCAATTTGTTTGTGTGTGTGTGTGTGTGTGAAAGCACCATACATCAGTCCAGACTGGGCAGTAGCTCTTTCTTTAACTGTTGGAGATGGGTCAATTCAAAAAGAAAAAAAGGAGAAAATTTGAGGGGTCCCTTAACATTTATCACCTGGGCCCTTAAAAGAATGTAAATTTGATTGGCTGTTTGTGTTTCTACATCTAATCTGAAAAGAATGGCACCAAATGAGAAATGGGTTTCAGAAAAAGTGTGATGCATTCTGAGAGGCTGTGTGTCTGCAGTGAAATGATAAGAAATCCAAATTTGATTTTTGTTCTCCCATGTCCACTGATAAAGATCTTCCAATATTCTTTTGTTAGCGTACATCTAAAGGTACACTGATGTGGTAATGTAGATAAATTAATCATTGCTACCACGTTATTAGCAATTTGTAAGTTTTATTTTTTATTTTATTTTATAAATATATAACATGTATCAAATATTTTCTTTATAATAATTGATTTAAAATTACATACACATAACATGTATTCAATTATGATTGAAGCCTGAAGCATTGAATTCTATGAGAGCATAGCACTTGGCATGAGGCTACGTATATCTTGCCAATTACTACTTAGAAAGGATATCACTTGGATGAGACTGTATATTTTGCTACTACTACTTATATTATAAATAGCCGTATTTAAATTCTAGAGATATTTTATAAACCTATTTCATCTCATCCTTGCCTTCGTTTTCAGTATGTAATTACTACTTATATTACAAATAGCCGCAATTAGATTCTAAAAATATGTTATAAATCTATTTTCATATCTAGTTTCATCGTTGCCACTGTTTAAAAAATTAGATCGGACTAGTCGGTCGGACTGTCGATCGGCCGGTGAACCGGTCCGATTTTCTCAAAAAATTAAAAAAAAAGCCCTATTTTGTTAAAATCGTTCAAATCGGCCGGTCGGACTAGTAAACTCGTGAACCGCTCACGGTTCAATTGAACCAGCCCAATTTTTTTCATTTAATTTTTAATGAAATTATTTTATTTTTATTTTTATTTTTATTTTTCTAAATACAAAGTTTAAAGGCTAAGATACACCTCAAAAACTATCTAAAAGTCAAAAGAAACCTTGATTTAGAGTTTAGATTTTAGAATTAACTCACACACTCTCAACTTTAAACTTCAAACTTGAGATATTTAAATTGATGTGATTATTTATAATATAAATTATGAAATTTGTACTGTGATATTAGACAATATCATTTAAACTCTTTATGTTTTATATTTTGATATTTTATTGATTTTTAAGTAATATACAATATAAATACATATATATTTCATAATTATGACATTACAGTTCAATTGCGATTCAATTACTGTCCGACCAACGGTTAAACCAGTGAACTGTGAAATGGTAAATTTTTTAATTCAATGAACGGTTCAATTTTTCAAACACTGATCCTTGCCTTTGCTTGCTCAAGTTCGAATAATTGACTTGAGCTAGTTTGAGTTACTAACTTGAGATTTAGAGAATTTTCACTTAATAATCCCTAACAATTATGGTATGTTTGTAAATCTAAATCTAGAATTTTAAAGATGCATATGATGCCCAACTCGAGATATTTAAATTGCTGTGATTATTTATAATATAAATTATGAAATTTGCACTGTGATATTAGACAATATCATTTAAACTCTTTATGTTTTATATTTTGATATGTTATTAATTTTTAAGTAATATATATAATATAAATACATATATATTTCGTAATTATGACGTTACGGTTCAATTGCGATTCAATTACTGTCCGACCAACGGTTAAACTAGTGAGCTGTGAACTAATAAAATTTTCGATTCAATGAACGGTTCAATTTTTCAAACACTGATCCTTGCCTTCGCTTGCTCAAGTTCGAATAATTGACTTGAGATAGTTCGAGTTACTAACTTGAGATTTAGAGAATTTTCACTTAATAATCCCTAACAATTATGGTATGTTTGTAAATCTAAATCTAGAAGTATAAAGATGCATATGATGCCCAACTCGATAATTTGGTCCAAACCAAGAGAAAACTCCAGTACTTTTATTAACTACCAGAAAGCTTTAATACCCCAGTGAATTTAATGATGTTGGTAGTCCAGACAACATAGTTATGGTACAATTTTGGAAGTTCCACAGGAGTTAAAAGAGTGAATAAATACATTCTTCCGTGGCCCACGAAATTTAAGGAAACAAACTTGAATCAGTATAAACATGGGCAGGAAAATAAATTCATGGACCTTGGTACATTCCCAAAACAAACGGCCTCAAAAGTTGGCAGAAATGGGCTTCTACCCCCAAAAATGAGAAGATATTTTAGATTGCAAAGATGATCTTCCTTGGACAGGTGATAGATTCGCACTGATGGGGAAATAAATCTTGCAGGTGTCAGATTTGCATTCCCCACCTCCATCTACCAGTGTTTTCCAGTACAGACCAGGAGACAAGAATCCTGTACAGCCTCATTACGGAAGAGATCATTTTGATAATTGAACTCAACTTTTGCATACCTTCCACCCATCAAACTAGAAAAAAATTGCACAGACAACATAAGATATACAGTTTAAGACTAATAGAGATGCATAAAACACATGTAGAAGCAAAAGGTATAAAATCCGAAGATCTCCAAAGTCTGCATACAGAACTAACACAAATAAAAGCAATGTGCATCTAAAATATGCTAACGATTATGCCATGGTTATGATTCTGTTGCTTGCTAGTAAGAAGTTTGCGAACTGCAGTATCTAGCATCTGGCTTCCATGACACAGCAGATGTCGCACATCAAGATTGAGATCATTCCCGTTCTGGGGGTGTTTGGCTGCATTGCAAAAAGAAGTGATGGATCAGTATATATCAATTAGACAGTCTAAAACATGTTTAACTCTAAAAACCGGTTCATACCTCCCATACCGCTCAGGTGGAGGAGGACTTTCTGCATCACTGTAAGCAGGACTCCGATCACGAGCATAATCATCAGGGCTTATTGCCCTCTCTCTCTGCTCTCTTGGAGGACTTGGACTTGGACTTGGACCACGACCATAATCTGGAGTTACCCTCTTTCCTGGGTTGGGGTCATGGTCAACATCACCATTGGACCTCTCTCTTTGAGGACTTGGGCTGCGTCGGTGGCTGTAATCAGAGTCTCTCTCCTTTCTGGGACTTGGACTGGGGCCACGACCACGTTCGGGCTCCCTTTCTTTCCTACTGGGACTTCGGCTAGACCCACGAGCATAGTCAGGACTTGCTCGCTCTCTGCGATATGGACTCGGACTCCGGGCTCGACCATGCCCATAGTCTGGACTTCCCCTCTCTCTTGAACTGCGACCACGACCATGCCCATAATCAGGACTTCCCCTCTCTCTCCTGTATGGACTTGGTGACCTAACCCTGTCATAGCCTCTCTTAGGTGATCTGTCACGAATTCGGTCAGGGCTATATCCATTACGCCTCTCATCATCATCCTTGATCGCATATTCAACAGTGATAACACGATCCAACAGTTTGCTGCATAGAATACCCAAACAATCAAAAACACGCTCCCAACTGATTTTATATGAGACAATTTAGCCGAAGAAAAAGTTAGGTTCAAATGTGTTGGAACTGAAGTTCAAAGTATCTGTAGGTGAAACTCACCTCATGTTAGTAGCGTCCAGAGCTTTTGTTGCATCTTCCTGAGATTCATACTGTATGAAGGCAAAATTCCTCCTGATCCTTACATTCAGTATTTTCCCATAAGGATCAAAATGCCTCTCTAGATCCCTTGTCCTAGTATGATACGGATCAAAGTTTATGACAAACAGGGTCTTTGATGGCTTCAAGTGAGATGAAGGTCTTCTAGAGCTCTCTGACCGCCTGCTACTTCGTTCTTGCTGTGGCACAAAAGGGGTGCAGATGGTGTAGGAAGCATTTAATAATAAAAATAAAAATAGAGGATTGGCCAAAAGAAAATCCAAGACAAGTAGATTACCTTGGTCCACTCAACACGAAGTCTGCGTCCCTTTCTACCAAATTCAATTCGGTCAAGTGCACGAATTGCATCGTCTGCATCTCTTTCATCCTCCATGTAAACAAAAGCAAAACCTGACAACAGAAAATATACAACATCCATGTCTTAATATCACTTCTTTAAGCTAATATAATGCATCATGTATGAAGAAATCCCCCATTAAACCATCCATCATTAAAGTCTCTTTTAATCCGTAAATGAGCAAAGCATATTCCATGTCACCTGGTAACATTAGTAAAGATCAGTCTTGTCTATCCAAAAACTACTGACCAGTTGAATCAGTAACAGACCTTGTCAAGTGAACTAAGCGATGTGAATGGACAACTATCCAAAGGTGGATGTCTCATGACATCACAATGTAAAGTGAGTGCCTTCTCCAATTTATTCGGCTGCCTCAGCTTCGAGGTCTGCGTGTAACGTGGAAAAGTGAAGGATGGGCAAAAGTCATGAGGAATGAAGTCAATAATGACTCAGGAAAATGTGTGATGGCGATGCCATGGATGAGCAGAGTACTCTTCTAGGAAATTAGAAGAGGTTGCTTGTCACTGCCAGGAAATGAAATGCAGAAGAAACCCTTCCATCAGCCAGGGATTGTATGGACATTGCAATGAAATCCTGCGCCAAAGAATTAGTTGAGTATGGGGGTCTCACACTTAAAAAGATATACTTGCTTGCTTTAAACACATCCTGACACCCCATGAAACCCAACAAGGAAACACTTATGTCGTCAATATGCAAGTTTACACGGGTACTCTGCTGAAGCAGCTCCTGTGTGCACAGGACTCTCCGGAAGATTGCCAGCACAGCCTTCTTGGAATCCTTTGTCTGCTCAGGATGTGATCCAGGATTCCACCAAAATCTTGTTTTCACCACTAATGTGAACATTTATTTATATACATGTCTATACTATAGCAATAAATAATTCAATTTTTATGGGACCCACAACTGGTATACTTTTCCACAACTAAAGAAAACAAGTGCATAACCTCGCAAAAATCACACTTAACCCCCTCCATCACTCTGTTACCATATCACACCAAAATCTCCACAATTGTGACCCTTAGCATCAATGCATAGATTTTCAATGTATTTATCCTTGTAGAATGGCCTGTAGACACACACTGCAATTTCTCACACAGTACTGGAAACAGTCTCCGCCAATTGAACACCTTCTGGAACAGCAATTGCATGACAGTGCTTTATGCAAGCAGACTCAAGCCCAGTGGAAATTAGCGCCTCCCCCACAAAATATAGTGCATTTATATAGATAGCAGTAGTTATGTATTATTCTTACATACATATAGCATAAATAATCATGTCCTAGATTGCGTGAAGTTGTTTTCTGTCACTTTTAATGACATTCAAATAGAAAAAGGAAAAAAGGTTAATTTCAATAGTTATACCCCCTCCATAATTTGACAAATTACAGGCAAATAGAAGTACCTTTATTCAACCCAATCCACCGAGCTTTCCTCACTTATAAATACCAGAGCATTGGCTCAAAGAAAAATATAGAGCATGAGAAAATGACAGAATATTTTTCTTTAATAAATGACCAGGATTTCAAAAAAACACCTTAATTGCATGGGATTCAAAACAGTTGAATATTTTTCTTTCAACGCACTTTCAAGGCAATCAGACTTACCAGACTTCATATCAACCCTATCAACTTTCCCATATCTTTTGAAGAGTCTCTCAAGATCAGACTGCCGAGCATCATACTCAAAGTTGCCGCAGAAAATTGGCCTCATTTCACCTCAATTCTGATAGTCCAAGACCTACATTCACAGAGAGAAAACACAATTCAACATTAGTAAAAACCAAATCTCTTCATTTACAATCTCCAGTGCAAATTCTTTCTCGTATATAAAATCTTCCAGGGGTGATGATATCTTAAGCCACTTTTATTCAGCAGCTATTTCAGAAAATAACCAAACTATAATCAAGTAAAAATTTGAAAGACTTTAGTGTAATATCTTAACAACTCAAAATAAAATAAGCTCTGAAAACTATTATGATACTAATTGAAAAAACAATTCAAACATATAATTCACCAAAAAAATGGCGTGAGAATGAATAGAAAAATTTTGTTCTTAAAACTCAATATTTCTGAGAACTCCATTAACAAATTCGGCACATCACCTCTCTTTCCTTTCCACCTTACCCCCTTGAAAAAAATGAGATATGGGGGGTACTCCAGTTAATTTTATGTTTCCTTTTCAATTTATCACTAGAATTAAGAATACAAATAAACTCTAGATTTAAAATGTATCCACATTTCCAGCAACAATTGCTCCAACATTTCACTAATAAAAAAAAGAAAGAAATCCCTGTTACCAACAAAAATTAAAAAAGAATATATGATTTTTCCCACGATGAAGACCCAAAGAAAAAATCCTGTACCAAAATGAAAATTAACACAAAAAAAAAAAAAAACTCTAAATAAAAATAACTACTTTTCTAAAATAAAGATTATGCCTCCATTAATTCACCGAATAATTCACCAAAAATCAAACGGAGAATTCAGCCAAAAAAAATATATGGCAAGAGTGACAGGATAACAGATCGGAGTGAAAGATAAATACATACGAGAAAAAAATGATTTATTTGCAATAAAAAACGTTGGATTCTAAAGTCGAGAAGAAGAGTATACCTTTGGAAATGTCGAAACCCTAGTTGTTGAGAGCTCGATGGTACTAAAAAATATCTTCTCCCGACAATGAAATCGTCAGCTACATACAACTTCGTAATTGTATCCGGACGGAGGGTTAAATGGTCATTTAGCAACTCATGTCCAAATAATTTTGTTCGGGTTAGATGGACCAACAATTTTGGACTCGTTTAAGTTGTGCTCACGTTGGGCCCAGCCCATGTAGACTAGCATTTCTATTTATTTTTAATAATATTCTTTTAATTACCAAGGAATATGTTATTTGACTCTTGGACTTTAGATAAGTATTTAAACTGCATGCGCATGCATGCTTGCAGAAATTTTCAGCACCATAAATTTGTAGATTGAATGAATGTAGTAGTGGTAAATTGATAGATTGGGTAGGTTATGAGTTGAGTTTTTTATGGGTTGAATTCAAAATGGGTTGGGCTCAACATGTGTTTATATTTATAGGTTGAAAATGGGTTATGTTGGGTTTGGGTGGGTTCAATTCAAAAAAGAAAAAAAATATATAATTTTTTTTGCTTTACATTATTATATTATTTTATTAAACTATAATCTTTTTATTTTTATTTGACGTATGTTAATTAATTATTAAAAACTGTTTTAAATGAATTTTTATATCTAAAAAATCTAAAAAATTATGTTTCAATAAAAAAAATTTGTTCCACAAACTTTTTATTTCAAAAAAGCCCAACTATCAAGTTTTATCTTAGTTTTGGATAAAACTATCCTTGAATTTCTTGTATTAATTTTTTTTATTTATTAATGTTTAAGTTTATAATTTAATTCTTTTGATTCTATTGTAAAACTTTTTACAATAATTAATTTATGATTTTTAAAAAAAAATTAATTTTGTTTTTAAAAGATTAAAATTGTCTTTACTATAAATTATATATATTTGAAATTCAGTAAATATATTTTCCAAAATAATTTAATCTGTTGATGATAAAATCATCTTTGGCATAATTAAATTTAAATAATCTGAACGAAAAAATTTCATTGGAAAAGCTAATTTATTATTATTTTTTGATTTAATGATTCAAGGGTAATTTAGTTGAAGAATTAGCTATTGTGTTTTTCAAAATGAAAAAGTAATGGAATAGATATTTTGGATTGAAAAATATTTTAATGAGTTTCTTAGATATAAAAATTTATTTTTAGAAGTTTTTAGTATTTTTTTTCCTTAAGAAAATAAAATATTATTTGAAAATATCTAATTGCGGCCATGCAGATGGGGGTGGGTGGATGGATTTACAAAAGGAAAAATGAAAACTACAAGAAAAAACTCGTGATGGGGAGCTTCAAAAATTAAATAATAAATTATTAAGAAACTAATTGAGGGGCCCGGCCCTCTTCCCTCTTACGGACTAATTCATTCGAATTAAGTTAACAAATTAATATTTTAAAATTAAATGAGGTGGAGAAATGGTAAATGATTAATCGTTGATATATAATATATCTAATTTTTAATTCATTATTTTTTTCATTTTTAGAGTGTTATAGAAATAAAAATAAAGTGGGGTATGATTTTGGGAGAATGGAAGAATGGAAGGAT
Organism: Jacaranda mimosifolia; assembly: GCA_018894105.1. NCBI lineage: Eukaryota > Viridiplantae > Streptophyta > Magnoliopsida > Lamiales > Bignoniaceae > Jacaranda > Jacaranda mimosifolia. The sequence continues at coordinate 32,117,294 of CM032125.1, read as the reverse complement.
AATTTTGGGACTAAAATTGAGTTGAATTATTTAGGTTGAATTATTTAAAAACTACATTCAACCAATTTTAAACCCATTTACATTTAAAATCCATTTCAACCCATTAAAACTCAATATATATTCAATCCACTAAAACCCAACCCAAACCTAAAAACAATCAAATTATTTTAAATCTAACCCAACCCAAAACTAAGTGAGTTAGGTTGGAACCATGGGTTTAAACCCAATTTGGCCCCCATAATTGAATGTATATATTTTATTTTGGGGAACAATAAATTATAAAAAGTTTCTATAACAAATATCATCTGATGCTTATGTGAATAATAAATTATCGAAAAATAATTAAAAGTAAATTTTTTTCTTATAATCTATATAATATAAAAAAGGAAGGAGTCTTACACTCACAAAATGGAAGTTATTTTATCATTACACCAAAATATGTTTTACCCAAAATACCACTATGAAATAAAAACTACATCTATGTAAAAAATTTTAAAAGCCTATCTATATCTCACTTATAAACTTCCCAATATCTTTTTAACTCCCTTCAACAACTTCCTTCCACAACTACTTTCCTCTACTAGCTCTTCTTTTCTCCAATATCTTTATCTGCAACAACTTCTTCAATAACTTATAACTGCAACTAAGATTTTCCTAATACATACTATCAAGGTAAAAGCACTACATGTTTAATTCTACATATTAAGAATGAGGTACTTGGATTGGCCAACTGTTAGCATGATCATTTCTCTAATGAGATCATCACGTTAGGCAAGGAAAGAGGGATGCTATGAGTAACTTCTACACTTATGAGTTTTTAGCAACTTTTATTTAGCCGCGACATGTGGTAGATGAGTGATGACGATCATATGGAGTTATAGATTGTTCTTTCTATTTTTCCTTCTTCTTAGTTGGCAAAGACATTGAAGAGAGTGGAGATGCTAAAGGGATATAGATATGCTATCATGTGAAATTGTTGAATGTAGGTTCATATATGCATACATATACAAGAAAAATATGATGGTATCTTTAAGAGTAGATATTCTTCTTCAATTCAATAGAATTGATGAGCGATTCTACCTTTAGAAGATTCTTGGGGACCTTAAATATTTTCTTTCAATGCAAACTCACTCACTTGAGGCGGACTTGATCACTCATTTTAGTAGCGATATCATTTTCTTTGCAGAATCAGGTGAATGTGTGGAAAACTTGAAAAAATGGAAGTTGGTAAGGCTTTTGGGACCTAATGGAGCTTTGAACTGTACTGCAAGTTAACTGAACATAATGTTTCAGCTGAAAAGACCCAAAGGAGATTTAGAATTGTGGTGCAAAATGTGAATGCTCATGTATTCAAGTTAAATGAGTTATGAAATCAAATTTAGGGGAAAGGTTAACTCTTTCCCCCACTCATTCTTTTTTTTCACTATTCATAACTCCCTTCTATCGGTTCCAACTGGTATTGGTTGATAAATATATTTATTGACTACTGTGATTTTTCTTACCATACATCTGTTAACTTTGATGTTGTTTTCAAAATTTTCAGGTTATTACTCAAAATCTATTTGAATGCATAAAAATCCATCCATTTCTCTGCTCACCTAATTCATGGTAGATTTTCTATAAAAATATGTTCACTCACGCACTCCTTTTTTTGTAGTAATGTATTCTTATTAATTTATTTATGTTAAATTCTTGATTTATTTATAGGCAAACTCATCGCAATTGTACTCAACTTGCACTCAGCATACTCTAAAGGTCACTGTGTGCTTGCAGGTGTGTTTGTGTTTATTTTTTGGGACTAAGAGTTGCGTAATTTAGTTTATTATTTACTACCTATTGCTGATTTAATCATTTTGTAAAATTTTATCTTTTCCCTTGTCAAGAAAGTTGAAAGGAACAAGGAACCGTAAGTTGAGTTCGAGTGCGTATGGTTTAGCTATTTTTTTCTTGCTATCTATTTGTTGTTTGTTGGCCAATTATTATATTACACAAAAGTGAGTACTAATTTTGCTCACAAAAATGGATAATAGTTATGCTTAATTTCACCTTGGTTTATAATATTATGTACAGATTCATATAGTTGGACAATTTGGAATGATCTTTGGCTTTAGTTTCTGTCACATGTAATGGATATGAACATTTAAGCTTGCTACGGTCTCCACTTTTTCCCATGTTTAAAGTAATTTAGGTATATTTTTCTCATATTTTTTAATTTATGTTGAATTCTTTCCCATTTATTTAAGAACTTCTAATTTATGATACCAATTTAGTGTATGTTTTATAAATTTAAGTATCCTTTGTACTCCTTTGCATTTTTTTCTTTTCTTGGGGTCTCAATTTTTGGATCTAATTCAACTGTCACTTGAAATATTAAGATGTATTGTTCCTCAGTTTTAATACCCAAACAACACCTAAGTGGGAGAAAGGAAATAAGTGGGAGAAGAGTTATAGATAATGGGAGTTGGAGAATGAGTTGAAAAAGAGTTATGGCAGTAGGAATGATTATCCTTGTAACGCGGTCCTCGCGCACATTAATTTTTTTAAGATTAAAGTATTATTTAAAAAAATATTTTATTCATGATAATAAAATTTTTAGCAATATTATAGATAATAATATTTTTTTAAGATCAAAATTAAATTAATAGAAATCAACTAAATTGGAAACAAAACACATTTAGATCAACCAAGACTCCATCAATAAAATCTCTATGAATCAATATCAACAAAAAGCAAAAATCAATCAACTAAGAAATTGATTTTTCTTAAATGTCATAACACCATTAACTCTTTCATTACTTATTAAAATATTGTTTGTAAATTTATCCAAAACCTTGACCTTTAGTTAAGAGTCTATATTTCATTAAATGGAATACATAATATTTAGATCAAGAGAATATAGAAAGTTAATAATTTAATGACGCGTGTACTATCCATAATTATTTTTATTAATTTAGAAGTGGACCTATAATAAAATAATATAGATTTAAAGTCTAAAAATGTCAAAATAGCATAAAAAACGAAAAACATAAGACCCATTGTTAACACAAAAATTTCACGTCATGTAACGTCTCAATATGCTACATAATAATTTTAGAAAAATACTATAGAAGTATATATTAATACTATTTATGTATATTTAATATTGATTGCTAAAATAAATATTTAAATAAAAATAAAAAATATTTTATTTTTAATCTAATTGTTTAATTTTATCTAATATTGATTACAAATTTTTATTGATTTCATTGTTGATTCAATTTTATCAATCTAACATGATATGAGCACTGTAGGCACTGCAGGGCAAGATGGTTATTTTGGCATTGCAGGGCAAAATGGAAATTGCAACTTGCCAATGGGACCTATCACAAGAGCAAAAGCAAAGAGGCTGAAAAAATGACTTTACAAATTTGGCTAAGTTATTTGTTGAAGAGATGCATCAAGAATGGGTTAAGATAGAGAAGAGCATGTCAAGAAGCCAAAAGAATGAAGTTGGACAGTCCATCGCCTTATGCTTTGTGTATAAGGCTTGTAAAGGCCCAAGAAAGCCCAAATAAGTCCTAAACGTGTGGGACTCACTGAGAAAAGAAGAAGTTGTAACCAAGTCAAACTCTTATTTCTAATTGAATTTGTGCTTGGATTATTATCCGTAGGCTTAGTTTATATCTTATTTTAATTAGGACTTGCAAAGAGAGCATAAATACTCTCTTAAAAACGTGTATGACATATTTTGATGAATTTTGAATTATTTTCTGCATTTTTCTCTCAAGAAAAACCACAACTTTGCTTGTTGCATCAAGAAATTGAATAGATTCTTTCAAGGTACTCATTCCTGCTAGTATTTATTCAATTTTCTAATTCTTATTCCCAATTATTTGCGTTTCTAAGATCAGGTATCTTAGGGGTTCAATAGGGAGGGTATTCATTCTAGGGTTTGTTCAATATCAATTTGTGTGTTTGGGGTTTCGGGATCAATAGATCCTTGGGGTTCCGCATCATTTGGTATCTATAGCCAACTTGAGATAAATTCCTATTTATCTTGTTTTTGTTTCCAGCAAAAAAAAAAAAATCGAAAAAAAAACAGAAGAAAAAAGAAATCAAATTGTGAATTGATAGTGGTTTTGTGATTCTTTTGCAATATTTTGCATATTCCTATCTTGGAGAATGCCAATTGAACACAAAAAGTTGAATTTACAGAATATACACCTTGATTGCTCTAATTTTTAGAAATTAAAGTTAGGGTTCTTGAGTGATTCAATTTGAGGGTTTTTGACCTAGGCTTTCAAATTCGAAATTGGCATTGCATAAGCTAAATTAGCTACTTTTAGTTGTTGTTTGGAGTTGATTGTACATCAATTGGGTTAGAATTGAGTCATAATCGGCCTTTCATTGGGATTGACCGAATTCTTTGCGTATTTTTTGTTTTGTCATTTTTTTTATTCATTCTTTGTTTTTTCTTTCTTTGTTTTAGCCTAATTTGCATCTGTTCATGTTAGATAAGTAACATATTGCATTCTTGTTACTTAGCTTGCATAAAAATCACATGATACACATTCTTTCTTGTGTGTCATCACATCATTTTCCTTGCTGGTCACATTTACTTTGCCTCTAGACTTTGTGCTTTTCTTTTCTTTTCTTTTTTTTTTGTTAGGTTTTTCGTTGCTACTTCCATATAAATACTGCTGGTGAATTTGCTTTGAATTGAATTAGTTTGATTTTTGAAGTGCAACATTCACTATGGTCAAGAGAGGTAAAAGGCATAAATAAGTGAGCACATAAAGAGGGCAAAATCCAGAATTGATTGCAAACACGAGGGTTCACATCTACTTGAGTGAAACATGTGAGGGAGTGTTTCTTTTGTGAGGATGTTTTTGCTAACACTTTTGTAGGTTTTTTTTTTTTTTTTTAAATGAGTACTATTCTTCCAAGGATGGAGGATAAAGAACCCTCTAATGAGGAAGCTAATATGACACCAGATATGAAGGTGATGTATAGGGCATTTACTAGTCAATTTCAGAAGTTGAATAGCAGGCTTGATAAGATGGATGAGTGGAGAAAGGAGGTGGCACAGAATATTTCTGGGAATGGTAGACGAAATAGGCCTCTATATGGGTTTAATCAAGAGATGTTTAAGGATGTGTTTGATGATAGTAGTTCAGCTAAGAATAGAGGGGGTGAAGCTAGATTCAAAGCTATGAGGGACAATAATTTAAATGCCATCAAAATGAAAATTCCACCATTTATAGGGCGAAATGATGCTGAAGTATACTTGGAGTGGGAGAAAGGTGGAGTTGATATTTGACTGCCATAACTACTCTAAAGAGAAGAAAGTGAGACTTGCAACAATTGAACTCATTGACTATGCATTTGTTTGGTGGGATCAATTAGTGCAGTCTAGAAGGAGAAATGGTGAGAGACCAATTGAGACCTGGGCAGATATAAAGGCCGTTATGAAGAAAAGATTTGTTTTGTCTTACTATTACAGGGAGATACACCAAAAACTACACATACTCATTCAAGGGTCTAAGTCAGTTGAGGACTACCATAAAGAGATGAAGATGTTGATGATTAAGGCCAACATAGAGGAGGATACAGAAGTGACATAGCTAGATTTATTAGTAGTTTGAATAGAGAAATTGCTGATGTTGTGGACTTACAACATTATGTGGAGATGGAGGATTTGGTGAGTATGGCTATGAAGGTGGAGAAACAACAAAAGCAAAGAGGGACAGCCCGTGCATTTCAGAATTCCAACTTAAAATTGGGTTCAAAATGGCAAAATTATGATGAAAAGAAGAGAGATAGGGGCTTAGTTTCCTAGCAGAAAAAGCTGGATGCATTCAAGGAACAAGGATAAGAAGTTCATTCTACAAAAAAATACTTCTAATTCTTTTTATTCCACTACTACTTCCAGACATAGGGATATTAAGTGCTTTAAATGTCAAGGTTTGGGTCATTATGCATATGAATGTCCAAACAAAAGAACAACGATTCTTATGGGTAGTGAAATTGTATCTGAGTCTGATGATGATAATAAGTCTGATGGTAGTAATAATGATATGCCACCTTTAGAGGATGTTACTTGTGATGATGATAATGTTGAATATGCTATTCATGGTGAATCTTTTGTTGTTAGGCTTGCATTGAACTTGAATGTTAAGGAGGAGAGCTTAGAACAAAGAGAAAATATATTTCACAACAGATGCTTAATAGGTGGTAAGGTGTGTAGCTTAATAATTGATAGGGGTAGTTGTGATAATGTGGCTAGTACCACTTTAGTTGAGAAATTGGGGCTGACGTGTGATAAACACCCTAATCCATATAGGTTGCAATGGTTGAATGATAGTGGAGAGGTGAAAGTTACTATGCAGGTTGTGGTAGCTTTTACTATTAGGAGATATAGTGATGATGTAGTTTGTGATGTAGTACCCATGCAGGTTGGCCATATGTTGTTGGGTAGACATGGCAATTTGATAGGTGTGTAATACATGATGGGTACAAGAATAGATATTCCTTTGAACATAATGGACATAAAGTCACTCTTGCACCTTTATCACCCAAGGAAGTTTACCTTGACCATATTAAACTTCAACAATCTTCTTGTGGGAGTTCGAGTAGTGAGGTTAAAATAAGTAATGAGAGAAAACAGGCCATGAGAGAAAAGAATAAAGATAAAGGCCCAATGGTGAGTGTTTGCACAAGTGCAAACAAAGAGGGATTTGCATGAGAGAAAAAGTTGGTGAGTGAAAAGAGAGAAAAGAATGAGAAAGTTGGAGTGAAAAGAAAGAGTTAGTGAAGAGTGAAAAAGTTGAGAAAAACAATGCTTCTATGCAAAAGAGAGATTTAAAGAATGATTTTCTGGGCAAGAGAGCTTTGATAGTGATTAGGTATAGGGAGATTTTATTATCTGAAACTGACCTTAACCTCGATTTGCCTAGTGTTTTTGTCTCTTTATTGTAGGAGTTTGATGATGTATTCCCTAATGAGATGTCCACAGGTTTACCACCATTGACAGGAATTGAGCTTTAAATTGACTTTGTACCTAGATCTCAAATTCCTAACCGACCAGCCCACAGATGTAATCCTGAGGAGACGAAGGAGCTTCAAAGGCAAGTAGAGGAGTTGCTAGCAAAAGGACATGTGAGGGAGAGCATGAATCCGTGTGCTGTACTTATGCTATTGGTTCCAAAGAAGGATGAAACTTGGCGAATATGCGTGGATAGTAGAGCAGTCAACAAAATTACAGTTAAGTATCACTATCCTATTCTTAGGTTGAATGATATGCTTGAAGAATTACATGGTGCATGCATTTTCACTAAGATTGATTTGAAAAGCATTTATTATCAAATTAGGATGAAACCTGGGGGTGAGTGGAAAACTGCATTTAAAACAAAATATGACCTATATGAATGGTTGGTTATGCCATTTGGTTTGAATAATGCACCTAGTACTTTCATGAGATTAATGAACCATGTATTGTGTGATTTTTTGGGTAAATTTATTGTTGTTTATTTTGATGATATCTTGATATACAACAAATGCTTAGATGATCATATAAGCATGTTACGGCTATTTTGACTCTTCTTAGAAAGGAAAAGTTGTATGTAAACCTTAAGAAATGTACTTTTTGCATTAATAGACTTATATTTCTTGGTTTGTTGTGAGTACACATGGCATTGAGGTGGATAAGGAGAAGGTGAAGGCTATTAAATAATGGCCAACTCCTAAGACAGTTAGTGAAATTAGGAGTTTTCATGGGTTAGCTAGCTTTTATATGAGGTTTGTGCGTGATTTTTCTACTATAGCTGCTCCATTGACTGAAATTATTAAGAAAGAAGTTGTATTTAGATGGGGAAAGGAACAAGAACATGCATTCAATACATTGAAAGATAAATTATGTTATGCTCCTATTCTTGTTTTACCTGATTTTAATAAGACTTTTGAGATTGAGTGTGATGTATTTGGGATTGGGATTGGTGCTATTTTATTGTAAGAAAAATGTACCATTGCATACTTTAATGAGAAATTGAGTAGTGCTCAGCTTAGATATTCCACTTATGATAAGGAATTATATGCCTTAGTTCGTGCATTGGATGTTTGGCAATATTACTTGCTTCCTAAAGAATTTGTTATACATACTGGTCATAAATCTTTGAAACATTTAAAAGGCGAAGGGAAATTGAATAAAAGGCATGCTAAGTAGGTAGAATTCATTGAGGCTTTTCCATATATGATTTGCTATAAGCAGGGAAAGGAAAACATTGTTGCTGAAGCATTGTCAAGGAGATATGCTTTAATCACTACACTTACATCTAAGTTGTTAGGGTTTGAGCAATTTAAAGATATGTATACAACTAATGTTGACTTTGCTGATTTGTATATTACATGTGAGCGTGGTGCATTTAATAAATTCTATAGACATGAAGGTTTTCTATTTCGTGGCAATAGAATTTGTGTCCCTGTTTGTTCTGTGCGTGAGTTGCTAGTTGGGGAATCACATAGTGGTGGATTAATGGGTCATTTTGGTGTGCATAAGACTTTAGATGTTTTGAGTGAGCATTTCTATTGACTTGGTATGAGAAAAGATGTTGAGAAAGTGTGTTATAAATGTATTGCATGTAAACATGCTAAATCTAAGTCTATGCCTCATGGATTGTACCCTTACCTATTCCTACTGCACCTTGGGTTGATATTTCTATGGATTTTGTGCTCGGTTTGCCTAGAGCTAGGAAGGGTAGAGATACTATATTTGTTGTGGTTGATAGATTCAGCAAGATGGCACACTTTATTGCTTGTCATAAAACTGATGATGCCACTAACATTGCTGATTTGTTCTTTAGAGAAATTGTCAGATTGCATGGTGTCCCTAAATCTATTGTTTCTGATAGAGATGTTAAGTTCTTGAGCCACTTTTGGAAGGTTTTGTGGTGTAAGTTAGGTACTAAACTTTTGTATTCTACTACTTGTCAACCACAAACTAAAGTGATAAATAGAACTTTAGGTACCTTGTTGCGTGTTGTTGTAGGAAAGAATTTGAAAACTTGGGACGATTGTTTGCCTTTCATTGAATTTGCTTATAATAGGTCAATACATTCTTCTATAGGTTTTTCACCTTTTGAAATTATATATGGTTTTACTCCTTTGACTGTTTTGGATTTGACTCCTTTGCCTTTGAGTGATATTGCTAATTTAGATAGTGAAAGTAAGGCGAAAAAAGTTAAAACTATACATATGAAGGCACGTGAGATGATTGAAAATAGAAACAGATTGACTGCCCAAAGGGTGAACAAGGGGTAGAAGCAGGTGATATTTGAACCTGGTGACTGGGTTTGGGTTCATTTGAAAAAGGAAAGGTTTCCTAATCAAAGAAAATCCAAGCTTGATGCTAGAGGAGATGGTCCATTCCAAGTGCTGGAAAAGATTAATGATAATGCTTACAAGATTGACATTCCAAATGAGTACAAAGTTTCTGCTACTTTTAATGTTTTTGATCTTTCTCTTTTTGATATGGATTCAGATTCGAGGACGAATCTTTCAGAGGAGGGAGGGACTAATATGAGCACTGGAGGTACTGCAAGGCAAGATGGTTATTTCGGCATTGGAGGGAAAAATGGAAATTGCTACATGCCAATGGGACCTATCACAAGAGCAAAAGCAAAGAGGCTGAAAGATGGCATTGCAAATTTGGCTAAGTCATTTGTTGAAGAGATGCATCAAAAATGGGCTACGATAGAGAAGAACATGTCAAAAAGCCAAAAGAATGAAGTTGAACAGCTCATCACCTTATACTTGGTGTATAAGGCTTGTAAAGGCCTAAGAAGGCCAAAATAAGTCCCAAACATGTGGGACTCACTGAGAAAAGAAGAAGTTGTGACCAAGTCAAACTCTTATTTCTAATTGGATTTGGGCTTAGATTTTTATCCGTAGGCTTGGTTTATATCTTATTTTAATTAGGACTTGCAAGGAGAATATAAATACTCTCTTAAAAATGTGTATGACAGATTTTGATGAATTTTAAATTATTTTCTGCTTTTTCTCTCAAGAAAAACCACAACTTTGCTTGTTGCATCAAGAAATTGAATAAGTTCTTTCAAGGTACTAATTCCTACTAGTATTTATTCAATTTTTTTATTCTTATTCCCAATTATTTGTGTTTCTAAGATCAGGTATCTTAGGGGTTCAATAGGGAGGGTTTTTATTCTATGGTTCGTTCAATATCAATTTGTGTGTTTGGGGTTTTGGGATCAATATATTCTTGGGGTTTCGCATCATAACATCTCATATTAAAAGAAATGAATAAATCTTCTTTATCTCATTTCAACAAATATAAAACAACAGTACAGGTTATTCTTCTCTCATACATCCACACATAATCACAAGCACCAACCTATTATACGCACAGGATCAAACACACACACACACACACACACACAAAAAGGTTAAAAAAAAAAACTGCCAATACATACACACCACTGTCCACACTTGGACAAACTTTTGGGACATATAATTTCCACAAACACAGCGGTACATAAATTGGACTTCTTCCATACTCAACAAGGTATGACTCTTACCTATTTGTTTTATGTGTTTTTGTGTTTTACTATTCAATGTCTTAGTTATTCAATTCTTTTAGGATAAGAGTTGGAATCAAGTTGAGTCTTTTGAAACTCTATGAATTTACAACATACTAAAAGACTTTTATTTTGTGAGTATAAGGGGCCTTGGAGATATCTGTAAAAGGAGAATATGCTTTACTGTTTCTATTGTCATGGAGATATAGTTATTTCGATAAATACTTTCCTCATGCGGTCTACAAACTAGGAAGTGAGTGAAATTGTGGACACATAGCCTATGTTTTCTTAAAACAGTTAACGATGCTGGCTCGAATCAAATTAGTCATATCCAAATTTAATTATTAAAAATCATATCTGAATTCAATTTACTATTCTATAGGATCTTTACTAGTTTATATTATATCTTAATTCAATGACATTTCGAAATTTGAAAAAAAAAAAAAAGACAAAAATTAATATATTTTAATTTTTTTTTTCCTTTTAGATTGTATAAAAAATATTTTACAAAGTTGTATAAAAAAATATTGAATTAAATTTGAGTTTTTAACAACTTTTATCACATATTAACCCAAAGTTAAATATTAGAATAGTAAGCTTTTATTTCACATTATATTTGTTCATAAATAAAATATTATACATTATTATATTTAGTATTTTTTTTTCCAATCCCTTTTAATTTTTGGACTGAAGCTCAATATCAATAATATAATATAGACATTACACAAACATAATATATAGATTTCATTTAAAAAGTCTATATTGATATTATATATAAGAATACTCATTTAATAAAAGATTATTGAATAATTGAATTGTTTAATTTCATATTCAATCTACTTATTTCGAATAAATATAATTTAATTTAATTTATTAAAAATTTTAATTGATTAAAAATTTTAAAATTTAAATCAAATTCAAATTGAATTTCAATTAAAATTCGATCCATTAACGGCGTGTGTTTGACTTAGGGGGTGTTTGGTTTCATTTCCAAGTCCCCTTTTCATTTTCTTGTGGGAATGGAAATTGAAAACAAATACTTTCTCACAATTTTTTTTAGAAAAAGTACATATTTTCTTCCCAAAACCCATTTCCAAACCTACTCTATTACCCTATTACACATCAATCAAATTCAAATTTGATTTGATATAAAGTTACCCACTATTATTTTTAAATTAATAAAATATACACATATTTTAAAAAATAAATCTTTTTAAATATAAAAAATATAAATTAACCTACTTTTCAATCATACAACCTATTATAATCATTACTTTCCAACATTTCATCCAAATACATCTCAATTTCTATTTCTATTTCATAACTAACTTTCCAACTTTTAAAAATGACAGAAAATGAAAATGGCCTTTGGAAATAAAACCAAACGGGCCGTTAATTTTGTCATGGGCAGTAGGCGTCACTTGGGCCTTCCAGATTTTATAGTTAGGCCGGGTGGTCTTTCCAAGCAAGGCCTGTACAATTTCTGTCAGAGCTAGGCTTCCGGGGTGTCCAACGTCTATAACTAGTGGGCTTGACAAGTTATTGGGCCCAAAAGCTTATGGCAACATTACCCCCACCTCTTTTTGCGGTTTAATCCCCCAATTTGGTTGTTCCCAATCTAATTTGTGTACCCCTGCGGCCTCAAATTCATCCACAATCTAGGATTATGATTGGTACAATCGAGGTTGCTTTAACCCCAACGTTGTCCTAACTAGATCATAAGCCCACGCAATTGGACTCAACGAAGGTTTAATTGTAATTTTCTTCGAATATAGTTTTCATAATCAAATAACATCTGCTTATGTGAACTCATAATCAATAACATGGGTTAATTAATGAGCTCAACTCAGCTGAACGTACAATCTAACAACTCAAATTGAAAATGTTAATCCATAATCAAAGTTCATAATGATAATTAAAACCATTGATTTATGAGCTTTTGAATCTATATATCTCATAATCAATATGCTCAAGCAAAAGCAGCTCTAATTTATAACCATGACATGAGAGAAATATATGCTCACAATCAATTAGCTCTTGTGAATCCAAACTCATAATAAGCAAAGACTTACATGTTAAACATTTGCTTAAATAAATTAATACATTCAGAATTGAGCTGAAGAAAGAAATATATGTTCATAATTAATAATCTAATCTTAAATCCCAACTTATGAACGACGAGCTTAAGAAGGAAAAATCATCTTATAATCAATCAGTTCAAGTAAGAAGCATACAAAATAGAAAATTAATAAGCTCAAGCGTAGGATATCTCCCATCTTAATCAATGGGCTTGCATAGGAAATGTACTGCAATCCTTGAGATCTCCTTTAAGTCCAGCTCATAAACAACAAGCTCATGTATGTAATATTTATTCAAAATTAATGAGATCTTAGAGGAAATCTGTTGTTCGCGGGATTTATGCCAACATGCAGTAATCCAAAGCAATAAACAAATATTGCAAGTCAGATTATTAGGAATGGATCAGATAATCACAATTAAGGCAATACGTGCGTTTATATCCAGATGAAATTCAAAAATAAAGCATGCGTTATAAGTATTTAAACATACAGCATGCGATATCAGATTTTATACATACAGCATGCGTGATCAAAATAAGCGTTCAATTCAAGGCAAATAAGAATTTCAAATAATTAATCAAATACGAGTCCAGGAAAAGCCAAAATTCATAAATTTAACCAAGGCAATGGAAATTAATAGAACATGTTGTCAGATTTATCTAATATAGATACAGAATTTTAACAGTAAACTTATCTTAAATTCTATATCGTAACAGAATTACTAGGACGACCAAATCACAGAGAAATTCTGTTTGCCTTGAAGAAACGAGCGCCCCGACTCACCAGTGCAACGGGTACAGTGCGGCTCCTCCCAGGATGAGGTGGTCCAGAACGATCAGGTGCACTCCTTCTCGTTCACCTCGAACAGTACTCAGTAGCCAGAATTCGAATAGGATAGCCAAGATTTCGGAGAATATATAAGTATATATATGTAAATATACTAGGCCGAATATGAGAGCTCAAGGAATTATAACTATGCATAAGCTGGAATATCAGGGGGAGAGAAGAATACAAGCAGAAGAGGCTGCTTTTGCTTTTTATTTTTTGGTATTTTTTAGAAGACTGCCGAGAGCCCTCTATTTATAGAGAAGAATTAGGTCTGGCCGAAGGCAATGGGCCGACGGCCAAGGCCTAATTTAATTAGGGTTTGACAGCCAGACCTAGGGTTTGACGGCTGTATAAAAGCTTATTAGGGTTTGATTGAGTAAAACCCTAATCCTTGTTCGCCAATCAGCCCTAAAATTCCGGCCCCAAGTTCGAATTTTGAATTTAATTTTCAAATTTAAAATTCAAAATTCCAATTGAATTTTGTCCAAAAAATTAAAACTGAGACTGAGACATTCGCCCTAACGCCCGCGCCCGCGCCCGGAGCCGGGCGGCGGCGGCGGCGCGCGTGTGGTCCACTTTTATGAACCCCTTAAAGAACACTTTATCAAGCATTCTTACTTGAGTTCAATATAAACTACAACACACATGTTTTCAAAACCAATGTGGGACAAGTGAAGGGTTAAAGACCCTTCAACTCCTCCACTTGGTTTTATAGGTCACAAGAGGGTCTCCTTTCTCATAAGCTTACAATGTGGGACAACTCAATTTATGATACTTAACCTTTTTTCCTTCCTCTATTTCACCAAAATCAATACTTTAATTATCTATTGGATTCCAACCATAATTGGCATCCATCCAATTAATAATTAACCATGTAAATGCGCAATGTGCCAATTACAACAATCCCCCACAAATCCATAGATCATGGCTATCAGATTCAACATAGCTCGCTTTCAGAAATGGTACCTTCCGGTTTGAACCACTCCTTAAGTTATCCGACTTTTGCAATCACCGGGACAAATGGATCTAAGCCTTGAATTTATACCCGTGATGTGATTGCGTCCATCAGTAACGACGAACTAAAGGCTATGTACTGATCTTTAGGGTTGACACATTAAGGCCATGTGTCCCGATCCTGATTCATGAATGTTTGTCAAGGAACAACCCAATTCCTTTAGTCCCGGCCAAAGGACTACATTCACTTAGTTGGGCGTCTCCAGGGATGCACTGCTCACATCTCGTCCAAAATTGACTTGACCCCATTCAGAGTTAAACTCTTACTGTACCAGCAGTAGTCAGCACCTATCAGGCAATCAGGGAAGAGACACCAAATACAAAGTATCAATCTAATTTAGGTGCAACTTGATATGCTCAGCAGCTTGTTTATACCACATTGAACCTACCTTGTGGGATCTCCACTTAGTAGGTTGGGTTGCCACTGCAGGTATATCACGAATGGGTTTCCAGTCCTATCCCCAACCTGAATTTATGAACTGAGGACAAATCAAGTCCTTTAGTTAAAGGGTCTGCAATATTGTCTTTGGATCCAACAAAGTCAATTGCAATAACCCTATCAGACACTAACTCCCTTATAGACTTTAGTTTAACTTAGATGTGTCTCTTAGTCTTTTGATTGAACTTTGAACTACTTATCTTTGCAATTGTGGTTTGATTGTCACAATGTACAGCAATTCCTGGAAGAGGTTTGGTTACCATAGGCAATTGTATTATCAGCCCATATAACCATTCAGCCTCTGTCCCAGTTGTGTCCAAAGCACACAACTCAGCCTCAAAAGTGGACCGAGTTATCAAAGTCTGTAGAAGACTTCCAGGAGACAGCGCCTCCACCCAAGGTAAATACATACCCTGTACACCCATTACTTCCAGAGTTTTTGGCAATCCAGCTAGCATCACTAAACCCTTCCAGCACTGCAGGAAATCTCTTGTAGTGCAAAGCTAGTGATGCTAAGCCCTTTAGATATCTAAGTACCCTATCCAAAGCCTCCCAATGAGTTCGATTAGGACAACTTGTATATCTAGCAAGCTTAGAGACCGCAAATGAGATATCTGGTCTCGACCCGTTCGCAAGATACTGCAAGCTACCAATTATTTGAGAATATCTAAGCTGAGACACTGGTACACCAGTTTCATTCTTAAAGAGAGCTACTGAAGGATCATATGGTGTTTTTGTGATTCTACTTTGTTTATAGCCAAATTTCTCAATTATCTTCTCAACATAGTGAGATTGAGAAACAGCTATACCCTCCGTTGAACGAGTCAACTTAAGTCCAAGAATCATTTCCGCAACAGCCATATCTTTCATTTCAAACTTGTTCTTTAAGAAACTTTTAGTCTCATTGATAATCTCAATGTTAGATCCAAATAGCAGAATGTCATCTACATACAGGCATAACACAATACAATTATCACCTTTAACTTTGCAGTAGACGCACTTATCATTATCGTTAACTATGAAACCAAATGACAATATTGTTTTGTCAAACTTTTCATGCCATTGTTTAGGAGCTTGTTTCAAACCATAGAGTGATTTAACAAGCTTGCAAACTTTCTGCTCATTTCCAGAAGCTACAAATCCTTCAGGCTAATCCATATAAATCTCTTCCTCAAGATCACCATACAGAAAGGCTGTTTTCACATCCATCTGGTGAATGGGGAAATCATATATGGAAGCCAGTGCTATTAGCATTCGGATAGTAGTTAAACGAGCTTCTGGGGAATAGGTGTCGAAGTAATCTATTCCCTCCTTTTGCCTAAACCCTTTAGCAACTAACCTGGCCTTAAACTTATCAACAGTTCCGTCAGACTTAAGTTTCTTTTTGAAGATCCATTTGCTTCCTATAGTAGTACACCCCGGAGGGAGATGAACTAATTCCCATGTCCCATTCGAGACAATAGAATCCATCTCACTCTTAATGGCTTCCTTCCAATGCTTAGCCTCAGGGGAAGCCATAGCATCCTTAAAGGTAACAGGATCACCCTCGACATTGTAAGTAACGAAGTCACTTCCAAAGTCCTTAGTGATTCTAGCCCTTTTACTTCGTCTGGGTTCATCCAGTTCTTCATGAACTGTGTCAGTACTACTAAGAACAGCCCCCACATTTGACATCTTTTCCACATGATCCGGAATCGATGTAGATTCAAGGGTTGAATCTAAAGAAACATTTCGAGGTATCCCAGTCTTCATGGGAAACACGTTCTCAAAGAACGTAGCATCGCGAAATTCGACTATAGTGTTCGCATCTATGCCCAGAATTTCTGATTTAATAACCAAAAATCGCATAGCATAAGATGTTTCTACATAGCCTAGAAAGACCGCATCAACAGTTTTAGGACCTAGTTTCTTCCTCTTGTGTTCAGGGACTAGAACTTTTGCAAGACAGCCCCACACTCGGAAGTATTTTAGACTAGGTTTCCTGCCTTTCCAGAATTCAAATGGAGTGCTTTCTTTATGTTTCAAGGGAACTCTATTCAGAATATGGCAAGCCGTATTCAGAGCTTCCCCCCACATGTACTTGGGCAATCCAGAATTCAAAAGTAGACTGTTAATCATGTCTATAAAGGTTCTATTCTTTCGCTCAGCTATCCCATTCGAAGCGGGAGAATAAGGAGCAGTTTCTTCATGAATTATGCCAAAATTACGGCAGCATTCATGAAATGGGTTGGA
Organism: Jacaranda mimosifolia; assembly: GCA_018894105.1. Taxonomy (NCBI): domain Eukaryota; kingdom Viridiplantae; phylum Streptophyta; class Magnoliopsida; order Lamiales; family Bignoniaceae; genus Jacaranda; species Jacaranda mimosifolia. Next base: position 32,100,135 of record CM032125.1, on the reverse strand, counting down.
CCCATACTCTCCTCCCCTATCTGACCTTAACCGTTTAAGTTTTCTACCAGTTTGTGTTTCGGCTTCATTTTTAAACATAATGAACTTATCTGGTGCTTCATCTTTATGTTTCAATAGATAAACATAGCAATACCTACTGCTGTCATCTATAAAGGTGATAAAGTATCTTTTATTGTCTTTTGTTAAGACCCCATTGAACTCACAAATATCTGTGTGCACTAAGTCAAGAATTTCAGTTTGCCTTTCAACCGAGTGGTAAGGCTTTCTAACTTGCTTGGCTTCAACACAGATTTGACATTTATGACCACGTTCAATTTCATGTTTAGGAATCAAATTTAAGTTCATCATTCTTTTGACCGAACTATAATTCAAATGTCCTAAACGGTTATGCCAAACAGATGAATTCTCAATAATGTTAATAACAGGAGAATTAGAAAAATCAACTTTATTAGAACCAATAATGTTCTCAACTCTCAACTTAAACAAACCATCGGAAAGATAGCCTTTACAAATAAAAGTGTCGTAATATAAAATTACAACTTTATTTGATTTGAAAGAAATTTCATAACCCTCCCTAACTATTACAGAATCACTTATTATATTTCTTCGAACTGCTGGGACGTGATGCACCCTTTGCAGAGACAGTGTGCGCCCCGAAGGAAATTTCAGGTCCACGCGTCCTATCCCATACACATTGGCAGCACTTGAGTTCCCCATAATCACAGTCCTTCCTTTAACAGGCTGGTAAGACACAAACAGTGATTCATCAGCACAAACGTGCACATTAGCACCAGTGTCTATTAGCCAATCATATGGTTCATAGATAGAGAATAATTCGGGTTTGCAAGAAACATACTCGTCAATGGATGCATCAGGAACTCCAGCTTCGCTGGTGTCTCCAACAACCATGTTGACCACTGGTCCAGTAGACTGGGCTTTAGCCTTGGCTTTCTTGGAGGGACACTCCTTAGCCCAATGCCCCTTTTGTCCACAATTCCAGCAAGGCCTGTTTGCCTTTGGTTTCTTATTTATTTTGGCTTTTCCCTTATCGATGGATTTAGAGTTTGAGTTCATGTTGACTTTCTTCTTTCCTATTATCACATTAACCTTAGGATGATATTCAATAGGAACAGTATGTGATTGATTTCTGTGCTCCTCTTCAATACTTATGGCAATCATCAGATCATCTAGAGTCAGTTTCCCTTTTTGATGCTTCAGAGTCATGCCGAAACTTTCCCAAGATTTGGGGAACTTATCGACAATCGACATGACCATAAATTTTTCAGGGAGTTTCATTTCAGCATCAGCTAGGGAATGCTCTAGATTAATCAATTCATGTGTCTGTTCAGATACAGACCTGCCCTCAACCATCTGATACTTCAGGAATTTGGAAACCGAATACTTTTCGAGCCCTTACTCTTCAGTATTGTATTTCCTATCCAGTTCATCCCATAAAGATTTAGCCGTATAGGAATCAGAACAGTATACATCAAAGAGTGTATCAGACAGAGCTGACAGAATCACTCCTCGAACAATCTGATCCTTAGTTTTCCAATCAGCTATTTCTTTACTTTTGGGATCAGTTTCAGTTGGCTCTGGCATGGTCAACTGAATCAATGAAAGAAGACCTTTCATCGTCAACCAGATTTTCATGCGCTGTTGCCAACGCCTAAAATATTGGCCCGTGAATTTTTTCGGCAGTCTGGAAATGTCAACTTTCGCTGACACAATATCACCAATAGCATGCGAAGTTGAAGCCATCACAGAAGATTAAATTCCTATAACAGAATATCTAGGTAAGATATGCAGGCAAGATTCCTATATAGGATATCTACTCAGAAAATCAGGCGAGATTCCTAGACAGGATCTCTAAGCAGAATTTCAACAGATACTAAAACACACGAAAAAAGGTTCGTTTCTTCAAGATTGTTGTTCGCGGGATTTATGCCAACATGCAGTAATCCAAAGCAATAAACAAATATTGCAAGTCAGATTATCAGGAATGAATCAGATAATCACAATTAAGGCAATACGTGCGTTTATATCCAGATGAAATTCAAAAATAAAGCATGCGTTATCAGTATTTAAACATACAGCATGCGAGATCAAAATAAGCGTTCAATTCAAGGCAAATAAGAATTTCAAATAATTAATCAAATACGAGTCCAGGAAAAGCCAAAATTCATAAATTTAACCAAGGCAATGGAAATTAATAGAACATGCTGTCAGATTTATCTAATATAGATACAGAATTTTAACAGTAAACTTATCTTAAATTCTATATCGTAACAGAATTAATAGGACGACCAAATCACAGAGAAATTCTATTTGCCTTGAAGAAACGAGCGCCCCGACTCACCAGTGCAACGGGTACAGCGCGGCTCCTCCCAGGATGAGGTGGTCCAGAACGATCAGGTGCACTCCTTCTCGTTCACCCCGAACAGTACTCAGTAGCCAGAATTCGAATAGGATAGCCAAGATTTCGGAGAATATATAAGTATATATATGTAAATATACTAGGCCGAATATGAGAGCTCAAGGAATTATAACTATGAAGAAGCTGGAATATCAGGGGGAGAGAAGAATACAAGCAGAAGAGGCTGCTTTTGCTTTTTATTTTTTGGTGTTTTTTAGAAGACTGCCGAGAGCCCTCTATTTATAGAGAAGAATTAGGTCTGGCCGAAGGCAATGGGCCGACGGCCAAGGCCTAATTTAATTAGGGTTTGATGGCCAGACCTAGGGTTTGACGGCTGTATAAAAGCTGATTAGGGTTTGATTGAGTAAAACCCTAATCCTTGTCCGCCAATCAGCCCTAAAATTCCGGCCCCAAGTTCGAATTTTGAATTTAATTTTCAAATTTAAAATTCAAAATTCCAATTGAATTTTGTCCAAAAAATTAAGACTGAGACATTTGCCCTAACGCCCGCGCCCGGAGCCGGGCGGCGGCGGCGGCGCGCGTGTGGTCCACTTTTATGAACCCCTTAAAGAATATTTTATCAAGCATTCTTACTTGAGTTCAATATAAACTACAACACACTTGTTTACAAAACCAATGTGGGACAAGTGAAGGGTTAAAGACCCTTCAACTCCTCCACTTGGTTTTATAGGTCACAAGAGGGTCTCCTTTCTCATAAGCTTACAATGTGGGACAACTCAATTTATGATACTTAACCTTTTTTCCTTCCTCTATTTCACCAAAATCAATACTTTAATTATCTATTGGATTCCAACCATAATTGGCATCCATCCAATTAATAATTAACCATGTAAATGCGCAATGTGCCAATTACAACAAAATCAACTTATAATCAATGAGTTCAAGTTGGAAATCTCTAATCATGATCAGTAAGTTCATTTACAAAACATTTGTTCATAATCAATGATCTTAGGTTAAAAAAAATGCTTAATAAGCTAAGTAAAAAACATAGGTCTAGATATAATTTATGAGCTTAGGTAAGAAATATTGATAATCAATGAGCTCAATTACAAAATTCGCTCATAGCACTTCTATTAGGGTTAGTAATCAATAAGATGTTAATGAACAAGATAGTATATCATTTCGACTTGTAATTAATAAGTTGTCCTTAATTTATCACAACTCGTAATTCATCAGCTGTAGTTAGATCATTATAACTTATAATGGACAATCATTCATGACTTGTAATAAATAAACTATCATCAGATCATTATAACTAGCAATGACATGTTTCATAAGAATAGTATAATCTTTACAATTCTAATAACTACAAAAATGTAAATTATTACCATTAATATTAGATACTAAAAATTCTATATAAAGTTATTGCCATAAACAATAACTAATATGTATGGCTACAACTCAGTGGCAGTATATATAGTTAGGGCTCGTTTGGATTTATAAATAGGATTGATAAAATTATAATAATATGGTAAGATTACATTGTTAAATATAATGTAATACTGTGTTTGGTAACTAGAATTACACATTTTGGATATATAGTTATTTTATCAATCCTTTGTTTGGATACAATGATTAAATAATTGAGCTAATAAATTTATTAAAATAACCATTATAATAAGACAAATGGAAACCCCAATATTTGCGTTCATTCTTTGCATGGGTATAATTGTCATAAGGCCAATTTTTTATTCCTCCAGCCATTTGGATTACACAATCAAAAGTCAAGTGGCTTGATACACAATCAATTGAATACATTATTATTTACTAGGCCTACAATCAATCTTGGGCTTTTGTCATAAAAACCAAACACTTGACATGGCTTGATAAAATTATCTATCAAGCCATGTCCAACAAACCAAACACGCCCTTATAGTTATAATTATATTTGTGTAATTATCACTTAATGATCATAATACATTTTTCACTATTTATTAACATTAATAACTAAATGCAATTCTTGTTATCATTTAGCAAAATAAAAATTATTATCACTTAGTACATCTCTTTAGTAAAACCTATACATTGTCACTTGATATGTCCTCAATATCATTCTTTCTTGTAATAAGCTATACCACGTGAAATGAATATCATCTCAATATATATTTATAATATATATGTGGTGCATTGCATCAGTTTATAAAAATACATATGTTATTCATATTCTATGAATAACATGTGATCATATACATCCTCTTGTAAACCGAATTTAACAAAGACTATATATATGCCACACAACTTACTATAGAAATTGAAGTTCTAACTTTCAATAGTACTTGAGAAACTATCCTAAGAAAGTCTGCTTCAATGTCATAACATCCCAACTGCAAATAAGGCAGACCAATTATTTAGTAGAATCAAACAAAGTTGTTCACTTTGCTGCATTTAGATTCCGTCAAAGGATGGATCCTCTCCAAATGGGGCAAGTAAAGATTCCAGAAAATCATCATCATCCCGCTGCAACAAAGGAATTTAATCTAGGTTAAGTAATTCTATTAAACTGTATTTATTTACTAAACAAAGTAAGATTAAACAAAGAAGAAGAAGAAGAAGAAGAAGAAGAAGAAGAAGAAGAAGAAGAAGAAGAAGAAAATATTATTATTTTGCACATATAAGTAAAAAAGAATAAGGTTGCAAAAGGAAAAAAGGGTTAGGAAATGATCATGTTATGAAAGTTAGCTGGGTAACTAATTAGCCTTCGTGGTTTTTCTTTTTGAATTTCAATATAAGGTTTTCTCAATTTAATGGATCGATAACTATTTGTACTGATGGAGAGTCTCTCCTTATGTTAATTTTAGATGATTGGATTTGCACCAATAAGAATCATAAATTTTTAATACTATAGAGGGATTGATTTTCGTTCCTTCTTCCACTCTATCCTATTCGTAGGTACTGATCATTTATACTAAAAAGCAATTTTATTGCGTTTTTTTTTTCTTCATCAGCTCATCATCTAAATGAATCGCACATACATCCTAGTGCGTGACATAACAATAAATCCTACCAACAAAACAAAAAAAGAAAGAAAATCTTACCAACAGCACATGATTAATTTAATGTTCCAATATTGCAAGAAGATTCAATTTAATCCGAGTGATTAATTATAGCATCAAATGTTGACACCTAATTTATTATGTCAAGCCATCTTCCATTATAAAAAGAATTCCTATGTATAAAAAACACTAATATGAAATAAAAGATAGATTGGAGTTTAAATCTTAAACTCGTAAACAGAGTAAAAGGAGAACTATATATGCACAATTAGAATGTTTAATTTGTCTAAAGAATTAAGTTCACTAATATATTTAGTATGTGAAATAGATATTTGATTAAGTTATAATGCTTGCCTGATTAGGAGCTTGATCAGTAGATGGAATGCCACCATAAAAATTGGAGCTTGTAATAGTATCACCTCCATTTTGCTGCGAAATTAAATGAGAGAAAAAAGGGCTTGTTAAGTTTTTCTTACGCTTTTATCAATAATTTCAAATTTTCTTACGCTTTTATCAATAATTTCAAAGAATACGTATTTATTTTTACTTAAATACTTTCTAATCGTTATATAGTTTAACCTTAATATTATGCTTGGATCAAAAGTTTAAAATCTAATTAAGGTACACATCATTTGAAGTGTGTGAAAATTTTCCTTATTGTATTTTTCAATAAAATCTAAGACCCAAATAGATAAGGAAAGATGCAATAGTAAAAAATTATTGCATGATTTTAACTAAGATGGTTTTTATATAAGACGAATTCCATTTTTTGTTATAATTTCATAGTAGATACGGACTTATGATGTATGAAAATACTTTCCCCTGTAAATTAAAGCTAAAGAAAGCATATTTACCTGATTTTGAATGTTCATTTGACCAGCCAAAGTTGCGCCAAAGTCACGCTCCTCTAAGTGTTGCTGAGTGGACAAGAGATCAAATTCAGACAGATCAAATATGGGACTAAAAGCAGGCTCATGATCAATTTCCACTACATTTTCTGCGCCAGAAACAAAAGATGTATTTAAAGGCGGCAACACTTGATAATCTGCAATAATATTGGACAATTGTTCTCCACAATTATTGTCAGCCACAAAAGTATCAGAAGCTCCCACATGCTGAGCCAACCGATCCAAATTAATGTTATCATTAGGCAATATTGCAGTCTGGACCGTACGGTTATGTTCAAATTCATTGCCAAACAGATTTATCGTGCTTCCAAAATAATTCAAACCCTCGTTTTTCTCTTTCTGCCCTAATTCGGTCAAGTTCTTGATATTCGAGAGACTGTAGCCCACGTAGTTTGTCGGGTATGGGAAATTCCAGGATGGCATCGAAGATGTGATACTCAAAGTCCCAATATTTAAGCGGGGTGAAACTTCGTAACCAGTACCAGGATTTATCCTAGTACTAGGATTTACACTCGAGGAGCCAAATAAAGCATCAAAACCGATTGATACGACAGTAGAGAGATCTGGCATGGATATAGCGGGAAGATGTTCCTCGACTGATGTGTGAATCTGATAACTGTTCTGTGCAAGCCTGGCATACAAACTATCATTCTGATGAACTAAGTTTGTATTTCCAATGTTTGATTTTAGCAGACTTCCATTATTGGAAAGTAATCGTGATTGTCCGAATCCCGATTGGCTGCTAGATGAAGCTTGAGTTGGCAAATGAGGAGCAGCAGGAGCACCAAGTGGAGATTGTCCAGGGTTTTTATAGTACTGGAGATTGTTGAAACTGTTGAGCATTAGGGTTGAAGGGGTTGTACTTTCTGATGACTCAACATTAGAATTCCTTAAGCCCTTGTGATCAGCAGAATACTGAATTTTGAAGCTTGCATCAGAAACCCTTCTTAGGAAGATTCTGTATTTCTGCATGTTCCACAAATGGAAGAAATATTAATTAAAAAGTTGGAGAGAGAAATGTTAAATATTTAATAATTCAAATTGTTAGAAAGAAAAATATTAAATATATACTATCTCTAAGAGAATGAAAATCCACAAATAAGGTTAGCAATTAAAACATCTTCATATTTTTTTGAATTCCAAGATATATATTTCAAGATTTGATCCAATTTTTCATTTGAATTTTTCCTTTTCATGCAATAATTTTTAATACAAAGTAAATAATTAATGATAATTGCATGGCATATTCAATAAAGAGATGATCATTAATATTTGATACTAGAGCACAAAATTTTTAATTTGAACCTGCAAATGACTTGCTACATTTTCTCTGGTTAGTCCAGGAACATTCATAAATTCGAGAATTTTTTTCGGAACAGCTCCTGCATAAAATTGCAAAAGATAATATTAAAAATTAATCATAGTAATAAAATGAATACTACAATCCCATGAACACTACATCAATTTTCTTAAAATAAATAAATAAATAAAAGAAAAAAGAAGAAGAAATTAGAATGGAACAAGTCACCCATACATTATGCCTCTACATTAAATATGAGATAAAAAACATACTTGAGAAATTATACTTTAAAACTTTTGCATGTGTGAATACAGATATAGGTTTTAGGGCAAAAGATGCTTACTGTCAAGGCCAATCTTCCTAATAGCTTCCAAGAAACGGTTATGCAGCGAATTAGTCCAAACAATTTTGGGCCTTTTCTTAGAAGCAGACTTAGAATTTTCTCCTTTCTTTTCATCAGAACTCTCTCTTTTAGAGGATTTTTTCTTTGAGTCCTTCTTATTCAGCATATCTGAGGAGGCAGAATTAGCTCTTTCACTAGAATTATTATCTTTTCCTGTAGAAGTTTTTTCTTCAGGCGAACTCCCATTGATCTCCTCAATAACAACTTCACTTTTCTTTTTCATAGCTGTGAATTGCCATAAATCCCTAAAATCATCTGGAGAAATCGGTTTCATTATGAAAAACGCAGCCCCACTCTCCAACCCTTTTAGAGCGACACCCTCTTCTTCATCAGCTGACATTACTGTATGTTTCCAAAAAGAAAAAATAAATAAATATTTGAATTGATGAAGAAGTCTTCTTTACTATAGAAAGATCAAGAAAACTCACAAACTACAGGCAAATTGAACTCTTGTGAAACAGTTTTTTGTAGCTCAAATCCATTCATATCCGGCATGTGGACATCTGAGACAACCAAATCAAATGCGGCCTCCTTGATCCGAAGTCTGCATAGAGCGTCATTGGGGTGTTTAACTGTCACAACTGCAGAAGAAACCATAATGAGAACTAAGAAAAACTGTTAAACAGAAGGAAAATTGGTTATTCATGGTATCCAAACAACATTTTTTAAGGCCTAAACCAAGATCATACTAATTTTTCTAGCAGAATCTAGTCTAGATCGTATGAATTGCGAGAAACTTACTAATAGAGCTGACAACTCTATGATGATGGAAAAAATTTGAGTCATAAATCGTCAAACTAAGTGAAAAGGCAAAAAGAAGTTAAAAAATATTTTATCACTTGATTCTTTTGCTCTTTAGAGACTTATACATACAACCATAAAAGACCTGCATCCATGTGTTTACATGGTTTTTTTCTCTTTTTTCCTGTGGGCTAAGTGGGGTTCTTCCTCAATGAACTCTTTTTTTAATTACCCTTAAAAACACCAAAATCCATTCATGAACAACAAAAGAGATGACACAAAAAAAAAAAAAAGAAAGAAAGAAAGAAAGAAAATCATAGAGCATGAAGTAATAAGCAATGAATATACAAAATATAAAAAAATAAAAATAAAAGTTTCATGCATATAGGTGATACCTTCATATTTGAACTTTTTTAGTATAGCAGAAACAATAGAAAGACAAGTTGCATCATCATCTACAACTAAAATGCTAATCGAGCCGACGGATTTCTTCCACTCAGAAGAGTTGCTTAAAGGGACTGTCTCACCACCCATGTCTGTGGTTTTGTCAACAGGGTTTGACAATTGCTGAGGATGATATATGTATAAAGAAGCACTTTGGTCAACTGTGTGGATATGAAAAAGGTGACACAAGAAAATGCCTGTGAAAAAGAGATATAGATCTATAGGAATTTATAGAAGTTGTCTCTTGTCCACCCCCCCCCCCCCTTCTTTTTTTCTTTTGCTTTCCCACTCTACATAAGTTCCATTTGTGAACACAAAAGTTACAAGAATAAATTTGAAATTAAGAAGGGTTTTAATTTTTTATGATGTTGGTAATGTAAAAAATCCTACTTAAAAATGTATATTTAAAGTGACTTACCAAATAACAAGGCGCCAATATGTAGGCTTCTTTTTTGGGACGATACGATAAGATACGCCGATTTTAATATTTTACCGTTGTGGAGATTTTCTCGTTCACATATCAATAAGTTTGAAAGATCATATTTTAATGTCGTTTGGAATATAATTATGATTGTTTTATAATAGGGAATATTATATAATGCCTTACTATTGTTTTCTGTTTGATGATTAAAGTATTTCTTAATTTTTCAAAATGCGTATCCTCGTTACAAATTTTTTGAAGTGAACATTTTTGTTTCTTGATTTTAAAATAAAATCTAGGACTTTGTTTATTTTTGAAACTAAAATTCAAAGGCTCCTATATATTTTTGAAATTTTGGTTGAGTAATTACAATGGACAACTATTTATACAAGTTAAGCATCTTTTACCCTTAATTTCCTTATATCAAGTTTAGGAAAAGAGCATTTGGTTCTTCTTTAATATGTCATAGGAAATTTTTTCAAATTGATTAATAACATGAAGTAGATTTCTCTTTTTCCTTACATATATTAATTAAAAATATGTATTGGTTTATATATCATTCTATTTTTATTACTCTATGTTTTGTCGTCATGCATATTAAGTATTTATTGAAATAAAAATGATGCATGCGCGTTAATTTTTGACTTAAATAACTACAAGTACGTAATATTTAGTTGGAAGTACGGACATAGAAACAAATAGTGTAATCATTATGCATAAAAATGTCGGGAAAAAATGAAACAACTATAAACTAAGAAATATTATTGAGTATCAATTTCAAATTTTTTCCCCCAAAAATTAACATTTCTTTAACTGAAATAACTGTAAGGCTATAAAAATTTCACATTCAACCCTTATCTTGCTCATATAAGTTGTATCATACAGCCAAAAATAATGTGCAAATTGTCATTACATTATGTGTATAAAATTAACTTATAGTCGGATTAATTATAATATACCAAAATACTTCAGATAGTCAAATGAATATAAATACATGAATAATGAGGTTGTAGAAAAATATTACAAGACTTGCACCATTTACAAAAATGAGACAAACCCAAGAAAATATTATTGGCTTTTGCAATTAATGTGGTATCAGGCCAAACAAAAGAGAAATTAATGTGTGCATATCCCATGATTAGTGACTAACTATAGATAACAAGATTCTGTAGTAATGGATTAGTTTAGAAGATAATGTTGTTAGTAAAGACAATGAATAGGAGACATCCTTATCCCCAATACCACCCTAAAAAGTCTTACCAAATGAAAACAAAAAAAGAAAAAGAAAAAAGTCAACGGAAATTTACTTTCGGAATTTGTTTTTGTTGAAGTAATATATATCTTTTGTTTTAAAGTTTTTTGTGTTGTAAATTCACTAGCGTCACTCATGATGTACAAGAATTAACTTAGTTGTACAAGTGAAGTTTGTTATATGATTTTTAAGTAAAGTGGCTAAAAGTAAGTGACTATGAGTGTGGATGCTTAGATTTTGCTGTTGTGATAGTCAGCAGCAGCGAATTTTGCAACCCAAGTTGTGCAGGTACATCTAGAATTATTTATTGTACTTTGTACAACACCTTTTGCTTCTAGAAGTATACATGATCTAAAATCAAGAATTTATTTAAAAAGGTAATGCACTAAGTATATGTAAATGGAATAGAAAATGAAATAACGATTAAAATAGAGAATCTAAACTGATATCATAAAGCAAATAAGTATGATTTCAACACACACACACACACACATATATATATATAAGGTCATTTATATCCTCATTTATTAGTAAGAAAAAAATTCAACTATTTTATGACTCCCAAATTATTGTCTAGATTAACTATACTCCATTTAATTCAATCAAATAGACCAATTAGTCTTGGCTATCGATTTAAATAATGTCAATGTCACAAATTGTACCATCTCTATGATATAATATCCTTTGTCCAATGACATATTTCTGTAAATATCTGCAATTCACCAATATAATTTGTCTCATGTATTTTATATTTTTCCTACATACTTTTTTTAAAAACGTATAACAAACTTAAACGTTAAATCCTGATTCATTTAAACACAGAAGATTCTCATTGAATCGACCCCAACAACTATAACCTATTCCATAATTATCATCTTACTCAAAATTGAATCGATGAAGAGGATCAACCTAATCCAACCTTTATCAAATTATTCAAATTGGACCCTTATCTTAACAAAGAGCCTTTTTCCAATCTCAAATCAGGTTCTTTAAAAGTTTCACGGCAAAAATAGCACTAAACTTGTACATTGCGAAAGAAAAAAACAACACAAATTCATTCCAATATCTAAGGCGGAAATATTGAATGTGCTCAACAAATTGAGCCACTTATGCCCATATATAAAAAATTCACTTAATCAATGGATGGATGTACATGAAGTGCATACTCCGCACCTATAAAACCCAATGGAGAGAAACAGGAAAATTTTCTCATACTGTCATTTCAGATTCTACATCTAAATTAAATGTTCTATAACATTGACTTCAACTGTTCATATGCCAGCCACAACAGAACACCGATTATGGTGTCTCTCAACAAGTCTTTGGCAATGGAACCAGCCCATCCATACTCATTTCCAGGCCTCTTCCCAGCTAGGTCTCTAAAGCGCAAGTTCCCAGTATCAGAAATTAGTGAATATATGACTCCATTGATGTGGCCCTTACCAATAACTCCCACTACTTTCTTACTGTTATTCACAGCTTTGCTCCTTTTCAGGGACCAGGCAAGAAACTGAACGCACATTAATACGATAAAGATGGAAAGAAAATCAGTCAACCTCATTTGAAATGGTTGAGTCCCAGAAAAGGTTTGCCAAGGAATGAAAGCAAAGCAGCATCAGCATTGAAGAAAATAAAAGTGAAAACAGCGAATATTTTACTATGTTAATGTTAAAGAATGAATTTTGGGTCTAACTCACCCAAAGGCTAGCTCAAGAGGTAAAGATTATCCAATGTCATATATAGAGACCACTACTTATTTACCTAATCAATGTGGGATCTAATAGTTGATGTAAGATGATCTTCTACAAGTCTGCATTTTATTCGCAAATTATGACTCATTTACCTAATCGATGTGGGAATCTAACAGTTAATGTAAGATGATCTTCTACAAGTCGGCATTTTATTCGCAAATTATGATCCCTCTCCTTATATTTTGGTCATTGAAGAAATGGTTGCCAATCAAATGAATATGTGTGATATTAGAAACACTTACTGTATCTCGTTCATATATGAGAGGAGGCAGCAGTGATGGATATGAAAAACTTAGCTGTTCATATAGCTGAAAGCTGCCATCACCAGCACTAGGTTCCTGACAAATAAAACACCATGAAAATCTGTATAGCAAAAAGGATAAACATTCAACAGAGGATTTTAAGTGGTCGAATGTGCATACATGAAGATTTTATGGCAAAATTGAAAGCACCAAATGCTTTGGTTATGTGCCAGTATCACATTTGGAGGAAGATGTAGACCAAGTTCTAGATACTTTGTTGGAGTTCTGCCTATTTGAACTTCTTTTAATTAGTAGAGAAGTGCATGTATCGTGCACATCTTTAGTTGTTTATGTGCTGTTATCATTGATAATTTTTTTAAACTACTAATATAAATCAAAAACCAGAAAAAAAATATTATAAGTGAAATCACAAAAAAAAATGCACTTTTTGATTATATTATATTGGAAAACTCTGTTAAAGTATTATATTGGAAAACTATATTAAAGTTTTATATTTGTAAATGTATTATGATTGTCAGACCAAATATATCAATCACTAATAAGTCTACATTGAAATGTATAATTTAAAGTATTATTCATTTTAAATTTATATAAACACACATAAAATACTCTTTTTCTTATTTCATTTTTACTTTTTGGGTCTTGTATGCAATATATTATATAAGAACACTTTATAATGTTTTATTTCATTGTAAATTGCATCAATGTTCATCATTTCTGTTTCTATTTGTTTTTACAATGAGACTCTAATTTCTTTTTTTTTCTTTGTAATTTATATACTGAATTAGTATCTTTTATAGTTTGGCAAGGGTTTAAAGTCAGTTATATATGTATATTGTGTCATCTAATAGGTCACTTGTATCTATTATTATACAAATTTTTTTATATAATCACCATGATTTAGAAAAAGAATAATAGAGAAATAAAATTTAAAAAAAGTTAGAAATGTTGATAAACAAATTAATTTTCCCATAATTATCAATGCATTTGCAATTTTAGATGCAAAAATCAACACTTAATTCGGCTATAAACTTGTTTCCTATTTTGGCAAAAAATTAAATTGTTTCCTATTAGCAAAAATGAGCTCATTCAAATTGCTTGCTTTCTTCTACTTTTGGCACAAAATCAACTAGTTTCCTTTTTAGCCAGTTTCCAATTTTGGCGAAAATCATCCGTTTTGGCAAAAATCAACTCGTTCAACTTGTTTTGGCAAAAATCAACTTGTTTCGGCAAAAATCAACTTGTTTCCTTTTTAACTTGTTTGCTATTTTGGCAAAACTCAACTTGTTCCCCTCCTCCTCCTCCTTTTTCTTCTTCAGAGTTGGTTAAAGGTCAATCAAGAATATAACAATCAAAGAGAATGGTCAAGAAAAAAATCCTCAAAATTCTAGTAGGTTACATTCTTATGTACTAATAATTTTGATTATTATATGAATTTTAGTATGGATTTGGCTAATTCAAAATGACTAATTGGAATTATCTTTTCATTTTAAAGTTATCAATACGAGTTCATAATATATATATATATATATCAGAACACATATAACACAAACTTTAAACATTAATGAAATATGTCTATGCCTAAAAATACTAGTACAACTTTGCTTAGAAAAAACTTTAACATATCATGGTCACATAATTTTTAATCTCTAAGTAATTACAACAAATCCTCCCCTCTCCTTTTCATTTTAAATTTGCAATGTAATCTTTTTATGTTAATGTAACTCTACCATTTGTTTATCTTGTAACTTTTCAAAAAATAAAAAGTAAATTTTTTTGAAATAGTCATAAAAATGTTGAATAACTAAGTTGGTCTACTTTTTGAATTCTAATATTCTAGTAATAATCGAAAAGTCCTTAATTATAATAGCACCTTAATTGAAGGTTTATACTAGAATTTTAATTGACACAATGAGTTTTGAATTTTATTTTATTCCGTATAACCTATTAATATCGTACAATTATTCTCCAGTCTTTTATGGTGCAAGGTGACTAAAATATTATCACACTTCTTTATAGTTTCTTATATAAATCATTTCCAAGATATATTTATAATTTTATATTAACCACTCTTTTTCTCTCAATTAACATCTTATATTTACCACTCTTTTCCTCTCAATCAACGTCTAATTAAAATAATTAAGAGACTGTAATTTTACGTTTTAACCATTCTACTTATACTTTGTAACACAAGTTACACTAGGGGAATATTAAGCCCACAAAATAGGGAAGATTGACTAAATTCTAATGTGATATCCACACATTTTTTAATCTCTAAATAGTCACAACAAATCCCTCCTCTCCTCTTTTCTTTTCTTTTTTTTTTCTTTTTTAATCTAAGGTATAATATATTTATCATAATGCAACTAATAACTTTTGATTTCTTTGTTACTTTTTATCAGACTGAAAAATTCTAAAAATGATCGCATAAAAAGATTGATTGATTACATCCCTCTATTTTTTGGATACTGATATTTTTAGCAGCAATTTGGGAACTCTTATAATAACTTATTGTTCTTATTAAACACAAATAATTAAGAGAATGTAACTTTGACCATTCTCTTTATACTTTGTACAAGTATAATTTACATAAGGATATATTAGGCCATATCAAAAAGAGAAGACCACTACCCATAGTCATACTCTTAAATACATATAGATATTTTATAGTTTGCAGTTTCTCCGCAGTTCATCATAGTGATAACCTTTTCCACATTATCACAATAACCATCAAGGTCATTATAATTAAATATGAGATTAGCTGCAATTAGTGCAGCATAGGTTTCAAAACATTCACTGTGATTAGAATTCGTAGAGAAGTATAATCTAATGATTCTAATTTAGCACCACGGAAGAAATCATGAACTCAGAATCAGAAATAACAATTTTAATCTCCAAATAACTTTAAAGATTTGATGACAAACCTCCAACGACTTCATGGAGAGGTCAGATGATGTTATTCCACGAATTACAGAGTAGACTAGGCTCAGTTTTTCCTTCCACTTCAGTGAACTCCATGCCCTTTCAAGCTGAATAGGATGCAAAAAATCAATTTGTATGTCCTTCATGCATCAGTCAAAACAATCCAGTCATTTAATGGATAAACCAGAAAAGCAAAGGCATGCCAAGTCTATAGTTTCTCAGTTAGGATTAGTCACCTTGCATCAAGTTTAGAAACCACATAAGAATGCAGTGGGTGAGATCAGCTTGTGTTATATGGGCCACAAAGTTACTTACAGTTATCTCTATTGGACGATCCCCCAACACTAACTGAGCACCGATTTCTTCGGAAGCCTTTCGAGCAGCACGAAACTGGAAATTTACATCACAAACTTGCTTAGAGGTAACTCAAATAAGCTAAAATTTTGAATCCAATTAATGAAGACGAGAATATATGTATAAGAATCTACCTCATCACCAAAGGGACGATTGATATCTGAAGATAATTTTGAAGAGAAAGTTGCCAAGAGCAACCGCAATGCTAAAGCAGTTTGACCACCTGTCATGTAGAGAAATTATAAACAACTGTCCTACGGAAAAGTGGTAAAATAGTCGCATAGAAAAGTTATTAATACAAACCCAAGTTCATGCTTCGACCAATTGCACCAAAGAACCCAGTTCCAGTCAGAGAGAACATACTGGATCTTAGCTGCTGATTCTGGTCACCATTCTCCGGAATGTACATGATCCCAGCTCTGAAAAACAACTCTGCAACAGGTGAAGTTAAGCCATAGATTGAAAATCAAACAGTCCATATACACTATGCTTCTGATAGAACATATGCGAATCTAAATAATTATATCCCGTAGTTCTGAATGCAACACCTCCTCCACCCCCCAACAATCATACTAACCACTGCTTTCACATGAAAGATCATATGCATTCTTATCTCCTTGTAAAGCCATCTAACTTTACAAGATTCTAAGTTGAAATCCCACCAAAATGTTTGCTTCTGTGGGCAGAGTTTTCTGTTACATAATTTCCTCCTGTTTAGTTAGTTCAATATGAATATTAGGTATTAGGTCTGAATTACTCCATGATTTAAATTCAACCATAGTAATCAACATGCTGTACTCTTCTCGTTACATTTAAGTAACTTAACATATTAATATGTAACTGGCAAAATAATTTAATCAGAAATAACTTAAAATACTCAACTAGCACTCTAGCAGTAAGAATTAACAAAATTGAACAAAAACCCATAAGAATCATGAACAAAAGCTAAAGACTTGCCTGCTTCTACAAAGCTCCACAACAACATTGTCCGGCCTGACAGCACTTATAACCCTTTCAACATCAGAAGCTGAGTCTCGGGAAATATGCGTTGTCCCAATAATCCAAATAGCCTCTGGCTCCACAAACTCACTTCTCCAGGGCGGAACTGGGCCGTATTGGCTTTTCTTGATCAGGACCAAGGTCCCATTTTTAGCCAAATCAACCAATTCTGGGTGGGTTTCAGCTATTGCAGCTGTGGAAATATCAAGAATATCATTCTTGAAGTTGAAGTTTGGAGGTGTGGCAGGAACGACGGAGGCCGCTTTGCATGACGATGAAATGGCGACGGAATTGAGCTTTAAAAGATGGGATTTGAAGGGACGGCGGAGGTTTTTGGCGTGCGGGGCGAAGATTGGAAATGGAAATGGCGAAGCTTTCATGCTTACAAGCTTTGTGTTTTAGAGAGAGAGATTTGCCTCTGCTGTGCTTTTCCAGCCGTTCAGGGCCTATGAAGCGGGAACCTCGGAATGGAGAAATATCTGGGTGTGTGATTGTAATTGAATCAAATCAGGTGCATTGCACTAGGGTTGTCAATAGGTCGGATTTGAATCGAATTTGTCATATTCGAATTCAAATTTGATTAATAAAATTTATATTCGAATTCGATCCAAAATTCGATAGGATATTTGTTAATCAGTACCATATCCGAATCCGATGGATATCCAAAATCTGGTTAAAAAATCCGATCCAATTTCATTTTTTTTCTTTCTTGTTTTTTTCTTTTTAAATTTTATAAAAATATTGTATTTATAAAGCAAATATATGTCATATTTGAATTTTTAACAAATTTTTATTATATATTAGTCAAAAAGTTAAATATTTGAATATTAAAGTCCTTTTTTACATTATATTAATGTATAGATAAACTATTATATGTTATTATATTTGATATTTTATCAATATCCATCTTATTTTTTAGGTTAAAAAACTCAATATTAATAGTATAATATAGATGTTAATATAGATATTAGGTCAATATAATATATAAATTTTATTTTAAAATATTATTAATATTATATATAAGAGTATTAATTTAATAAAAAATATTAAAGTTCGGATTCGGATCTTTAACGGATCGGATTGTTTAATTCCATATTCGATCCACTTATTTCAGATTTTGAATATTTTAATCAGATAAAAATTCTAAAATTCGGATCGAATTCGGACTAAAACCCAATCCATTGACAGCCCTTTTGCACCCATTAAATCTAAAAATTTCAGTGGAACTCTTATAAGAATTGGGCTAATATTGGGCTGAGGCGATAAATTGTGGGCTAAGCCCAATGTCATATCTGTCTTGGACTCTTTGCCCAACTCCGAACGGCAGCCCAGAGAGCCGAATTTACTAGGTTTATTGTTTACATGTTTATAAATTTTTTATTTAATAATTTAAATGACTAAATTGGTTTAGAGTTGAATTAAATCTCCCCTATTTTGTAAGAGGTCTCATGTTCGAACCCCAATGGGTTCCTTTATGCACTTATGTGTGCAACTGGTTGTAGAGTATGTACTTTTATTTTTCTTAATTTGATAATTGAATTATACTGATTTGTTGTAAAGATAATCTTCTTGATTGGATGATTGGATTCTATAAACTTGTTGTAAGGATAATTTTCACCTTTTATAATGTTCTTCAAAAAAAAAAAAAAAAAGGAGAGAAGTTATTTGTTTTTTAACACGTGGAATTCTGTCTTTTGGGACTATGACGTATTAATTCTCACTTTTTTTTTTATGGTTTGAGTTCATCAAAAGTTCATTCCCAATTAATAATTACTTAGATTATTTATTGGTATTTTTATGTTGAAGGAAATAATATATTTAAACCCGGAATCTTGAATAATTTCATCAGAAATGGCTTTGAATTGGGATCAACATGAGTTAGGGGTTTGAGATCGTGTTCATAATGATCCTAAAGTTTAGATTAGAACATGTAAAATGTTGACCTACAATCTCAAAGGAATGACTAAAAAGATCCATAGAAGTAAATAAAGATAGTTATCGGACCTCGATAATGATAGCATTATTTTGGGTAAAATGACAGCGTTAGTGTATATACATAGTTTGGGATGATCATATGAATGGTATGTGCTGAAATATGGGTATTTAGGTAATGCTTTATCACAAACTCACATTATGGTCAATTATGTTTCTCAACTAAAGTCGAATTAATTTGCATAAAAAGGTACAAATTTTGACCTATTATATATAAATTAGATAAATAAGTACATTTTCAATACTCGCCATGAAACTACATACGCTAAATCATAACGTGACTAAATTAAATTTTATAAAATACAACTCTGAATTTGAATAGTGAAATAATATATATATATATATATATATAAATATAATTCACACTTAGTAGTGACAAATGGGTGGGTTGGGTTGGGTTTGTTTGGGTTTATGTGGGTTGAGTTTTATATGGGTTAAGATAGATGGGTTGAAAGTGGGTTGAATTCAAAATGAGTTGAGTTGCAAGTCAGGTTGAGTTGGGTTTGAAATTGTTCCAATAAAAAACAAAAAAAATTATTTAATTTACTTATTTCAAAAAAATTAATTCAAAAGACCATAATAATATTATTATGCCATCACCCTTCTACACTCTATTTAATATACAACTTTACAACATAATGAGATGATTTATTAAATTAATTAAATTTTTTGAATGAACCTATTTTAAATCTATTTAAAATTCATTTTGAACCCAAATATGATACAACTCATCTAAAATTCTACCCACTCAAACTCATTTCTTAAATGTTGAGCCGAACTCAATTCAAAAGTATGTCGGTTGGGTTGAGCCCATAAATTCTAACCCAAATTAACCCCCATAATTCACCGTAAAAGTTAAGACTCATGAAATCGATTTGATGCTCTTTCACGGTAATCTCATTTTCTCATAAAGCTTCTTTTAATCAGCCTGTTTAAAATCTAGGATTAACGATCACATGAGTGAAATTAAGTCCCAAAACCATCATTATTAAGCTTTATTTTGAGTTCGTCTAAGTTAATGGCTTGCATCTGACGGAACTTTTTTCTGCAATTAACAATATCTTAAGAAATTATTTTTTCTTTTCTTTTTAAAGGCGGCTAATGAATGATTCCATCAATTGGTTACTAAACAAAAGAAAAATAAATAAAAAACAATTTCACCACAATTTTCACCTGAGGGGAATCCGATTATTTAATAGTACTTTAATGATTTGTTTCCCATTTGGATAAACTATGGCTTGTGAAAGTAAGAACAATGCTAAGTATTAACAAAAGTCATGAGAATTGTCCCTCATCCTACATATGTTATAATTGCAAAAACTGAAAAACAATTGCAGAAATATAGATGGTTGGTGAGGTTAAAGTCCAGGGCCCAACCTTGCACAAATTAAAACTATGTAGGAAAATTAGTGAAAATCTATGTTTGCAGCTTTATCGAAAGTTATAGTTGTTAACATATGTGTTCGTGAGTTGGCCGTGAAAGTTATTAGTTAAAATCAATTATTTTTGTTTTAAAGTTTAAGTGCTCAAGATTAAATATGTTATCCTGAATAAAACATGATATCGATTGTTGTAAAAATATCTATTTTTCTTAATATTTTTAATTATTAAAATTTATGACACATAATTTATTGATTTGAGAATAATTGTTGCTATTTGTGAAATTTCGTGGTGAAACAACCAATTATGTCAATATATTAATTAAAATATATGTTGATAACAAAATAATAGTTATGAATCAACCATTTACGAAGACTATTAACAATTTAATAGAATAAGATTAACGTCCATAGTTATAATGGGGTTCGAACTCTAACACATAGGAGGTCGAATCGTTGCTTCGACAATAGGATCTTACATGCCGATTTTTACATATATCGAAATAACTACCAACTTTCACACAATCAAAAAACAAGGAGTGTTACTGATAAGAACTTAAGTGGTAATATTAAAGTTGTTGTTAATTTTATATATATATTTAGTTAATAAAAAAATTTAAAAAAATTATATAATTCATCATTATTAAAAATTGGTGATTAAAAATTCTATACTGTCACGTGTATAATAATAATTTACAGATAATATAAATTACAATAATTTGTGACAACTTATCACTGTGATATATATATATAAATTGTTATCAATTAATCATTTTATATAGACTACACTTACATTACAAGTAGTCATGAGATTATAATAATGTAAAGTCAAGTATGTAAGAATGCCTAGTTTGGATTGTGAAGTTTCTACTATGGTCTGCTCCATTACTTTATACAAATAAATCTTGTGTTTAAATTCATTTTTAGTAATAGTTTCAAATCAACATTTTTTTAGGGTCCGAAGCTTCAGTATGACTGTCATCTTAATAGAATTTTATCAATCAATTAACTAATAGAGACACAACTTTATTTCCTTATATATTTAGCAGTACAAAGTACCATATAAAATTATGATCGACTTGAAGTGGTTGCACCCGATAAAAACTATTGGTTGGGCCGTTGATCCCCAATTTAGGCCTATCAATGGGTGGCTTTTACCCTACCAAGGCGGCCAGGCCCCCCAAAAAAAATTGCAACACCCAGGCCCATAACCATATCCACTAAACAAAATGCAATGGGTATGTAAAAATCCTATACCCATGAGCTAACCGTAGGCCCATACTCAACAATTACCCAATATTCTAATACCCAAATTTAACTATTAATCTAAAAATTCATATACCAAATTAAAAACAGACTGATGATAAATTTTCAATACATAATTAAAAATATTTATCTTTCTTATACCATAATATATTTTTTTCACTAATTTACATATCTTTGTTTTAATATAAAACAATTTATTCTATTCACAACATGCACATTTTTTTATCTCAATTTCCTTTAGTCAATGTTGCATTTTGAAATCAATAGTATATCTTAAAATATGAGTCCACCATGCTATCTAAGAAAATAATGATGAAAGATTAATCTATTTACCATAAAGTATGGCATATAGTTTAAAGTTTAATATGATGTTTTAAATTTTTTATATTGAAAATTTATTTGAAAAATTGAAAAATGTAAAATTAAAGAGAGAAAAAAAAATACAATTAGAGAGAAAAACATTAAAAAAAATGAAAGAGAGAAAAGCTATCTGACATTTATAATATTTTTTATCTATGTAAAGAAAGGATGGGATCAAATTTGAATTATAAATAATTTTCAAAAAGAAAAAAAAATTGAAAAAGAATGGTGCTTAATTAGAATATAGTCAGACCAACAATACAAGAAAGTGGACTAATATATAATAGTGCCTTTTTTTATTTTATTCATTTAGTATAATAAAATTAAAAAAGTATAAATTCATTAAATATACATTGTAATTAAATTTCAATAATATTTTTTGTGCTATCGTATACTAGAAGAAGCTAGACCCAATGGATAATGAATTATATAGAGTAAGCTATAGGGTCTCATTGTATAGGTATTTTATGGTAAAGTAAAACACATGATCTTATTATTTAGATATTTTAGAATATGGATATGAGAAGGGTGAAATCCTACTCATTGACAGACCTACCTTGAGCCAAATAATGACGCAAATATTAAATCCAACAATCACCCTTCAGCACTAGTCAAGGGACTCGAACCAAACACTTTGCTCCTATACTAATTATAGAATTAAACGCTTCCACTAGACTAAAAGCTAACTCTAATTAATATTTTATAAATATAAAAAACTCTTATAATCAGTCAAAAGAAGACACTATTCAGGCCGACCTGTTTTTTTATTTTTAGCTTTTTAAAGGACCCACACATGGCATTGGTAGGTGACTCAAGACAACAGTTAACTCTTGCATCCTAAAAACAAACAAAACAAGAAACTTCATACTAGAATCAAATCTTGATTTGGATATAGGAAATATAACCGAAGGAGGGAATGACATATAATCGTGTGACCCATACAAACTTACTTACCTGTAAACAGCTAATTCGTAGCTTGCTTCAAATTCTGTCCTCAAAATCCTTAAACAAGTACAATTTCACTTAATCCCACGGAAATAAAGAGAGGGGTCCGCGAATTCCCCGCGCTTTTTCTCCCGTCTTTCCTTATCCTTAAAACCCCCAACTCTCCTGCAACCTTCTCTTTTCTCCATGTCCAAATCAAGAAGCCTAAAAGACCTTTGTCAGTCCAAAAATTTGTCTGTTTCTTTCCAAATTCTAATGCATGGCTAGAGATTCTTCGTCAAACCCGCTAGTAACAATAACAAGTCTTGAGGAAAACTCGCAGCCGCCGCCCACGGCCGCCATTGCCTCACCGACATCGGGGCGGCATCCGAAGTACCACGGAATCAGATGCCGGAGTGGGAAATGGGTGTCGGAAATCCGGGAGCCGCGTAAAACCACGCGCATATGGCTGGGAACTTATCCTACCCCGGAAATGGCGGCGGTTGCTTATGACGTGGCGTCGCTGGCGCTGAAAGGCCCGGACGCTAAGATAAATTTCCCTGGTTTAGCTTCTTCGTATCCTCTACCGGCTTCTCTCTCGGCAGGCGACATACGTGCGGCAGCTTCCAGCGCCGCTGCCGCTATAGCGCCACTGGCGAGCGGCAGTGGGAATCAAATTCAAGCCCCCACGCCGCCGGAAAATGAAGGTTCATCAAGTGTACACACGACGGGGGGGCACGAATTTGTGGATGAGGAAGCATTATTCGACATGCCGAAACTGCTGGTGGACATGGCGGAGGGCATGCTCGTCAGCCCGCCGAGGCTGAAATCCGCCGCCGACGATGAGGAGTCGCCGGAGAATTATTCAAGAAACGATAGTCTTTGGAACTACCCTTGATTCTGAATCAAGAAAAGATCCTGGTGAGCTAAGCAGATCATAGAAAATCGACAAAAATTATAATATATATGTACAGTAGAAGAGCCTGGTCTGATGGCCTTCTATGCCCTTTTTTTTTTTTTCCCCTCCTTTTTCTCAGCTAAATTATAAGCTGATTTGTGGCTTTTCCCTGCTTATAATTGGGATGCTGGCTTTATTTCCTGTTTCGAAGACCTGAGGAAGTCTTCCCAGTGTGAAAAATATGGCTTAATCGCAGAGCTTAAGCTTAACTAATTAAGCAACTTTAAACGGATATATATAGATATATATATGTGTATGTATATCCGCTGGTTGAACCAGCAGTCTCTGTTTTTCTCTCTATCAGATAATATACGATTTTACTATAATAATTAGTATAATTCTTCTTTTCTTGTGGACTGGAAATTAGTTCTAGCTAATTATAATCAGTGGCTGGGATTAGCCTTAAATAAGTCACTTTTTAGCTACCGGCTTGAAGATTTTTGTCCATTAGTCTTCCGTTTTCTTGCAATGCAACTGTGCTAATGTTCTAGTACCTCGTAAGTACTTAATTGGCCCCCTTTATATTTAGCATTTCTGATTTGCACATACGGATGTAAGAGGTAATAAATACAAAACATTCCATTTATAAAAAGGTTAAATTCATTTTACCCCTTTTACTATAGGGTATGTATCAAATACCATTTATACTTCCAAAACCTTCAAATACCCCCCCTCAAGGGCGTCAAATACCCTCTTGTACTAACAAAAATCTTCAAATACCCTCTTCAAAGTCATCTGTCGTTAGTAAAATAGCTGACGGAGTCAAAACTTTATAGTAAATTACTGATTTGACCTTAGAAAATAATTAAATAGCATAAAAATATAGGATGTGACATTTTTTTTTCTTTTTTGTTTAGATAAATCTATCATTGGCACTCATACTACCAAAACTTTTAAATACCCCACTCAAACTTTTTTGCTGTTAGAAAAGTAACGGTTCTTTGGCTGATGTAACACTAAAATTATATTCCCTTTACACATATGATCATTGAAAACTTTTATGTCCAAAATACCCTTATAATTTACTATAAAATACTCAAGTTTCTTACTTCAATTTTATTACTTTCATTTTAGGACTTAAAGTATCATCTAACTCCGAATCTAACAAAAACGTTAAATCATTTCTTTTTTTTTAAAAGAACATTAAACAACTCTATTTTAATACAGAACATATGAGACCAAAAAAATAGAGGCTACTTGTGCGGAAAAAATATATGGGACCATTATATATATATTTCTATTTCGTAACTGTTTGTCTAAAATTTTCCAAATCTGCATTCGTTTTGGGATATAAAAAATGTATAATAATATGCAGGATTTTATTATATTTCATTTATAATTTATTATTACTTTGTAAAAAAATGTCACGTATACTAGTTTTTTTATGTCATTTAGTTATTTTTTTAGGTTAAATCAGTAATTTACTGTAGAGTTTGGACACCGTCTACTATTTTACTAACGGCATATGACTTTAAGGGGGGTATTTGAAGATAATACATGGAGGTATTTGACACCATTAAGGGGGGTATTTGAAGATTTTGAAAGTACATGAGAGTATTTGATACATATCTCAAAGTACAATGGGGTAAAATGAATTTAACCCTTTAGATAATGAAAGTTATTTATAAGGGATTGATGGAAAATTCGAGCCCATACTAGGTTTGGCCAAACCCCTCAATGATTTTATGCCATAAGGAAAATTAATTTTTCAAATGAAAAAAGGCCAAAATATTAGTTTCCACCAAACCATGGTTAAATCAGTCTTCTATTAATTCAAACATCACTACCCATTTGGAAATAAGAGAGATTTTAGGAACTCTCCCAAATTTGAGGAAAAGAAAGAAACTGATGATCCCTTGTAATAAATCATCAAGGTTAAAAAAAAAAAAAAGAAGTCATGGACAATTCTGAAGCTTATGAATTGTTTGTCAAAAGAGGATTCATTACCTTTTCCTTGAAAAACTAAAGAATGCAAAAGGTGAAAAAGACTTTGGGAAATACCTGTTATATGTTTGTTTCACTTAAAATCCTTTTGAAATGATATTATCATGAAGAGCAACATGGTTCTGCATTTATAGCACAGTTGTACTACCCTAAATCGACCATATCCCCAATTTCATGAAATAATGTTGAAGTTGGAGAAATCCTTTTGCTCAGAACTATAGCAAATAAACTAGATATCCTTTTATATTTGTCAATTAAATGAGAAATTTGCAACCAAGAAAATGATTAATTAGTTGAGTAGATCAAGGAATGAGAGGAAAGAAAAATGGAAAACTATTTCACTATCAAAATATTAATATATATATATATATATAAATTACATTTTTTGTTGCTAGATGTTTGATTAAATTCCTAAATGACGTCCAAATAATTCTTCCATTTTGGGTTGCACTACTCAACATCATTCTCCAGAATCCTTGTTACATTCATTCAAACAAAAGTTTTTTCTCTCATTTCGAGGAAAAAATGATAATAATTCTGGAGAAAACTACTTCAATAGCATTTAAGTTAGTTGTATTAGATCTACAAAGTTTTCTTTTTTCATTTTTTCATTTTTGGTGGGGAGAAAACTATCGTTTTCTTGTTTTCATTATATTTTTTCAACCAGAATTTTGCAAATCTATTTGTTGGGAGTCAAATTCTAATGTGGGAGCGCATTGGATAAGTCCTCATATCTTCAAGTTCAGCAAAGGTATGCGTGCCTATGTGAGTTAAGATGATATTTGCTATTTGTTAAGAGAAAAATCAGAAGTAGCATAAAAGAAATTGAAATAACACAGTGAAGATGATAGAAAATAAAGATTGGCTATCATGGTGAATTCATTGAGCATTAGAGTATTCAAATTTGAAGTTTATGCAATTTAGGATAATTCCTAAAATTTCTCTTCTTTCCAAATGGGGGTTGACATTTTGGTTACAAAGAAACTGATTTAACCATGATTAGGTTGGAAAATATAATTTAGCCAATTTTTATTTAGAAAACTTACTATCCACATGGTACAAAATCATTGATTGGTTTGGCCAAACTTGGTGTGGGATAATATTTTCTCGGGATTGAGATGGATTGTACAATTCTTATGGCAAAAATATATTTGGTCCTACGGCTCCTACATATCTATCATATATCAACTCCAAAATCAGCTAGACCCAACTTTTCATTCTAATGAATTCATTCGTCTGTTTATGAGCTCACGACTCAGTGGAAAGACAAATACTATATCTGTTGTTATGGTTTACAACTCGTTACTGGTGAAATATCAAATCAATACACACTAAAAGTACGAGCGACGGATATTGGAAAGAGAGTCGCCACTAGGGCCCAACTACATACAAATTTATTAGGCATATTGACTCATTGATTATACGAATAATTTATTGGGTTGGCAACAGAACACGTCCTATGCTAAGTACTTACACTGTTCAAAAGATCGTTGTGTTAATAGAGAAAGGGACACAAACAATGTCCCTTTTAGACGAGTACATGTCCTCCTTCACTGATCGATTCATGAACTGTCTATGTCTGAATATTGAGTTTGAGATGTTGTAGCTAGCAACGTTGGAACAACGTCCATCACATTTTCGGACGCAGAAACTTCACTTTCTGATGGTACAAAAAAGTTGCATACACGTTTGATTTAACAGAGTTCCAAGGATTAATTTTAAGCCGCGTGACAACGACCACTCTTGCTATTACTGAGTCAGCCTGACCAGTGGTCCCATTATATGTGAGAGTATAGTATTATTTGATGACATTGCAGCTGCATCTAATGTGGCACGATGGTCTTGATAAGATTCTAACATTATGTGAGTTGTTTGTTGCTGTATGTGGAATGGTACTATTGCAATATTTCTTTTGGCAAAAATACAATAAAACTTTGTTATACCAAAATAGTGTTTTATTTGGGGAAAAAAAATATGTATAGTTGGTATGTATATTGGCACATTTATATATATGTCAAGAGATAAATTTAGAGAATTTTTATAATTACTTCATCAAAAGTGGTGTTAAGATGTATTAGTTACACTAAAAAAATGGAATATTAGTGATAATAATAAATAATAAGATAAATGTTATCACTAATATCATGTATTAAGTAACAATATCTTTTATTTTGTCATTAATAATATATTTTTAATGACAATAATTTTTATTTTGTCACAATATCGTTCAATAGTGACAAAAACTAATGTTTTAAGTTGCAGTGATAAGATTTTTATTATCACTAGGTTGTCACTGCAGGGGTGCCATTAATTGTCAATGGTGACAACTTGAGTACTATTCTTATTACTATTTAATTTGTAACAATCAAAATGACAAAGCAAAATTTTTTATCATTTAATAACTTTTATATTGTCAATTACTATTTTATCGCTAATTTATTTTTTTTCTTGTGGTGTTAATTAACTCATTATATGAATCCTTCTAAATCTCAATGAATCTCTAAAATTTCAGGTGGGATAAGAATTGTAATTTTTTTTACTTCCAAGGTATGGCAATAGATTGAGAAGCTCGACTAGAAAAAATAGACGGAGAAATTTTATGTTATATATATGATAATCCTATTAATATGATCTGAAATATCTTTCTATTTGTTGAAAAAAAAAAAAGGTGAACGGTCTAATTACTTAAAGTGAAAGAACAAAAGAGATTTAAATCGCTTTTTGTTGACGATTTCCGGATTCAATCAAAGTATATACATTTGAAACATGTATTTTTACTTAAATTTTAACTTAAGCTTAATTCTAAATTTAAGCTTATGTATGTTTGGGAAAATTGCAAATTTGGTCCATCAACTATACCCTCTTTCAATTTTAGTCCATTTTGTTATGGGATTAGCACATTTGGTCCACAAGCCCGTAAATTTTCGCAAATTTGGTACAATTTTTTTCAATTTTGGTCCATCGGGCTGACAATTTTGATTTTGAGCCCGCCAGAAGTCCACTCAACAGCAATTGGGTTCCAATTTTGGGCGTTTTACACAATTTGGCATGAACTGACCACATCACCCTGTCTACTATGTCACATGGGTAAAAATGAAAAGCTATTATAAAATAAAATATATAAAACAGTAAAAATGTGTAAAATAATTTATTCAAACTTAATGAATTATTTATTAATTAATAAATAATAACAAATAATAGATAATAATTAGTAAAAATTAATAAATAAAATAAATAAATAAATAAGAATAATAAAAGTCTAAAATAATATTATCTATTCAATGTTATTACATATTTAAAATATTCTATTTAATATATAATATTATATATATAATAATTTATTTAAGTAAGTAATTACTTAATAATATTAAATAATAAATATATTTATCGATTAAGCTACATAATTAATAATTTTAAAATAATAAATATGTATAATTTATTTAATTAAATTTAATTGCATTACTTACTAATAAAAAATAAAATAAATAAATAATTTATAAACTAGAAAAAATTAAAATAATATTGCATTCAATTATATTAAACAATAAACATTATTTAAAATAATTTTGTTAATAATATACTATATACATAGATAATTCATTTAAATAATTAAATATAATAATATTAATATATTTAATAAAGACAAATTACATTTTACCCTCTTGTGAAAAATGGAAAAGAGCCAAAAAAAACCCTATGATTAAAAAAAAGAGTAACAAATCTCCTTGTGATTTTAAAAAAAATAGCACACCGCCTTCTCCTCATGATTTGCTGCAATTTAGCCCTAGTTTTGATATATAAAGACTATACTACCCCTAGTTATTACATATATTTTTAATTTTATTTGTTTATTCTTTTTACATATATTTTTATATATCTTTTTTCATATATTCTTTTTAAATATATTATTTCATACATTTTTATATATCTTTTTTCATCTCCTTTATACCAATTTTTTTAAAAAAAATTTAAAACTATTTTTAATTTTTTTATTTTATCTTTCTAATTTATTCTTTTTTTATTTATATATTATATATATACAACTATAAATATAAAATATATAATATAATAAACATAAATATATAAATACATTATAAATACATAAATATATAATATAATAGACATAATATGTATTTATACATAATATATATTAATAAATAAATATTTTATATTATATTTTATAAAATAAAACCCACCCCACCCCACCTTCATCTTACCTGCCATGGCCGCCCCTCTGCAAGTGGTGCCTCCATGGCCGCCTGCAAACACAGCCATGGAGGCTGCCTTTGCGTGCAAGCGACGCCCATGGCCGCTGCTCGCAAAGGCTGGCGGCCAGCGTCCTTGGTGACTGGGGGTGGGGGAGGGGGAAGGTTGGGTGGGTTGGTTTTTGAATTTTTTTTTTTATTATTGTTATTCCCTCAGTTTTTCCTTCTTTTTTTCCTTTTTCTTTTTTTGGGTTCCGACCACTTAGCTGACGTGGCGGCTAAGGTGGATGCTGATGTGGAGTTATTTAACAAATGTCGCAAAGTTCTCAGTTTGTAGGCCCAATTGATGCTGAGTAGGTAATTTTTCAGCCCAATTGAAAATTTTTTGGCCCGATGGACCAAAATTGCAAAAAATTGGACTAAATGTGCTAATTTTTTGTGCAAAATGAACCAAATGTACTAACCCTATATCAAAATGGACTAAAATTGAAAGAGAGTATAGTTGATGGACTAAAATTGCAATTTTCCCTGTATGTTTAGTGCAAAATTGTAAACTAATAGGCAAAAGTTTATTACAAAGTTAGAATTTGTTTTGGATAATCACTAACAAATTATGAAATTAAAGAGCATTATAACTTATAATTAAGCTTCTTTTTGTCAAACGTTGTTGCAAAATCTAGTAGTGGTTGCTTGAAAAGATGGAAAATGGGACATCATGTAGATGTTGGAGGTGAAGAAAGCTAGGCAACAACTATTCCAAGTAATTATGTCTGAGTGATCTTTTTTGTTTTTCTGCATATTGCGATATTATCCTATTTATCCTTAGGGGTTTTGAGCAAATTTCATTTTGGTACATGAAAATATGAAATGTTATATGATTATCGTATTAATATATGAATTATGAGCTACATAAGCAAATCACAACTTAAAATGTCAGAAAAATAACAAATAACTGAAAATTCGATTGTAATAAAAGCTCAAACATTAAATATCACAAAAAATAATACATTCCACTAGATCTATCCATCAATATTTTTTGTTTATTTCACTCAACTAGATCTTGTATGTGTGACGTGGTATCTCAAAAATATCTACTATTAACAAATACACTTTGCATCCATCACTTTGAGGCCTCGTTTGTTCGTTTATAGATTTTAGTAGCATGACAAGCCTGAACCCCAAATCCTAAACCCTAATAAATACTACTATAAATTGTTTTACATCACATTTTTCACCTACATTATCCCAATTTTACTTTTATTACTTCAATTTTATCGCTAATTTGGGAATTGGAGAATTTTTACATGAAAATTCTCAGTAATCATAACCTATCTTTATTTTCATAATCCAATCGAGTACGTCAATCTAACTAATCTGGACATTGGAGACTTTCTATAGAAAAATTCTCAATAATCATAACATATCTTTATTTTCATAATTCAATCGAACAAGTCAATCCAACTCAAACAATCAATCTAAATTTTAACATAAAAAATCCCTCACAACACACATGAAAGTGGAATTTATTTATCATGGCATGTGGTAACTAATTGCTCCATATCAGTTAAAAGAACTAAAATAAATGAAAGAGATGGAATTAATGATTGCTGGCTAATAATTCTGTTTTGGTTCTGATAAAGAAATAATCAAGTAATCAACCATCATTGTGGGGGTTATTAATATTAAAACTATAAATTATAAAATATACACTACACTAAGGGATATGGTCCAGATTTAGAGACCATAAAAGGAAGGGACCATAAGTGCAGGTGCATCAAAGTTTCCCATTATAGCACGGGCAAAAATCATAAATGATGCTCCCTCCATCATAGAATATTGAATTGACATTTAATTTTAAAATAATTGTTGAAGAGGTGATATTTCTTGTATTTTATGGTTCTTGTGTATAAAATGAACTTTTTAATACTAATGTCTGTCATATATTTAATATTATTAACTTTTTATAAAAAAAAAAATTATTTTGATTGACTTGGTAACAATATATAAGTAATATAACGCAATATTCATTTTAAAACAAAGTTAATATATCAGAATAATTCTAGATATTATCATGTCCTAGCTGGCATCATTATTATTCATGAGTTTTGTGGTTTCTAAAGGTAAATTTCCTGAAATCAACTAAGTGTAAAATATTTCGTCTATATTAATCCTTGCTATTAAATTAAGAAAAAGTGGATGATAAAACACAATTCCTTGAAATGTTAATTCCTATAATGGAAATTTCTTTGATCGATAAGAAGTCGAGACGAGAGTGGAGCTCTCTGTATTTAAAATGAAATAGTCCCGCACTAGTGCTAACGACAAACTATACAACAACTTTATCAAACAGTAGCAGAACTACACACTATTTGGTCACTTAAAACTCAAACGTATTGAACTCTCTTTTTCTTGACTATGTAGAAAATGCTGTATAAATACGAAGATGATTTATGAAAATGTGCTTTTGTATATTGATACAGATACGGGACTGTCAATTTTATAGTGTAAAAGGTGCAGCTGAAAGGTTGTCAAACATGGCTGCCCATTTTTCCAATGCCGTAGCAATTTTCAATGCAAGAAGTTTGAAAGTTGCTATCCAGATACATCTACTAGTGGCTGGAGATTAGGAGGCGTGTTTAGCTTTTCCAATGTTGATTTCGCATTTCTAGGTTTTTCAGCTTTTCAAAAGTTTGAATGTTTCTGTTGAGCCAAATAAAATTCAGATTGAATTTGGTCCAAAAGATAATATTGGACTGAAGGTTCAATTTAATTTAATCCAAGCTCAAGCTAAGGCCAACTGAGCATAGCCGAACGGGCGGGTGGGCGGGTGGCAGTGTGCTCATGTGGTTGGATTGAACCCACTACCATGTAAGTCTTCTCCCCTCTAAACACTTGTGGTACCCCCAACCCTTACCTCCACACTTGAATTATTTATTTTAGTCCACTTTTTATTCATCTTTCAATGTGGGATATAATTCCTCTTCTCCCAACATATTAGCTTCTTTCCTAGTCTTCTTAGTCAATCATCAAGTAGCTTACTTTGACCATTAATTTCTCATTTATTTGAAATTAGTTTTGGCCAATTAATCACATTATTCGCGGCATAGTTTACGAGGATTACCAATTTCTTAGAAATTAATGCTTCGAGCCCTCTTAAATATTTGGTCAAAGAAGACCAATTTCCAACATGAAATTCAATAGCCAATTATAAATAGAGTGTCCTAACATTATAAATTATTTGTAGTCTTAAATCTATGTTTTATGATTATATTCACTTTGTTTGATAAGATAAAATCATAGATAATTTTTTATGTGCTAAAAAAACTATATTCATTAATTAATCATTAGTCAATTTATATTTATTAAGATGGTTTGAGTTGTACTAATTTATAATACAATTACAAAAAAAGGATAATTCTGATAATTTAATCTACAATTGTTGTATCATAGTTTTGGAATTAAATTCTTTATTCAACATGTCATCTTCACATCATGAATTTTCATCACTGCAAAAAAGTATTTAATTAGTCCAAACAAAATAATATATGTAAATAACATGCAAGAAAAAATAATTAATTAATTAAAATACAATAATATATTCTAATACATCAAAGAAAATAAACGTCACTATGAGTATAAATTTACTTTTCTATTTCTAATAAGTACTTTATTGCATGAGTTTGCATTACCATATAATTTAGGACATAAAATACTGCAAGTTGGATTATTAAATTCTAAACCCAGCACAACCTGGGGAAGTTCGATTCGCCTGAGGCGAACTGTTCCAAAAGCTGCTAAAAGTCTAAAACGACAAAAGGCACAAAACAGATCTACTTCAATTTTGATGAATATCTTACACGTATCATAGCTTATGTGCGCTTTTTCTATTCAGCGCCTTTTGGACATTTCTCCAAAAGGTCACACAAATAATAAAATAAATTGAAATGCTCAAATATGGGATTATGACCAAGATTTGAAAGTTTTTCTTTCCATAAAAGAGACAAGCGAATCTCACTCAACACCTTCCTTTTTTGTATTTTGGTATGGATTTATATATTGTTGAAATGACAAAAGCAAAATAATTAATTGAAAATTATTATCGTGGCCTCTTATTGGTTGGACATTTGGCATCTGTCTATTGACTATCGTGTTTTTTGTTGCTTCAAAGCAATAATGATACAACATAATTTAGTAATAGCTTACTCATAAGTTTGCTATTTAAACTATAAGTTTTATATGAGTAATAAACTATAATGCAAGGACATGCCATAAAATTACTTCGTGCAGTGTCAGATATATGTCAAACACAGACACGGTCTCGAAACGTGTCGGACACGGCAATAAAGTGTCCGAAAATTAAAATAAAAAAGATAAAATCCGATAAAGTGTCGGACACGACTAAAAGATGTGTTTGGATGTGTCCGACACGGCCAGAACACAGCGAGACTTTTATTTTATTAAAGTTTACAAAATTTAATGGCTAATAAATAAATAAAAACTTTTTAAATGGCAAATGAAGTTAGTAAAAAAACCTCACTATGATCACAATATGCTAATAAATTTGAATGATTAAACACACTATGATAAAAAGAAAATTTATAAAAAATAGTAACAGCCCGTTTGGTTTCATTTTCTGGAGCCATTTTCATTTTCTAGTGAAAAGTTAGTTAGAAAATGTGTTTTTGAAAATGGAGTTGTGTTTGGATGTGTTGTTTAAAATTGTAGGTTTATATAATTGTGAAAATGAGATATACTTGGATGTTGGGTGTTTTTGTATTAAATATTGTGTAGTTTTTTAATTTAAATTGATGATGTGATGTGTAATTGTTTGAAAAAATAATATTATAATTTGAATTTGAATTTGAATTTGAATTTATAATATATTTGTAGTGGATGTTGTTTGAGAAGTATTGAGAAGATAAAAAAAAGTAGATATAAGTAATAATAGGGGGAAATAGGTATGATAATGGAGAAAGAATGTAAAAAAGAATGTTTTGAAAATGAAAATGTATGAGAAAATGGTGTAGAAGTTGATAGTTTTTTATTTTCATTTTCATCAGAAAATGAAAATGGGGTTTGAAAGTGAAAATAAACGGGCCCTAAGTGATAATTGAAAACTTGACACTAATTATATATATAAGTAACAAAAAAATTGTGTTCTATCAACAATAATATTTTTTACATGTTTAATAGTGACAAAAATTATATTTAAGTTATCACCATTGATAATTGACGGAAATTTTTTAATGATGAGCATAAATATTTTCAAATGTTATTAGTTATAATTTTTACATTATCACTTTTTTTTTATGCCTAATATTACATTTTTTTGTATTGAAAATTTCCATTATATAATTTACATGAAGTCTAATACTTATTCCTACCTAGGGGATTCATTACTTATTTGAATTTAAAATATATTTATTTAATGTTTAGTGTTGATTTTTTTCACTTTACTTTGATATATATTTTATATTACATACATTAATATGATTAATAAATACTTATATATATAATTATATATTATGATAAGCGTGTCAGTGCCGTGTTGTGTCCGTGTCGCCATGTTCGTATCCGTGCATCATAGGTAATAAATTAGATATGTGATATATGTTGAGCTTATTAAAATCCTTTTTTTGGTAATTGATACGAACATAAAATATTGAATCGAGTATAAATATGGGACTAAGTTTACAATCCAAGAGGTTCGAAATTTATTTAGGACAATATTCTCAAGTTGAATTGATTTAATGAAGCCAAATGAGTAAGTAGTTACCTCAATTCGAATAGAGTAATCAAAATTGAGACTAAAGACAGAAAATACAAAAACTAAATGAGACAACCCAAAATGCATAGAAAACCCTCTTGAGATACATTAATTCTTATAGGATTCCAGTGTTCATTATGAACGTGGAAATAGGTAATGTATGGACTCGAGAGATTAACAGCATGTTTGGTTTTATTTCCACATTCCTTTTTCATTTTTATCCGGAAAAAAAAATTAAAAACTATCACTTTCTCCCTATTTTTCACTTAAACTATTCCTATTTTCAATTTCAAACTCTTTCTAAACCTACCATATCATCATATTATCACATCAATTAAATTCAAATTTGATTTGACATAAAGTATCAACTATCATTTTAAAATTGATAAAATATACATATATTTTTAAAATATACATATTCTTAAACATAAAAAAATATAAATCAACCATCTTTTCGATTCTATACATATTTTAATCATTATTTTCCAACAAATCATCCAAACACATTTTCGTTTTTACAATCAAATCTATAACTAACTTTTCAAAATTTAGAAATGTCT
Source organism: Jacaranda mimosifolia (assembly GCA_018894105.1). Classification (NCBI taxonomy): domain Eukaryota; kingdom Viridiplantae; phylum Streptophyta; class Magnoliopsida; order Lamiales; family Bignoniaceae; genus Jacaranda; species Jacaranda mimosifolia. The sequence goes on along the minus strand of CM032125.1, from coordinate 32,063,592 downwards.
AGAAACTAGAAATGGCTCTGGAAATAAAACCAAATGGGCTATAAGTTTCATTAAAAGACCAAATTGCTAAACCTCTAAATACTTCATAAAAATATTTTGATTACTAATAATAAAAAATTCTCTTTTCTCTCCAACACATTTGGATTAGATTATGAGCTAATTATGTTTGTGTTGAGAAATATTATAGCATTCCGAAAGAGTTGCGATTGCAATGGATAAGTTTAAGGATTGAGATTTAACACAGATTTATTTCCGTTATTTTCAACAAGCATAAGCGATTATTATAGAATACTCCCTATCCAAGTTTACAAAAATTAAATTAAATTGAAGAGATCACTTGCTACTTGATTAGCAACCTTGTTGATGTTGCACGAAATTGGATTTGGGATTCTTTCTGTAATTGTTGCAAGGTAGGCTTCTATTTCAAGAATGTGCCAGCATAGATACAATGCTTGAGTTCAAAAAATAAACACTCAAATGCCTTTTTGACTGTGAAAATTGATATTTATACTAATTAAGTTTTTAATGAACTTGAACCCATCAGAATTATGGGGTTCATTTTAAGTGGATTCAGTTAGATAAACTTACCGTCTTTTATTGAATTTTTAGAATCATACCATCATAGCCTTAATTGGACATATTACTTATAAAACCTCAAACTTTCATAGAAAACAAAACAAGTGCATGGCTGTCCACTAATGACGCTACTACATTCAAAACGTGAAATCATATAAAGACTCCGTTTTCAAAATAATTAGCTAAAAGCAATAAATACAGAAGTTTTTCAATTTACTTATGATTGTATCATTATTCACTTGATTGTATGTTATAAAAACTAAAGGGCCCAAAAATCTGACTATCAGATTACGGAATCTAAGAATCAAATTTGCTCCCCAACTCCTCTTTTGTATTTTTCCTCTCATTAATTTCTTGAGATTTCAAGGCAAATAATAACAAAAAGGAGAGCCTTCTTGAAGTGGGCCAATGGGCCTATAAATCCAGAAGTTTCTGTATTGGGCCCAAAAAGAGCCAATCAAATTAGCACGTGGTCCACTCGTTTCCGTGGGAAAACCACCGGGTACTGGTCCCAGTCTGGCGGTTATTAACTGTCAAATCACCGTGTGAATGAGAAAGTATATGACGTCATTACAGTTGAAAAGACAATTTTGTTTTTATTAGGCAGAGTTTTAAACAATTCAGCTTTAATTCAGAGCAATCCTTTTCAGAATTAATATATTGGCCGTAATTTGTACTGTATGTCTTTGCCAGAGTTAGTCAATATTCACAGTCTCACCATCAGTAGAAACTATAAAACAATTATTTGATTGCTTGATTTTGCCATTATTAAAAATTTAATTCTCTGCCAGCTCTTTTCTTCGCATAAATTGAATAATTGAAGTTTGTCTTAAGTGGAATGATATAAGATTTTTTGCTATTAAAAAGTATTAAGTTCAATTGTTTTTTTAATCAAGAGTATTAAGTTCAACTCACACAAAAGAAATTGGTGATGTAAATAAATTTTATGTTTATTTCAATAGTTCAAAATTCTGGTCGCAATTATCCTAAAATTATATTATTTTCTTTAAACGTAAACATGTGACTTGAATATGAACTAGAGGTTAGGGTGAATTGTGAGTTTTTTTGGCCCAAACCTCTAATAATCTTGCAGAATAGTTGAGAACGCTTAAAGAGAAAAAAAAATTGTAGAATACCTGAGTGAACTTAAGTGAATATAAGAAATAAACTATTTATAACTGAGCCAAATGAATTTTAATTTCCTTGTTTTAATGACTATCTTGCCCTATATTAGAAATATATACGTGTAGGGGAATCATGGTCATTTGATCATATATTTTTAATACAAGTTTGTATTTATAATTTGTATCACTTTATCAATTAGGATTGATATAATTATCTTTTAATTTCAATGAGAACTACAAATATACTCATATGGAAATCAATAAAAAGTTCATTTTGCCCAACGTAATCTTCGTACTTTAGAATTCACTCTCTTTCCATAAATCAGGTTCACCTTGTGATAAAATCCTGGCAAATTGATTATCCTAATCATTGATTAGAGGCATGTGGCGCCATGTCGCCATCTCGACAAGTCACCCAAGATTGGAATGACAAACAAATTCAGTATCCACATATAAATATCTCCATCCATATAATGAAAAAGACATACTTTTTACTAGTTTATTGCATTACCATTCCATTCTTTCGCTTCTATTGACTTAAGTCTCAAATAGTTTTCTGAATGACTTTAAATTTAGATTAAATTCTAAGCTTGACCTATTTAACAATAATGCAATCGATCACAAATACATTAACTTCAAATTAGAGTTATCAAACAACACCAAATAATATTTCATTTAATCAATTTTTTAAATGCAAGTACTAATTTTTTATCATCAAATTGGAGCATGAACTTTAAATATAGTTTACTTTCACAAAAATATCTGGAAAATTGAGCGTGGGCGGGGAGAAAAAATCATACGAAATAGTCAGCCTTCTCGAGGACTAGTGAAGTAGAAAATGGGACCCACCTCCTTTCTTATCGAAAGGGTACGATTTCATTTTTCTTATATTACATCAGCATGGAGGCCCAAGAAAAAATTAGCACGTGTCCACGCGTTTCCGTGGGAAAACCAAGGGATTCTGGCAGTTATTAACTGTCACCCCGTGTGTTAAAAATTGGGTCAAATCAAATAACTTCCCACTTCGGATAAAGCTTGTCTTTGTTTTTTCCGAGCTGCCCATCTGGCAATTCTCCCAGCTGTTTCATAGCCATACACCACACACCGAACTCACTGAGTGGCTTCCTCTTACATTCGTTTGTCAAGTCTATTGACTCATTCTTGAAAATTTGCTATTCAAGATATTTTAACTAGCTTATCCAATAGTCACTTGGAAGTACAAAAATCTAGCTCTCCCTCCAACTTGTTTATTGTTAATTATCTTGAATTAATTATTATTTCTCTAAGGAAATTTTTTTTGATATCTAATTAAAAAAGTTCAAATATTTTATTTTATTACTCTAATAATTTTTTACAATTTAATTTAATAGTGTCAAGAAAATATTTAAGTTGTCACTGTTGACAATTAACGATAGACTGGGATGGGGCCAAAAATTTTCATTACGGGAAGCAAAATTCTGAATTACCAAATATATAATTTTTTATTATTATTTCATCACATGCACTAATCATTCAAAACCTATAGTTTCAGAACAATCGATACAAGAAAAAGACAAAGACAAAGAAGGACAATGGCAATGGGCATATTTTTAATAAAAAGAATGATAATTTTATAATTTGAGGGGTTATGAAATTGTAATATTTTAAAATTTTTAATATAAAAAATTAAATTTTAATATTTTGAGGCCCTTGGCTCCGTCTATGGCGACACATATAATGACAACTTAATGAAAATGAATATCTTGTCAATAATAATACTAGTGATTTTTATTGCCATTGAATTGTTATTATAAGTGTATCACTAATTGACTGTTGACAACTTGAAATATTAATTTTTGTTACTATTAAATAATATTATGATAAAATAAAAATTATCGTTATTTAAAAATATTAATAATAACAAAATTGGAAATATATCATTATAAATATATGTCATGTGTTTCCACCTTTGCCTTGTCATTTAAGTTTTTGTACTAATATGGTAATAGTCAATCCCACGTGTCATCATAACAATAATACAATCAACGTACGCATATATGATGCAAAAAATAGTCTTCTAAAACCTACATATAATTTGGGTATAATGAGGAAATTTCTGACTGCTTGCCTGAACAAAAAAAGTATAATTTCTTGATTCTTTCCCTTCAAAATATAGTAAGATAGTCCATCTCCATCAGTCAAAATTAATATCAAAATCACCCAGAAGGGTCAAATCCCACAAGTTGCTGCTTCCAGATGTAGCCACGTGTTGAACTCTGACCAGCCGTCATGTGCTTCCAAGACTTGTACCCTGGCCCGCCAAGCCAGCTGGGCGCCTATGGTTTGCCCAACCTTGACCTTTCTTTTTCAAGTAAAAAGTACAAACCGTGGGCAGCTACCCCACCAGCCTGGAGCTTATCAACATTTCCGTGTGTATGTGTAATTCGTGTTCCAAGCGTAATCGCTTATCAATTATTCAATACATCACTCCTCCTACTTGCTGATTCTCCACACGTATAAATATACCTCTTCACTCTCACTCATCACTCCCAAAAAGCAAACACTGCTGAAAATCATTCAATCTCCTTATAGTTTATACTACTTCTGCTACTACAGATTAATCAGTACCTAAAAAACGACTTGTTTGGATTGTATTGATCAGAATCCAGAACAGCTTTTCAAGAATGGAGATGTTTAATAGCTACTACTCAGACCCTTGTTCTCGTGTGCAAGATTTCTGGTCGTCGACCGCTTTACCAGTTGATCAAGCGCTTCTGCCGGAATGTTCGTCGGACAATGGAAGCTCCTGCAGCAGAGCCAATTTTTCAGATGACGAAGTGATTTTAGCTTCGAATAATCCGAAAAAGCGGGCGGGTCGGAAGAAGTTTCACGAGACGAGGCACCCCGTGTACCGCGGCGTGCGGCGGAGGAATTCCGGGAAATGGGTGTGTGAAGTGAGGGAGCCCAACAAGAAAACGAGAATCTGGCTAGGGACGTTTCCCACGGTTGAGATGGCGGCTCGTGCACACGATGTGGCTGCGATGGCATTGAGAGGGCGGTCGGCTTGCTTGAATTTTGCTGACTCGGCGTGGCGGCTGCCGGTTCCGGCGTCTGCTAATGCCAAAGATATTCAGAAGGCTGCAGCGGAGGCCGCGGAGGCTTTTCGGCCTCAGTTGGTGGAGTCGGGGGATGAAATGAAGGAGGAAGCCGTTGCCGCCGTGGAGTCGTCGGAAAATATGCGCTTTATGGATGAGGAAGCGTTGTTTGGGATGCATGGATTGCTGGCTAATATGGCTGAGGGGTTGATGCTACCTCCACCTCGGTATAGTGATGACGTGGAAGTGAATGCTGATGTGTCATTATGGAGTTATTCAATTTAATTATTTGTTTTTTTTTCTTTTTGAATTATGGGTTTAGCATTTTTGGTAGGGCTGATGTCCCTTTTTCTTATCCGTACTTAATTTTATTTTTGCTAGTACGGATAGGGAGATAAGCAAAATAATAGTATATAGTAGAGTTGGAAATAGAATAGAAATAAAATGAAATCTTGGTTTATTATTAAGATAGTAATAAAATGTAGCCCCATTTGAAGAGATGTAAATGTTTTGATGGATTTTTCATTCACACTTGTGCATCTAATTTGAATTCTAAATTTCACATATATAATTATAAAAACGAAGTCATTCAATCAATTGATCAATTACTTTTAACTTTTTATAAATGCGAAAAAACTTTTTCACAATAATATTTCATTACGATCATTAATTAATACCATCTTCATTCCTCATATCATTGTTAAATTATATATAATAATATTAATATTTTACTTTATAATATCCTCATATTTTCATTCAACAACACGGTTCAAAGAGTTAAAGATATACCCCCACAACCCTTTTTCAATGATTGAAATCACAAACCTATCATCCCATAATCAAGTGGGAATGAGCAAGTGTCGATCCAATCTCAAACTACTAAATAGAAGACAGAAACTTAAAGAAACCCACAATGACAAGCATTCCAGGAAAATGCATATTGTGAGAAAAAAGAACTCATGAGCAAATTCTAGATGAAATAACAAAGGTATTGTGCCAACAATGAGTTGATACAATTGCATGCTAATCAAATGCTACTTTGTCTTCTTGAGCAGAATTGAGGTTCTGAACTCACTATCGTCCCGAACAAAACTCCACCATATGTAGGTAAGAGGAATTGTGGATGCATGCCTAAGAGCATGAGCATCAACAAGTCCCCAACGTGGAGGAAAATCGTATATCTCTAAGAGCATGGCTAGAGCGCCTCCAAGCACCACCACCCACAGCTTCCATTGGGAGGGGTGACGAGTAACACCTGCCCAAACTGCCCATATGACAATCTGTAATACTCCTATCGCCACACAGAATTTCATGTTCAATCCTGCAAAAAGCATAGATCATCAATGGTCGCCACTGGTTTTGAGTAATATTGAAAAGATCTATGGTAACTCAAAAGGAATGGTGTGTTGTGGGCTCACCGTAGTTGAGTTGATAGAAGTTCAAATATAAGATATGGGTCGTCACGAAAGCAACTAAGGGAGCGGCAACCATGACCCTGGCAGCCTCAAGTGTCACGTTGAAAGCTCGTATTATAGCTAGAATGAGGGAGTATCCAAGTAATGCCACTGCAGATGAGTAATCCAGCTTCTCGGTCAAATTGACATCTCTGCATATGGTTTCAGAATATCTCAGGTTTAAAACTGTAGACGATCATTCAAGACATGAATAGAAGGGAAACCAGAATATCATACTTCCATTGAGATACGTGGTATTTTATAAACGAAGAAACTCACTAGCACTTAGAAAGCCCTTGATTGTAATATGTAAGTGTGGAATAATAGTGTCAAATGTGTGGAATAATTCTATGAACTTCTCAAATTATACTTCAAATATGCAGAAAAATAGGATAGAGAAAAGTAAAACGAGGAAGTGATCAGGCTCACCGACTGTGGAAAACTGTACTCCAAAACCAGGCATTCATTGCAAAGACCGCATATATGTTCCACAAGCCTGTGTACTCATAGTATGTCTTTTTGTTCAGCCGATAAGGCAGTTTGCAGTTTACAAGGATGAAAAAAGATACCCATCCATGAAATTGAACAGCAAGATTAAGTGCAGAGAGAGCCACCGAAACTGGTTCCTGGTCATATTGTAGTGTGCTCTTAAACAATAAATTGGCTAAATACCAACATTACATGATTGAGGGTATTTGATTTCAAAGAAAAGACCCTTTCTTACCTGTATCCCATAAATACGCTTGACTGGCCATTTCCCGTGGTACTTTACAGGCCTGTAGCCAAGTTTCTGTCTTTCTTCTTCTCTGGAGAGCATACAGTGGTAACGACAGTCACTGCAGCAGTCCCATTGTTTCCACTGTATGTAAAGTGGCTCCTGCAGATACCATGGGCCATCAATGGGGTTTCCATCAGAGGAAAAATTACAGTGTTGAAAGCATTTGTCCCCGACACATCCAGTCTTCTCACATTGGTCAACACATGTCCTAGCAGTAGCATCAAATTTTGAGAATAACAATGGCATGAGTTCAATGAGCAATGACAAGATACATATGCTGTTGGGAAGCCCACAATGAGGCAGATCGTTTCACAAATTTGTTTCTATATTTAACCAATTATCACAGCCGTGTAAAATCTTTAAAATGATAAGAATCAAAAGGCACAATGAGCTGCAGAAAAGTATGACTTCTTTAGAGGCCAATAAAAAGATGCATTGTGAGTCACAAAGTCACTTCTAGGTTCAGCTTGCTGACACTTTGAAAACAGTGAGAGCAAGACCGCATTTTAATACTACATCACAAAAATATTGCAGCTTAGTTAACCTGCCAACCAAAATAAGAGAAATGGCTGCTATTTGTTTATCTAACGAAACAAGCAATGGAAAATCCTCCTACTTCTGCATAGTGAGCAGCCTGTAACAATGTTATGGCCAGATACTATGGGGGATTTTGATGAGAAGTTTTAGATGGGTAAGAAAGGCAAGATGATAACAGCAAGGTTATGCTTGGATTTTCACAAAATCCACTGGGGAAATAGTCTTTTATCATTATTATAGTAGATTTCTGTCCCATTAAAGATAATCACGTCACTCCCTAGTCTCTTCAGATGCATTTTCAGTCGAATAGCTGATAAAGAGTCTATTAAGACAACTACTCCAGAAGCAATTTCAAACCAAATGAAGGATGAGACAAATAAATTTACAATCACATCCAGCAAACCAACCAAAACCTAAAGGCGAGAGCACCACCAGACATTAAACATATAAATCTTCTTGATTAATTGTGGGAAAGAATCCTGCAAGAGTTTTTAGAATCAAGTAGGGAAAAAGTTGAATTATATATTGTCTTACATGAGATTCATCTCATAGTAAACAGCCAATTTTTATGTGTACAATGACAGGATCCAGTCAAGCTGTGCCCATGCAGAATAGCTGTGCTGAGCCCAAAGTGTTATCTCCTTAGTTTTCTAATTAATTAGTCAGTACATACAGTGTGCAAAAAAATTGAGGCCAAATCAATTGCTCACATTTTGCCTCTCAGATAATTCAATCAAGAAGGTTCGTAGCTAACTATGCAACAAAATGGTAGATCTCATTTGCTGATAACATTGACAGAAAACTCTGACTCTTATGCAGGGGAAGGAGCAACTTCCAGAGTGGCCCTTCCAAATATGGAGTTTTCTTGAAGTATCATTTCTACTTCTAATATCCAAAAGTTCAGCTGAAAGTCTTTATTGGATTTGAGATTTAAGACTGCTATAGATACACAAGTTTTAGTAACTCAACAAAGTTATCATTCTAATTTCTTAAAATGTGCATTACTTATTTTCATAATAACTATTTTTCTCTCCAAAAAACAAAGATTCATGGTTTAATAACAGAATGAACCACTGAAAGAAAAGACCAAAAACATCATGGATACATCAGCATGTACAGCACCAAACACAGAAAACCAGAACACCAAATAATCACAGTTAGATCTCCACATCCCACGACTCGAATCTAAAATATTTTCCTACTGTAATTTGCATATGACTACAGTTCACCTATAGAAATGAGCCCTTTGAACAAAGGTTACTACCCCATGTACAACTAGCTAAAAAATTATTAGTTTCACTATTTTGCAACTCTTTTGCTCTAAAATATTTCAGAGTAAACCACTCAACCCCAGAAATTCTTTTTCGAGATCAAATCAACTGTCAAAACAATCAAAACTTCGGCCACTTGCTCAGCACTACCCTAAAATTACTAGCAGTTCAAAAACCTCAATAAGCAGACAGATTTCAGATTCAAAAGTCGAAAAATGAGAACCAAAATTCAATCCTTTTCAGCTTAATAACTTAAAATAACTTACTTGTACACCGGATCAGCATCACCGGGGCTCGCTTCGAGCAATCCAGCAAAGCACCAGAGTGCAACCAGAAAAAGAACGAAACGCCGTCGTGCCATCAGATTTTTTACTATAATCAACGCCACAGACCCAAAAATGAACTGAAAATCAAAAGAGAGAGTGGGTTTTGAAATTTTCAACCTTTCTATTTACTGAGCAATGTGATTTTGACTCATGGATTGAACTGGGGAAGATGATACTCCTAAACTATCTAAATAGGCTAATGATTATGCAAAAGGGGTAATTATTATTATTATTCCTTTAAATTCTTGATTTCTTCATTTGGGTGCGTGGAGACTGATGTGTCAATGGTGGACGAGAAGGCTAACCAGGAGAGCAGCTGTACTGTGCAATATTTTGAGTTTCTTCGAGGTACAACTGTTGCCGTGTCTCTCCAGTTCATTACTTTCCAATGCTTTACATTGGCAAAGAGTTTTTTCTTTTGCCAATTTGTTAGCCAAAAGAGTCAACTCTCAAGTTATTGGAAGTCGTGACACGAGACAAGATGATGCCCTTGAATTCTAACTTAGTGACGTAAAATCGTTGTGAATCCACAAATTAATCTATTTATTGAAAATGTCATTAAATTTTTTAGGTAATAATCTTTAGTTTTTAAAAATATTAACAAGTAAATGTTTAAATGGTATTATTATTTGTTTTTCAATAGCCCCAGCAACATAATAAAATGACTAAAAAAATATTAAGATTATTAATGAAGAGAAAGATACAACATTTTGCCAAATATATACACAATAATTTTGCATAAGATTTAAAATGTAGCAAGATGCTCGTTTGATCATTTTAAAGATTGAAACTTCATTAATAATAATTTTATATGAGATCCAAAACGTTACTTAATGTACATTATTTAATATTTAGGTGATCACAGGGGTGTAAATAGATATTAAATGGATTGGATACACTGTTTTTATATTAGTATCCGTTTAATTTTTCGAATATTCGGATACGGATACGGATGCGAATTTGAAGGATATTTAAAAATGATATCCAAATTCGTATCCATCGGATATCGGTCAGATTCGGATATATCCGTATTTGATTATAATTATTCAAATGCATTCATATTTTATTAAACTTATTCGTATTCGAATTATTGCTTTATATTCATATTGGATGATAATTATTTAGATATCCATTTACGAATATCCAAATACGTGAATCTATGAACCTATAACAAATACATATTTTAATTAATAGAATGAACCATATCATTTCATTAAAACGAAAGATATCAAACAAATAATATAATTTCTAATTAATAATTGACTTTATAATTAATTATTAGTACTTATTAATAATAATAAAGGCATTTAAGTATATTAATTATAAAGTCAACTAATAATAATTATGTTGATTAACTTTGTTCTTCAATTTTTTCTCTATATTACAATAATTTTTTAAATTTATTCTTTTTTCTTCTCAATTCTTCAATTATAATTTATATATATACATATATGGATTATGAGATTTCTATTGAAAAATATAAATAATATATTATTTAAAAATATGTATTCGGATTGGATATTAAACGGACCGGATACGCATTTACCATATCTGTATTCATTTATAATCGAATATCTACTAATCGAATACGGATAATATCCGCTTTAAACGGATGCGGATAAATTTTGTATAAACGAATACGAATACGAATGCGAACGGTAAACGAATTTTCGAATATCCATTTACAACCCTAGTGATGTAGACAAGAGACTAATATTTATGTGAGAGCGATGTTTATATTTTTTATTAAACTGAATTATGATATTAGTTAGTGGTCATCGACATAAATCTCATAAGGCATGATAATGGGTCCAATAGATTAGGTCTCTGCCCTGGATCCACCCTAAATAGGGTGGATTAGCCGGTTAGAAGTCAAATAAATGAGTTTCGGAATGGGTAATAAGTCCTAATTTCATGGACCCGATCGAATTCAAGGTGGATTATGGATTTAAGTAAACATGCCTTGCATAATAAATATATAATAAATTATATATACTATATATAATATATGTACATAAAATATAAAAAATTAGGATATATATTAAAATATATATTTCACCATAAAAATTATACTTTTACACTCATTCAATCACCATAAAACAAGATGAAGAATATATTAAAATTAATTAATATGAATATTTATTGTATATTGGATTCTAATCATGTATATATATTTCTTTATGTATGTTTATCTTAATCAATTTTGAAAACATGTGAGTTGTAATTTTGGCGAATTGGAACCGCTGAGTTAGGAATTTAAAGTGAAGCGAGGTAGGTTTAAAAGAAAGGTTGAGACACGGCGAGTTTTGGTCCAAACAGAAGTAGGTATGACAGGTTTCGGGTCCTGTCAAATTCGCCTCATCCTTGTCCCATTGCCATCCCTGTGTCTCACGATATAATAAGAGGATAGGAGTTTGGATCTATTAAATTTCTGGCATGTATGTATATAAATAAAAAAAATGAGATATCATAATCCAATACTTTCTTAAGAAAATAATTTATAGAATCTAATAGAATATATGCACATAATTCAAGCAATAAAATTTAAATTATTATTATAATCAACAACATTAAAACAAGGGTTAATTAGAAAAAAATTCCTCAACCTACTTTTAATTTAGTGTTTAGTCCCCATTTAAATTATTACACACTAAACTCCCTTTTTTTTCACAAAAGTTAGGAATCACTCCCCATATATTTTAGAAAGACCTGTATACCCTTGCAACTGGAAAAAACAACAAAAATACCTAGGAAATGCGTTATCTCTTAAGAAGAATGCTTTCTTTTTTTATATTTTTGCCTGAAATCGACTTCTCTAAGCGCCAAAAGAAAAGGGCGCGAAACCATTCCTCTGCCACTGACGCGAGAAGAAGAAAAAGAAGAAGTGAAAAAAAAAAACAGCAACAAAATTTCTGCCATTTTTCTGCGACAATGGAAGGAAAAACAGCGGCAAGAAGAAGCAAAGTACAAAAAGAAGTGACGAAAAGGAACAAATGTATGTTTTCTGCATTTGAAACATCAAATGTCCATGATTTTTCAGTGTTACACTGATTTGTTGTCTATTTTCTCATGTTTAGGGTTTTTAGTCGTTAAACACTTGAACTCATTTGATATATATATGATTTCTATTGTGAGATGGGAAGTTCTGATTTGTACTTGAAGGTCATGAAAGTTGCACTTCACCTTTTAGGGCTTTATACTTCTTTTTAACTGAAATTATATGGTGAAATTATATTATAAAACTATCTAAATGTGGTAGTGTGTTATCTGTAGTACAGAACATTGAAGCCTGCAGTACACACAGCAAAAGTGTAATATATAATCTAGGTAACCGCAGTACAATGCAGTGTGTTATCTGTAGTACACAACATACAAGCATGCAGTACACTTTAGTCATAAATGTAGTATATAATCTGTATAGGTGCAGTACATTGTAGGAGCATCTGGAGTGCATTTTAGGCAAAAGCGTAGTATAAAATCTCTGTAGGTGCACTACATTTTAGAAACAAATGTAGTATAAAATATTCAAACTGGCAGTACACTTTAGGCATAAGTGTCGTATAAAGTATTCAAACTTGCAGTACACATTAAGGAAAATGTAGTATATAATCTGTATTACTGCATCTGGAGTACACTTTAGGCAAAAGTGTAGTATAAAATCTCTGTAGGTGCAGTACATTTTAGAAGCAAATGTAGTATAAAATATTCAAATTCACAGTACACTTTAGGTATATGTGTAGTATAAAGCACTCAAACTTGCAGTACACATTAGGGAAAATGTAGTATATAATCTGCATAGCTGCAGTACATTTTAGGGCATTTGGAGTTCACTTTAGGCAAAAGTGTAGCATAAATCTCTGTAGGTGCAGTACATTTCAGAAATAAATGTAGTATAAAACATTCAAACTGATAGTACACTTTAGGCATAAGTGTAGTATATAATCTGTGTTACTGTAGTACATTTTAGAAACAAATGTATGTAGTATAAAACATTCAAGCTTGCAGATACATTAGGCAAAATGTAGTATATAATCTGAATAGTTGCAGTACATTTTAGAAGCATCTGGAGTACACTTTAGGCAAAAGTGTAGTATAAAATCTCTATAGATGCAGTACATTTTGGAAGCAAATGTAGTATAAAATATTCAAACTGGTAGTACACTTTAGGCATATGTGTAGTATAAAGCATTCAAACTTGCAGTACACATTAGAAAAAATGTAGTATATATAATACGCATAGCTGCAGTACATTTCAGGAATAAATGTAGTATATATAATATGCATAGCTGCAGTACATTTCAGGAACAAATGTAGTATAAAATATTCAAACTGATAGTACACTTTAGGCATAAGTGTAGTATATAATCTGTGTTGCTACAGTGCATTTTACAAACAAATGTCTGTAGTATAAAGCATTCAAGCTTGCAGTATACATTAGGCAAAAGGTAGTATATAATCTGAATAGCTGCAGTACGTTTTAGAAGCATTTGGAGTACACTTTTGCCTAAAGTGTAGTATAAAATCTCTGTAGGTGCAGTACATTTTAGAAACAAATGTAGTATAAAACATTCAAACTGGCAGTAGACTTTAGGCATATGTGTAGTATAAAGCATTCAAACTTGCAGTACACATTAAGGAAAATATAGTATATAATCTGCATAGCTGCAGTACATTTTAGGGCATTTGAAGTACACTTTAGGCAAAAGTGTAGCATAAATCTCTGTAGGTGCGGTACATTTCAAGAACAAATGTAGTATAAAACATTCAAACTGACAGTAGACTTTAGGCATAAGTGTAGTATATAATCTGTGTTGCTGCAGTGCATTTTAGAAATAAATGTATGTAGTATAAAGCATTCAAGCTTACAGTATACATTAGGCAAAAGGTAGTATATAATATGAATAGCTGCAGTACATTTTAGAAGAATCTGGAGTATACTTTAGGCATAAGTGTAGTATATAATTTGTGTTGATGCAGTACATTTTAGAAGCATCTTAGTACATAAACATTCAAGACTGTATTATTCATTAACTGAAAATGTAGTATATAATCTTTGCATCTGCAGTACATTTTAGAAGCAACTGAAGTATAAAACCTTTAAGCATGCATTATACATTAAATGGAACTCTAGTATATAATATGTGTATCTACATTACATTTTAGAAGCAACTGTAATATAAAAAATCCAAGCATGAAGTATAGAATAACTGAAAGTGTAGTATACTCTATCTAAAAGGGTTAGTTTATTATCTGTTTATATACTATTTTTTTTCCTCATTGCAGCAAAGCCAAGACATTGTGAGGTCTGTTCTCGTTACTTCCCCCAATATTTTCAGAGTAAATTGGAGCTTGTGAAGTCCAAGATGGGGTCCAAACATTTTGATGCATTGAAGAAGACCCCTTTCTATATATACTTAGATATGCCTAAGTTAAGTTCAAGCTTCATTCAGCTTGAAGCTATAGTTAGGAGGTTTGACCCAAAAAAGCTCTTATTTCATTTTGCGGAGGGGGTTGAGGTTCCTTTTTCCGCAGCTGAATTTTCAATGGTTTTAGAGTTGCTACATGTGGGGCAATCTGTTGATATAACATTGAAGATGAAGTCTTCAACCTTTGACCGCCTTTTTTTCTGGAAAGCTGCAGAATATAACTAGATCTGATATAGCCAAAAAACTTGAGAAGTATGTATATAAGGATAGTGTGGAGGACTTGGAAAATTTTTGTAGGTTGTACATAGTTTTTATTTTTAATTGTTTTCTGTTTCCAAAATCTAATTATTGGACTCCACGATTTCTCCTACCATACTTGGACTATTTGTCTAGAGTTGGTCTGTATGCATGGGGCATAGCTGCATACAGTTTTCTTGTGCAAGATATGAAGAACCATTTAGGAGTAGGTGGAGAAAGAAGAAAGAAGTACATTGATGGGTGTACAGTCGGCCTGATGGTAAGTGTTTGCTTCATTTTTCTAATGACATTGATTATATTTATATTCAAGTGAGTATAATTTTTCGATTTATGAATGAAATGCATGGGTTTATGAATGCATCCCATCACTGGCTTCACCAGTGAGTTTGTTTGAGTTTCTACGCTTTTACCGGTGGAAGGATAGCAAACTCCCACAAAATATGGAGCAGGCAGAGAATAAATTGAAGCAAGTTACATCAGATATGATAATAATTATAATAATTCATTATTTGTTTTTTGTATAATAATTTGAATTTGATAATTATTTTCATTGTAATAGGTTGTAGCCCTCAACCCTGTTCCAGAGGAGTTAGAATTGGCAGATTTGATCAAGAAATCAGAGGCTGCCAGTACTGCCATCAGTGAAGTCCATGTCTGTGATCATACAATATATGAAACAATTATTACAGCGAAAAGTGAAGAAATTAAATCATTGAAAGAAAAAATTGCTTTATTCGAATACATGGCAATGAAGGAGCAGGGTGAGGAGGAACATCTAACTGATGAAGAGACTGATGGGGTGGAGCTTGAGCAGGAAGCTGGTGAGTATGTGCATGAGAGGGAACTTGATTTGGTACATGATGCACAGAAAGAAGGGAATGGTTCTGAAGACATGTTGGATGAAGAAAGTTGAACCAAACAACGTCATGATCATTTAGATTCCCCCATACCTTTGAAGACAGAGCATTATATACCAATTCAAGTGGCTGAGTTCGAGGAATATGAGATTGAAGTGACAAATGTCATGTCCTTGATTGAGACAAATATGCGCAATCGAGAAGACAATAAGCCAAAACAGAAATCTCCAGATTTTGTTAGCCCCCTGAGCACCACACCAGCCAAAAGAGGAAGACAAGTGACAAAGACCTATCGTGCTCATCCTCGTGCACAAAAAAACAAAGAACAAGAAGAGAAGAAGGTGTTGTACACTACTTAATGTTTTATTTTTTTGGTACTTGCATTTCATTTGTAAACTGTCTGTTTGTAATAAATGTTATGATATCTTATACTTGATTGGTTGATATTTGCACTTAATGGATGATGCCTTATACTTCATGTTGGTGATACTTGCACTTATGTGTTGATCTTTTCTAATTAAATAGTTGACACTTTCTACCTAATGTGCTTGAGTTTTGTACACCATGTTGGTGATATCTGTACTTCAAGTGCTGATCTTTTCTACCTCAATAGTTGACACTTTATACCTAATGTGCTTGAGTTTTGTACACCATATTGGTGATGTCTATACTTCATGTGCTTATCTTTTCTACTTCAATAGTTAACACCTTATACCTATTGTGCTTGAGTTTTGTACTCCATGTTGGTGATATCTGTAGTTTATGTGCTTTACACTTTATACCTAATGTGCTGGAGTTTTGTACACCATGTTGGTGATATTTGTACTTCAAGTGCTGATCTTTTCTAATTCAACAATTGACACTTTATATCTAATGTGCTTGAGTTTTGTACACCATATTGGTGATGTCTGTACTTCATGTGTTTATCTTTTCTACTTCAACAGTTGACACTTGAGTTTTGTACACCATGTTGGTGATATCTGTACTTCATGTGCTTATCTTTTCTACTTCAACAGTTGACACTTTATACCTAATGTGCTTGATTTTTGTACTCCATGTTGGTGATATCTGTATTTCATATGCTTATCTTTTCTACTTCAATAGTTGACACTTTATACCTAATGTGTTTGATTTTTGTACTCTATGTTGGTGATATCTGTACTTCATGTGCTTATCTTTTCTACTTCAATAGTTGATACTTTGTACCTATGTGCTGTGTTTTGTATCCCAGGTGGCAGATAAACCACTCCAGGTGGCAGATGAACCACTCCAGGTGACAGATGAACCAACCATCCCAAAGACTGAAGTGGTCGATCCCTATAAATGAAGGATTGATTATAGAGGTCTTGCTCTTATTCCAATAGAAGAGCGAGAAGTCATCGACAACTTTGTCAGAAGAGATAATTTGAGGTAACAAAATTTGCTTATTTTTTTTCTGTTGGATAAATTGGTTTCTAAACTAACAATTAACAATTGTGTAGGGTGACTGTATGGGAAGGAGCAAGACAGTTTCTGGATGGACAAAACTTTTGTGAGCTCTTATTTGGAGGAAAACTTACCGGTGTCATAGTGGACTGTTACATGTCGATATTATATAGCCCATCTTTCAGGAAGAAGTGTCACCACAAGGTGTGGTTTACGTCCTCAATAGCACAGATATGTGGCAGTTTCTTAACTTAATTTAGTTCACGGTGACAAATGAGTCTAACCATTTGTTTTATACTTCATAGGTTGATATATTAGACCGACTAGAGGAAAGCAGTAGCAAGGATATTACGGATGAAGAATTTGTGGAGTTGAAGCTTAAACTTAACAACTTCACCTGTACAGACTTGGAAGAGCTCACGGTGGATGTTTTAAACGAGTGTTGTTACATAATCCTATTGATTTGCCGACGCCAGCACTGGTTCTTGGTTATCCTCGAGACCTCGACTCGTTCTTTCTTATACATGAATTCAATAATAGCCACCAAATACAAACCGATAGCTATTGCCATTGTAAATTTGCTTTCTTTCCCTATGATTTCTTCATAAAGTAGGGAGTCAACAACTGATCAATATTTTTGTAGGCTTCATTCTATTCTCGGTACATGAAGCTTTCATTGGGGAGTTGTGTGGATGAACAGATAAAGCCGAAAAAAAGCAGACAGCAAGTGGGTACAGTAGATTGTGGTGTCTATGTATGCCTTTGGGCAGAATGTTTTGCTAGAGACACCCCCAAGTTCTGGAAGGATGCTAGAACAATTGATATTGATAAATATCGTGCGAATATGGCGTATAGAATATTAACTCATGAAAATGCCAGGATTTGAATCACTTGTATGTAAATACATGTGTAAATTGAAGCATAATTTGTTTATAATATTATTTTGTATGTAAGTGTAATTTTCCATTAATTATTTATAACTTAAATTCAATTGAAACAGGGCAGGGAATTTGAATAAAATTCAGGGGCAATGAGGTACACACCCGGAACAAAGAAAGTATAAAATGTATTTCGCTGAAAAACACTTAAATTCAATTGAAATAACGCGGGGATCTTGAGTACAATTCACGGGAAACAAAGTACAAATTCAGAATAAACAAAGTATAAAATGTGCTTCGTTGAAGTATACTTCAATTCAATTGAAACTGGGCTGCAGATTTGAGTGCATTTTGAACGAAGTACAAACGAAGTACAATTCTGGAGATATGAAGTACAAAATCGGACAATCTAAGTATAAGATTTGTTTTCTTGAAGTACACTTATTCAAATTGAATAATTATTCTCCAATAGTTGTAATGATGGGCAAGTACAATAATTTGAGATTATCGGATCTGGTGAAGTACGAATTTGTATGGATGATAGGGTGGATATCATCGTCAAATTCTCATTTCGTTATATCTTTGAAAGCATAAGTATTCTTTCATTACTGCGATTGATAACATTCATCCATTGAACACTAGTGATTAACAACTTAAAATTTTTAATATAATTTTATTCAAATGATAAATATTGGACACATACTTCAATAGTTTGGTTATTAATTACCAAGAATTAAAAATCAAATCTTTGAACAAATTTCAATTCAAAAATATTAGTAAAAATATCAATATATTAAGTACAAAGTTGCCTAAGTGAGGCGCAAATGTGAAGAAATCAAGTAAAATTATCCCGTATTGAGGTACAAAAGTTAACTATGTCACGGACAACATGCAAGAATTCTGATTTCACGCTAAATCACTTGCTTCATTGCCCAAGTGAGGCGCAAATGCGAAGAAATCAAGTACAATTATCCCATATTGAGGTACAAAAGTTAACTATGTCACGGACAACATGCAAGAATGATGATTTCACGCTAAATCACTTGCTTCATTGCCCAAGTGAGGCGCAAATGCGAAGAAATCAAGTACAATTATCCCATATTGAGGTACAAAAGTTAACTATGTCACGAACAACATGCAAGAATGCTGATTTCACGCTAAATCACCTGCCTCATTGCCCAAATGAGGTGCAAATGTGAAGAAATCAAGTACAATTATCCCGTATTAAGGTACAAAAGTTAACTATGTCACGGACAACATGCAAGAATGCTGATTTCACGTTAAATCACCTGTCTCATTGCCCAAGTGAGGTGCAAATGTGAAGAAATCAAGTACAATTATCCCGTATTGAGGTACAAAAGTTAACTATGTCACGGACAACATGCAAGAATGCTGATTTCACGCTAAATCACCTGCCTCATTGCCCAAGTGAGGTGCAAATATGAAGAAATCAAGTACAATTATCCCGTATTGAGGTACAAAAGTTAACTATGTCTCGGACAACATGCAAGAATGCTAATTTCAGGCTAAATCACCTGCTTCATTGCCTAAGTGAGGCGCAAATGCGAAGAAATCAAGTACAATTATCCCGTATTGAGGTACAACAGTTAACTAGTTTACTGATTCTTTGCAAGTTCGACAATTATGCCCTATTCTACCACACCTTTTACACTTAATTACACATTTCTCAATCTGTGATGGAATCCTCTGTGTCCTTCTACGCCCAGGCTGAGATCGACAATCAGGTGCATGAATGACGTCATCATCATCTACAGGGAACATTTGCATATCAAACATAGAAATAGGGTTTATAACTGCCTGGTATGCTTGTTGATACTTCTCAACTCGGTAATATTGATCGGTGAAGTCATATGGTGAAAGTGACTTTGACTTGATACAAGCACAAGCATGTCTGCATGGTATTTTATCAATCAGCCATGCTCTGCACGAACAAACTCTGTTCTGTAAATCTACAGCATACGATTTATCTTGCTCAATCACCTCAAAGCTCCAACCGACAGATATGATAACTTTTAAGTTATGAGAACGCACATGATTGATTGCCAACTTCTTCTCTTGCTTGGGACATAATTGACCAACCATCTTATGAGATTCTTCTCATCTATCATGCATCATAACCATTATTTGCATGTGTATGTGATCAACCATGGCTGCAACTGGCATAAATCGGGTTGGTTTAACCTAATTATTCCAACTTTCTGCTTGATTATTGCTTATTACCCCCCATCGATCTCCACTGAATAAGGAATTTGCCCAACATGGTGGGTCAGACTGCATAATAAAGTCTCTGGCAAGCGGCATTGACTCCAAGATGCTATTTATATGTCGGGTATACTCCTGCCTTATAGGCGCATATGCAGCTTTCATAAAAACAGAACACCAATGTTTCTTGTTATGTAGATGGTACTTCCTTAATACTTGAATTTAAAATAATAGAACAGTAATGTACTTAATGTTATGAAGTAGAGTTTATTTCACATAATTATCTCACAAACAAAGATAGAGTACACTTACTTGTTTCTTAAAGTTATCCACTAAGTGTCTCAAGCAATATGCATGGTGGCTATCGGGAAATATCATGGGAAGGGCCTTAAGAAGACCTGGATGTCGATCGGAGAAGAAAGTAAACCTTGATAAGCAGACAGATATTCAGAATCTAAGACACTTCTCAGCTTAAAGCAGAACCACTCCCAATTAATATCATTTTCAGAGTCAACAATTGTATATGCTAATGTGAATAAGTCATCATTAGCATCCTTACTGGCAGTGCTGAATAAGACCCCTTTGTATTTATTTTTAATATGGGTGCAGTCCAAGAATATCAATGGCCTACATCCCCTAAGAAAACCAAGAAGGCAGGCACTGAAACATATAAATAGCCGATGAAAATTTTGACTGATTGGGTCAATCTCACAGTCTGCAATACTTCCAGGGTTTATTCTATTCACAGCATCACAGTACCACCTCAACTTATCATAAGATCCCTTCTCAGCTCCATGGATGTCATGCATAGCTAATTCCTTACCCATCCATGCTTTATGGTACCTAAGTTCCACACAGTATTCTCTATGAATATCTTTTAGTATGGTAAAGGGCCGATAACATGGCTCTGATCTCAATTTATCCTTCACTACATTAGCAACCCAAGCAAAATCGGCTTTAGGATGTCCCCTTGCCCGAAGATTAGCCTTACCACATGTGTGCTATAGATTGCATTTTCGAATGCCAAATAATTTATCAGCTTCATGCCTTGATGCATAGATTCTCCATTTGCAATTTTCATCACTGCAAACGGCTATGATTTTTTTACTGTCATTTTTCTTGTATTTAAACGACCGCAAACACTGCATAATTCTGAACTCCTCAGCATCCTTGAATGTTTGACCCTCTCCACATATGCAATTCCTCCATGCATCAATTGAGTTGCTAATTAAAGCCAATTCATTGTGCGATGCATTGGTTGAACCAATTTTCATCTCAACTGTATCCCTTGAGGTTGACAAATGAAGTGCAATTTTAGGTAAAATAAAGTACAATATGTAGAATAATTCAGCATTGTGGTATAATTTCAAATAAACAAAGTACTATTTCATAACAATAGAAGTATAAAACGTAGCAATTGCAGTATAATTTTTTGGATAATTCATTAGTAGAACACTTGAAAATTAAATAAGAGATTTAGAAAATTGAAGTACAAGCTAAAATAAAATGAAGTACAATTTGAGAACACCTGAAGTACAGAACTTCAGTTAAAAGAGTACATATTTAGATAAAATGATGTATAAAATGAAGTATAATTTTAAGAAACAGAAGTAAAAAAAGTGAAGTACAATTTTAGAACACCTGAAGTATAGAACTTTAATGAAAATAATATACAAATTTAGGTGAAATTATGTAAGAATTGAAATATAAGTTCAGAAAATCGAAGTACAATTTTAGATAATATGAAGTACAATTGCGAACTCCTGAAGTATAAAACTTTAGCTATTGCTGTATAATTTTTTGATAAGTTGCTTCTACATTAAATAATAGATTCAGCAAATTGAAGTACTGGTTGAGATAAAGTGAAGTACAATTTCGGACACTTAAAGTATAGAACTTCAATAAATGGAGTACAAGTTTAGGTAAAGTGATGTATAAAATGAAGTATAATTTAAAGAAATAGAAATATAATTTTAGACAAAGTGCAGTACAATTTGAGAACACCTGAAGTATAGAACTTCATTGAAAACAATACAGATTTAAGTTAAATTATGTAAAAATTGAAGTATAATTTCAAAAAATCTAAGTTCAATTTTATATAAAGTGAAGTACAATTTCAAACAACTGAAGTATAAAACCTTAGCTATTGCAGTATAATTTTTGGATAATACATTAGTAGACGCTTAAAAATTAAATAATAGGTTTAGATAATTAAAGTACAAGTTCAGATAAAATGAAGTACAACTTCAGACATTTGAAGTATAGAACTTTAATGAATGAAGTACAAGTTTCGGTAAAATGATGTATAAAATGAAGTATGATTTCAAAAAATTAAAGTACAATATTACACAAAGTGAAATACAATTTCATAATACCTGAAGTATAGAACTTTAATGAAAAGAATATACAGATTTAGGTGAAATTATTAAGAACTGAAATATAAGTTCAGAAAATCGAAGTACAATTTTAGATAATGTGAAGTACAATTTCAGAACTCCTGAAGTATAAAACTTTAGTTATTGCAATATAATTTTTTTATAATCCATATGTAGTCGCTTCTAAATGAAATAATAGGTTCAGATAATTAAAGTACAAGTTCAGATAAAATAAAGTATAACTTCAGACATTTGAAGCATAAAACTTTAATGAATGGAGTACAAGTTTCGGTAAAATAATGTATAAAATGAAGTATGATTTCAAAAAATTGAAGTACAATATTACACAAAGTGAAATACAATTTTATAATACTTGAAGTATCGAACTTCAATAAAAAGAATATACAGATTTAGGTGAAATTATTAAGAACTGAAATATAAGTTCAGAAAATCGAAGTACAATTTTAGATAATGTGAAGTACAATTTCAGAACTCCTGAAGTATAAAACTTTAGTTATTGCAGTATAAATTTTTTATAATCCATTTGTAGTCGCTTCTAAATGAAATAATAGGTTCAGATAATTAAAGTACAAGTTCAGATAAAATGAAGTATAGCTTCAGACATTTGAAGTATAAAACTTCAATGAATGAATTACAAGTTTCGGTAAAATAATGTATAAAATGAAGTATGATTTCAAAAAATTAAAGTACAATATTACACAAAGTGAAATACAATTTCAGAATACCTGAAGTATAGAACTTCAATGAAAAGAATATACAGATTTAGGTGAAATTATTAAGAACTGAAATATAAGTTCAGAAAATTGAAGTACAATTTTAGATAATATGAAGTACAATTTCAGAACTCCTGAAGTATAAAACTTTAGCTATTGCAGTATAATTTTTTTATAATCCATTTGTAGTCGCTTCTAAATTAAATAATAGATTTAGATAATTGAAGTACAAGTTCGGATAAAATGAAGTACAACTTCGAATACTTGAAGTATAGAACTTCAATGAATGGAGTACATGTTTAGATAAAATGAAGTACATTTTGAGAACGCATGAAGTATAGAACTTCAATGACAAGAGTACAGGTTTAAATAAAATGATGTATAAAATGAAGTATAATTTTAAAAAATAGAAGTACAATTTTTGATTAAGTGAAGAACAATTTATGAACACTTGAAGTATAAAACCTTAGCAATTTCAATACAAATTGGATAATTTATTCGTAGAAAATATGAAAGTCAAATAATAGATTCAGATAATTGAAGTACAAGTTTATATAAAATGACGTACAATTTAGGACACTTGAAGTATAGAACTTCAATGAAAAGAGTATATGTTTTTATAAAATGAAGTATAAAAGAAAATATAATTTCAAAAATAAATGTACAATTTTAGATAAAGTGAAGTACAATTTCAAACTCTTAAAGTATAAAGCCCTAGCAACTGCAGTGTAGTTTGGATAATCGATAAATATAACCCTTAAAGTATAGACCTTCAATAAATAAGTAAAGATTTTGTAAAATAAAGTATAATCTCAAAAAATTAAAGTACAATTTTGAATAAAAAGAAGTACAGTTTTTTAACACTTCAGGTATAAACCGTTAGCAATAGCAGTATAACTTTAGATAATCAATTATTAGAACACTTTGAAGTATAAAACTTAAATAATAGAGTACAATTTCAGATAACTGGAGTACAAATTTGTGTAAAATAAAGTACAATTTCCGAACAATTGAAGTATAAAACCCTACCAACTCAGTACATGTTTGGTTAAATGAATAATTTCAGAAAATAGAAAGTATAATTTTGTATAGATTACGTACAATTTGGAAACACTTCAAGTATAAACCTCTACAAGTTGCAGTACAATTTTAGATAATCCTTTAGTAAAAAACATTTGAAGTATAAAACTTACATAATAAAGTATAATTTTTGTGAGATGAAGTATAATGTTAACTGCAATGAATTATAATGTAGAACGCTACAAGTACAGAAAGATTTTCAAATAAACAGAGTGCAATTTCGGAACACTTCAAGTACAAAACTTTACAAACTGCAGTACAGTTTAGATTCTGTAGAAGTATTACCTTAAAACATCACTGCTCTTCTTTTCTCAGCTTCTTGATTCATTCTTTTGGTTTACCAGGATGTCAACAATGTTCATCTTCAATATCAAATGCAGTAAGACCATATTCATGACATCATCGTCATTAGTTAAACTCACCTATAATCTTTGATGTGGAGCTATATATTGCAAACTGAAGTGCTCGGCGTTGATTTCACTCCATTTTCTTGCGAGATTAATGTACATATCCATTAAAGTCATACTATCCTTAATTGACATTATATGGAGCTGGTCTTTGTAGCGGCAACTCCCCAACACTTGATTGAGCACACTTGCTTCACTACTGGTTGACATTGTCGGAAAAATATAAGAAACTCAGAAGCAATTGAGAAAAAACTGAGAAGAAGATGAAACCCGAAAATAATGAAAATAAAAAGAGAAGAAGACAATGCAGTTGTCAGGTTTGTGGTTTTTGGCTCTGACGTTATTCTCGTTCCCGCCGTGGAGCTTGTTGCATTTTTTCTGTTCTTTCTGTTTCTGGTATGATAGGGTTTACTGTTTGCTTGTCCGGATGAAGAAGAAGTGAGAAAAAATGAATGAAAAATATTATGCTTAAGGGCATTTTTATCAAATCAAGTGAGTAGGGGAGTGATATCTAAACTTTTAACAAAAATGGGGAGTTTTTTCTAAAAAAAATCAAATAGAAATTGATCACAAAAGTGGAAAGTGTGTTTGGTACTTTTAAATAAGTGTCCCTTAAAACAAAAAGAAAATTACAACAAAATGATTTCGGTCAAAATTTATATTTTTTAAATCAGGTGAACCTGCAAATTCAAGCATCTTTGCACGAGAAAATCGTTTGAAATATAAACAAGGACATGTTCCATAGCAAAGTTTGGGGAAAACAAAAAGGATAAAAACTTTAGAAATTATGGTATTCTAACGCAACAAGTTTGAGCAAAATATAAATTTGCGTAAGGGGATGCCAAAGAGAAGTCGCATTTTCGAGCTTTGCCACCGGAGGGAATTGTAGAAAATGAAATGGGGGAAATGACCAAAATATCGTAATGCCAACTCATGGTGTCTTGGACCTCTTGGTTCCTGGACACGAATTTCCAGCAGACACGTGTAGAATCTTTCCACTTTGCTTAGATACCCTTCGCCAATTATGTAATTACTCCTTTCCACCTCTTTCGTTATTGCTTTTTAACCAATTATAGTATTCATATCTTTTTTCATTTAGCTATAACTAGAAGAGAAAGAAGTGTAAACAACCAAAAGTTGCAATAATTCATTCTTCCAAACAATATTTCTTAAATTTCTTTATAGTATTTCTTCAGAGCACACAACTATATTATTGCCTATATGATATTAAATATATGTGTTCTTGCATATATCATACTAAAAATATGTACAGTGTGAATAGCATCAACAAAAATCAAGACATATTCTTAGTGAATTCAAGAAGATAGAAGAAAAGACTAAGCCCTAAGAAATTGTATATAGCTTTGAAGAATAATTTTTAGTTCTCTGCGGAATAAATCACAATAAATATCATATATATCTACATTAAAATATAGATATGCACTTATTTGTTGCATCTAAATTGACTATTTTTGGTAAGTTTACATTCTCAATTGCATTTCTATAAAGTCAAAAGAGAATGAATAGGTGGCCAATAATTTTATCTTTAATATTATCTATCGTTATATTAGTTACCTTTGTTTTCAGATTAAGAGTATTTGTTTATCTTTTTTAAAAAAAAAAAAATTATTAATTAAAAAAATTAAGCTATTTTTATCTCTTTTTTAGTTAATGAAAGAAATGATGGATTATATCATGCTTTGTAATTAAAAGTAATTTAAAACTTTACTTTAAGCAAAATGAAATTGTTGATGGGAAAAATAAAAAAATATTTAACTATGACTTTTATACAATTGAGATATTAACTAATATGAATAAAGTAGAACTTAGTTGATAATTGATCATATTATCCAACAAAAACAAATACAAAATTGGAATAATAATTAATTTTGAAGCATAAATATTATATTAAGTAAAAAAATCTAGAAGAGAGCACAATAAATAAAGAATTGAAATATGATGTTATATTACTGATAAAAGACGCATCTTTAATCCTATTTCATAATATCAATTTTATAGAAGCATATATTTTTCACTTACACCTGCACATATAAAAAATTCATTAAAATTTAAATCTTAATTAGACCACAGACATATAAGTGCATATCTATAAAGTCAATTGATCACTCAATAATTTTATTAGAAGCATCTCCACATATAAATTTTAATTTTAATGAAGCTTCATTTCTCCAATGAATTAATATGATTACGTTCTATAATCTAACAGCCATACTCATTCACAATTAATTTTATGTCGATTGTAATGATATTATAAAAAAAAATTCACAACGTCCATTATTAGTAGTTAACGAAATGTTTTACTCCTATTTTTCACCTCATATAAAAAGGATAATTTGGTAGATTTATTTTCTTTAGCATTGACATGAATGTAGGATCAAGATCTTAGAGTTTTGAAATGAATAGATTTCTTGAACAATTTATGAGATGTCCATTTTCTTGAATTTCTGAGTTTGTGTTCATATTTGGATTTTTGTAGGGAGGTAACGTAAGTCAAGAGTTTCCATAGGGAAAATGAGGGAGGAGGAAAATAAGAGATTATCAGATGAAAAGTTTATAATTTAAGTCATGTATCTTAAGGGCAGTATTCTTTTAACCTTGAAAGTTATTAATCAATTAAGTATGGTCCTCCATCTTTAGAAAAAGTTGCTTTCTTTGTCTCACATCTTAACTTCAATTATAATTGGTTCATTATATTTACAATTTATTATAATAAAGAGGAAGAAAATTATAATTTATGTCAGTGGCGTGACTACGATTTTTATTTTTTTCGTTTTTAATACACATGCATGAATATTTGCTATCTTTAAATTAATATAAATTAGTATTTGATTTAAATTAAGTAATTATAGTAAATAACCACATTGTATAACGTAAGCTTAACTAAATATTAATTGATCGATCAATATGTAGTTTCCTAAAAGAGGTTATAGATGAAGCTAGGTTAGATATATGCTAACATGTCTTCATTAAATATAAATCTTGAGCTTCATTAAGAGTATTTATATTAATACTATATCACTTTAATGTTGGAAGTGCAACGTGTTACTTATAATGTAAGTTTAACATATCACTATTGTATTACGTAAGTTTAATTAAATATTAATTGATCGATCAATATGTAGTTTTCTAGAAGTGGTTATGGATGAAATCGAGTTAGATATATGCTTAATGTGTCTTCATTAAATTAGATCCTGAGCTTCATTAAGCGTATTTATATTAACACCGTATCACTTTGAATTATATTGTAGTTATGTTGAAAGTGCAACGTGTTAATATAATATAATTTGAACGTTTTATATTTTCACTTGATTTATATAAAAAAAAAATTCTATTTCAAATACGAGATTTTAATGACAGTCAAACTCATCTAATCTCTTTAAAATATTAAAAATTATTAAATTAAAACTACTATAAATTAGTATTTGATTAACATTGATAATTGGATACATTTTCTATACTATATCGCATTGATTTAATCAAATAAGTACTAATTAGTTGTTGAAAATTTAACGTTTGAAATTCATTCAATTTGGAATTGCTGTAATTTCTATATTATATACTATAAATATGACCAAATACTAATTGGTTATGTGAGCTTTTAATAATAATGAATCCAATTCATTTAACCTATTTAAAGACTTCAAAATTATCAGATTAAAATGATCATGAATTAATATTAGGTTAAAATTGGGTAATTACAATAGATATATTTCCAGTATTACATAATACAGATTTGACTATATATTAATTGGTTGGTGAACATTTTATGGTAATGACTCCAAATTCATCTAATATGTTTAAAGAATTCAATATTTTCAAATGAAAATAACTATAAATTAATATTTAATTAAAATAGAGCAAGTGCAAAAAGTACCATTTCTATATTGTATAATATAAATTGACGACCACTAATTGGTTGTGAACGTGCAATATTCTAACCTCTTTAAATAATTCAAAATTACTTAATTAAGATTACCGTAAATTAATATTTGTTGAAATTAAGAAATTGCAATAAATATCCTTCCTATATCGTGCAGAATCGATTTAACTAAACACTAATTGGTTGGTGAAAAAATAATGTCCAAATTCATTTAACCTCTTTAAAGAATTAAAGTTAGTAAATTAAATTGAAATAAATTAATATTTGTTAAATTTGAGCGTTCGAACCCTTACAATCTCTTAATAAATATATGTATGTGTAAATAAAAAAAAATATATTTATCAAATTTGAGCAACTACAGTAAATATTTTGCCTATAAATATAGTGAAAATTTGGTCAAATATGTAGCGCCCCTACTCGAAATAGCACCTAAGCTGAAGCGCCACTCAGTCCAAACTTAAATCTCATCCATAATTTTAAACAATAGGCCCATCAGAATTTTTTTTCAAAATCATCAAAGATAGCAACAAGCTTCAGCCTAAGCAACTTTCAACAAGAGTACGAGTTACATGCCATGACAAATCTCATTGTTCATCATTTCATACCTACTACATACCATAAGTTTAAGTCTGACATCTCACAACATCTCCAAGTTTCCACTAAACATAAAAGTGATTCATACACAGGTTTAAGCACCTAGTCTATTACAAATATTTACATTCTTCCAAGCCTGAAGTATGAGATAATCACCCAAACATGTCTGAGAAGGTCAAGAGATATGGGAGGGGAGGTAAGTCAAAAAACTTAGTGAGGAATAAACTAAAGAATAATAGAAGAGATCTATCGAGGAAGGTTCAACTTAACAGATAATCAGTTAAACATATAGAACATGACATATTTAGACTCAGACAATAACCATAGCAAAACAAGAAACTCTCTTGCCTTAGATAAGGAATTCAAATAAGCGAAAAAAACCCAAAGCATATGCATTCCAAGAAAAGACTATAGACATGCATTGCAGAATCACCTTATACCAGTTAGAGAATTAGTTTACCTAAGCGTAACAGCTTGGTACATGACAGATGTCCATACAAATTGTATAGTGCATCGCAGA
Organism: Jacaranda mimosifolia; assembly: GCA_018894105.1. NCBI lineage: Eukaryota > Viridiplantae > Streptophyta > Magnoliopsida > Lamiales > Bignoniaceae > Jacaranda > Jacaranda mimosifolia. Next base: position 32,033,774 of record CM032125.1, on the reverse strand, counting down.
TGCCTAGGGGAAACCTCTAGTGCACCACTGATATCTAGGGAAAAATCTCTAGCATACCGTCGACACTCAAGAGAAAGTCCCTAGTGTATCGTTGACACCCAGGGGCAAGTCCCTAGCATGCCCTACATAACCAAACATTTTGCCCGGATCGGCCCTTGGCCCAATAATTCTCCGTACATATAACAGAATCAATAACCATTTGTGCAGATGCCTAGGGGAAAGTCCCTAGCGCATCGCCGATTCCTAGACAAATGGTACAGAACAGAACATAAATGCCATCAAGGCAACACGATAGTAGCAAATAGATCCAAATAAGCCAACATGGCCAAATAACGCTGAACATATAGACAAGTATGCCGGCAAAGCAACATATAACGATACAGAATAGTATAGATACAAGGTAAACAGATAGACAACAGATATACAGATAACGAGCAGAGGTTTTGGGTGCCAGAACAGACAGAAATTAGAATCAATTAACAACGATAACCCTCACAGGGGTGTTCATATCAGAAAATGGACAACAATCAAAATTCAAACATTTTCAAAATAGAAACTGAAGTAAAATCGAAACCCTCACAGGGGTTTATCAATGAATGGATAAGTATAACAAGGGGGCCAAATTGACAGACCCTCACCTCTTGTAGTTTCAACAAACAACCACAGCTCGCAATCTACTGATTGGTAAGACCCACTTCTTCATCACCTAATTAAAAGAATATTTCCATAGTCAAAACTCCTATTCAACTTTAGTAGCCTTCTAGAATTGCATCATAAGCAGTCTAACATCACTAACTTATAGATCATCATGATAATATAGGTTTAATAGGTACTTCCTACGCAAGGTACTTCAATAAACTGATTATTCTAGAATTAGCCACAATGTTCTATATTGATTCCAAAAATAACATGATATCTCGTTCTTAATTACAAAGTCATTATCATATCATCATCATAATCCACACAAAATAGTCCAATCCCTACATAATTAATCCTACTCAGATGCCACTTAGTCTTACATTACATAATCCTTAATTTAGATTAATCAATTAGTACCAATTTTAAATCCAAAATTTGGCAGTTGACATAACATATCTGGGTCCACTAATTGATATTCTTCTTGCATGGGAATCATACACACATATATATACCAATCATATCCAAAATCTTCATTTTTGGAATAAAATACAAGGTTTCCAAAGGTAAGGTATAATATATGTATATATATATATCAAGGTACAACCAACTAAATTTCAAGATTAGCCATCAGAGTTCCAAACCACAAACCAAATACACGATTACATTCGTTGCGTTGAGGAGGTAAAACTACCCCTCCGCCACCGGAGTAAACCAACGTCACCACCAGAATGCTCCTCTCAACCTCCTGAGTCCAACGCCACTATCAGTTTCAAGTTCCACAGCCAAAATAACCTTCAATCGAGCTCAAACCTCAAACCTGGGTCTCACGCTACTGTTCTCCAATCGCCGTTTTTCGTCACCACCGCTACGTCAAACCCGCATGTAAAGGTGTTTTCGGCTTCCTCACGCCAAGAGCTTCTAATATCTCTACCCAGAAATGAGTTTTGGCTGCAGCTTTGCCATCGCTCGTCAAGACTTGCCACTGCCAAGTTTCAGCTCTCCATTTTTGGTGACTCGCCGCACGTATCGCCGTGCATGTGGTGTGGGAGTATAGCTGGGAGTGTGGGGAAGGGTTTAATCAATTTAGTTTGGGAAGATTCTGATTTCTGGTGAAGATCGCTAGAGGTGGTGGTGTTGCTTGAAGGAGAATGAAGAAGAAGGAGATGGGGGTAAAACGGCAAATGTCATTTTTTATAAATTAATTTTTTTAATTTTCAAATTTGACCCTAATTTTTTTTTAATAACGTCAATTAAGTCCTTGCAATTATTAGAAAACAGGGCTTTGATCCCATTGACCAAAATTCTTCCATGCAAACCCCAATATTTTCAAAGAGTGCTCAATCAGGTTTTTTGAAATTATAAATCTGACCCTAAAACTTTCAATAATTAAAATAATTGAAATTTCATAAATAAAATTAGCATTAAGAAATGATATATTTGAGGATGTTACAGACCCCCCCTCTAAAAGAATTTGGTCCCCAGATTCTCACCTGAATGTTGGAAGAGCTAGGGATATTGCTAGTGCATGAGATCCTCTTGCTCCCAGGTTGCTTCTTCCACATTGTGGTTGCGCCGCAACACTTTCACTTGGGGAATCCTCCGATTCCTAAGCTCCTAAAATTTGCGATCTAGGACACCAACAGGTTGCTCCTCGTATGTCATATCACCTTTCAGTTGCATGAGCTCAGGTGATATGATGTGGGAAGGATCTAGATAGTATTTTCGAAGTTGAGACACATGAAAGACATTGTGTATCCCAATCAGGTTCTGGGGCATACAAGACGATAAGCCACTGGTCCAATTTTCTCACTTATTTCATAAGGTACCACATACCTCAAACTTAGCTTTCCGCCTTTGCCAATTTTTCTGATCCCTTTCCTCAAGGATACCTTGAGGGACACTGAATCACCAACTTCAAACTCCAAATCCTTTATTCACTTATCAGCATAACTTTTCTGTCAGTCTTAAGCAGCCTTCACTTGCTGTTTAATAATCTGTACCTTCTCGATAGTCTCTTGAATTAGTTCAGGCTTCATAGTTCCCGAAGACACGTCAATGGTACCTTTGCACTCTACTAGATCCCAATACAGTGGGGACTGATAGTTCTGTCTGTACAATACATCGTACGATGCCATCTAAATAACAAATTGATAGCGTTATTTTAGGTAAACTCAACCAGAGGCAGATGTCGGGTCCAACCTCCATCGAAATCTAGAACACAAGCTCGCAACATGTCTTTCAAAATTCGAATGACCCTTTCTGACTGTCTATCAGTTTGAGGATGAGCGGTTGAACTAAACTGTAACCTTATTCTCAGATGTCTATGCAAACTTTTCCAAAGTCTCGATATGAACTTTAGATCCCGATCAGATACGATACTGATTGGAATCCCGTGTAGCTTGACGATCTCCTTGATGTATAATTCTGCCAATTTCTCAACTTTGTAGTCCATTTCGATTGTTAGAAAATATGCAGACTTTGTCAAATGATATACTACCACCCAGATACTATCATATTCTCCTCTAGCCTTCGATAAATCGATCACAAAGTCTATGGTCATTTGTTCCCATTTCCAATGAGGGATGGAAAGTGGCTGCAACAACCTTGATGGTCATTGGTGTTTTGCTTTCACTAACTGACAGGTCAGATATTTTTGCACGTAATCTATTACATCTTTCTTCATTCCATTCTACCAAAATTGTTTCTTTAAATCCTGATACATTTTGTCCCACTCGGATGTACTGCATATATTGCTTTGTGTGCCTCTTCTAGTAATCCCTCCCTCACTTCTTTAGGCACATAAATTCTCTTGCGAAATAGCAACGTGCCTCGACCATCGATACTGTACTTGGATCCTTCAGAACTTCCAACTAATTCTCTTTGTTTCAACATCCACTTATCTTTGGCTTGGGCTTGTTGAATTTCGTCGTGTAGTTCAGGCTGTACTTTTACTCCCGTAACCTAAGCTCGTTGCTTTAACCTCAGTACAACACTCATGCTCAATCCCTTTGACGTTCTTGCCCCTTGCAGATGAGCCATTCTCGCCTTCTGGCTCAGGGTATCGGCTACCACATTCGCTTTTCTCGGATGGTAGGAGGAGATAGAGAAGTCATAATCCTCTAGAAACTCCACCCATCTACACTGCCTCATGTTCAGATCTTTTTATGAATGCATATACTTGAGGCTTTTGTGATCTGCATATACCTCAAATGTAGCTCAGTAGAGGTAATGCCTCAATTTGAATAATGTAAAAATAATTGTTGCTAGCTCCAAATCATGAGTTGGATAGTTCTCCTCATGAGGCTTTAACTTCCTAGATGAGTAAGTGATGACACGCTTTCTCTGCATCAACTTGCATCCTAGCCCTTTATATGAAGCGTCTGTATACACCACAAAGTCTTTTAATCCATTTGGGAAGGCTAAAACTGGAGCTGTAGTTAGGTAGTTCTTCAACTCTTGGAAGCTCTTCTTATACTCATCGTTCCAATCAAACGGCTGGTCTTTTTGAGTTAACTTGGTCAACGGACTGGCTCTCTTGGAGAAATCCTGAACAAATCTCTGATAGTAACTGGCTAATCCCAGAAAGCTCTGAACTTGGGTAACAATTCTGGGCCTCTTCCAATTGACAATCACTTCCACTTTAGAGGGGTCCACTTCTAGCCCCCTTGAGTGGTTACATGACCCAGAAATGTTACTTTCTCAATCCAGAACTCGCACTTACAAAACTTAGCATATATCTGATGCTCTTTCAGAGTCTTTAAAACTATGTGTAAGTGCTTTCTGTATTCCTCCTTGGTTTTAGAGAATACCAGAATGTCGTCGATAAAGATGACCACAAACTGGTCCAAGTATGGCCTAAAAATCAAGTGCATCAAGTCCACGAATGCCGCCAGGGCGTTGGTTAGACCAAACGGCATTACTACAAACTCAAAGTGACCATACTGAGAATTGAAAGCTGTCTTAGGGATTTCTTCTTCTTTGCTCTTCAATTGATAATATCCCTGTCTTAAGTCCAACTTGGAAAAGATCCTTGACCCCTGCAATAGGTCAAATAACTCCTCTACATATAGCAAAGGGTACTTATTTATGATAGTGAACTTGTTCAATTCTCGATATTCGATGCACATTCTTAAAGACTCATCCTTCTTCTTGACGAATAACACTGGGGCTCCCCAAGGGGATGTGTTGGGTTTATCTAAATTGACTATTTTTGGTGAGTTTATATTAGTATTTCTATAAAGTCGAGAGAGAATGAATAGGTGATCAATAATTTTATCTTTAATATTATCTATCGTTATATTAGTTACCTTTGTTTTCAGATTAAGAGTATTTGTTTATCTTTTTTTTTAATATTAATTAAAGAAAATTGAACTATTTTTATCTCTCTTTTTTAATTAAAGAAGGAAATGATGGATTATGTCATGCTTTGTAATTAATTAAAAGTAATTTAATACTTTACTTTAAGCAAAATGAAATTGTTGATGGGAAAAATAAAAAAATATTTAACTATGACTTTTATACAATTGGGATATTAACTAATATGAATGAAGTAGAACTTAGTTGATAATTGATCATATTATCTAACAAAAACAAATACAAAATTGAAACAATAATTATTTTGAAGCATAAATATTATATTAAGTAAAAAATCTAGAAGAGAGCATATTAAAGAAAGAAATGAAATATTATGTTACTTTACTAATAAAAGATGCAACTATCTTTAATTCTATTTCATAATATCAATTTTATAGAAGCATATATTTTTCACTTACACCTACACATATCAAAAGTTTATTAAAATTTAAAATTTTAATTAGACTGCACACATATAAAGATGAAGTCAACACCACTAAAATCAAATGACCACTCAACAATTTTATTAAAAGCATCTCCACATATAAATTTTAATTTTAATGATGCTTAATTTATCCAATGAATTAATTTGATTGTGTTCTATAATCCCACAGCCATACTCATTCACAATTAATTTTATCTCGATTGTAATGATATTATTAAAAAAAATCATAACGTTCATTATTAGTAATTAGTGAAATATTTTACTCCTATTTTTCACCTCATATAAAAAGGATAATTTGATAAATTTATTTTCTTTGGTATTGACATGAAAGTAGGATCAAGATCTTAGAGTTTTGAAATGAATAGATTTCTTGAACAATTTATGAGATGTCTATTTTCTTGAATTTCTGAGTTTGTGTTCATATTCGGATTGTTGTAGGGAGGTAACGTAAGTCAATTAAATGTTTCAACTAGGGAAAATGAGGGAGGAAAATAAGAGATTATCAGATGAAAAGTTCATAATTTAAGTCATGTATATTAAGTGCAGTATTCTTTTAGCCTTGCAAGTTATTAATCAATCAAGTTTGGTCCTCCATTTTTAGAAAAAGTCGCTTTCTTTGTCTCACATCTTAACTTCAATCATAATTGGTTCATTATATTTACAATTTATTATAATAGAGAGGAAGAAAATTATAATTTCTATCAGTGGCATGACTAGGATTTTTACCTTTTTTTGTTTTTAATATATGTGCACGAACATTTACTATTTATAAATTAATATAAATTAGTATTTGATTTAAATTAAGTAATTGTAGTAAATAGCCCTATTGTAATTTGTATAGCGTACGTTTAACTAAATATTGTTTGATCAATATATAATTTCCTATAATTAAGTGGCTATGGATGAAGCTGGGTCAGATTTATGCTTAACATGTCTTCATTAAATATAAATCTTGAGCTTCATTAAGAGTACTTATATTAATACTATATCACTTTGGATTATATCATATCTATATTGGAATTACAACGTGTTTCCTATACCGTAAGTTTAACTAAAGATATAGTATAACCTATATCACTATTGTATAACGTAAGTTTAACAAAATATTAATTGATCGATCAATATGTAGTTCCTAGAAGTGATTATGGATGAAATCGAGTCAGATGTATCCTTAACGTGTCTTCATTAAATATAAATCTCGAGCTTCATTAAGTGTATTTATATTAACACTGTATCACTTTGAATTATATTGTAGTTATGTTGAAAGTGCAACGTGTTAATATAATATAATTTGATCGTTTTATATTTTCACTTGATCTATATAAAAAAAATTCTTTTTCAAAGACGAGATTTTAATGATAGTCAAACTCATCTAATCTCTTTAAAATATTAAAAATTATTAAATTAAAATTACTACAAATTAGTATTTGATTTACGTCGATAATTGGATACATTTTCTATACCATATAGCATTGATTTAATCTAATATGTACTAATTAGTTGGGGAAAATTCAACTTTCCAAATGCATTTAATTTGAAATTGCAGTAATTTCTATATTATATACTATAAATATGACCAAATACTAATTGGTTATGTGAGCTTTTAATGATAATGTATCCAATTCATTTAACCTGTTTAAAGACTTCAAAATTATCAGATTAAAATGATCATAAACTAATATTAGGTTAGCATTGAGTAATTACATTAGATATATTTCCAGTATTACATAATACAGATTTGACAATATATTAATTGGTTGGTGAACATTTCATGGTAATGCATCCAAATTCATCTAATATGTTAAAGAATTCAATATTTTCAAATCAAAATAATAAATTAATATTTAATTAAAATAGAGCAATTGCAATAAATACCATTTCTATATTGTATAATATAAATTTGACAACCGCTAATTGGTTGTGAACATGCAATATTCCAACCTCTTTAAATAATTCAAAATTACTCAATTAAATTATCATAATTCAAAATTACCGAATTAATATTTGGTCAAAATTAAGAAATTGCAATAAATATCCTTCCTATATCGTGTAGTATAGATTTAACTAAACACTAATTGGTTGACGCAAAAATAATGTCCAAATTCATTTAACCTCTTCAAACAATTAAAAGTTAGCAAATTAAATTAAACTAAATTAATGTTTGTCAAATTTGAGCTTTCAAATACTAACGATTCCTTGATCAGCGTTAGTATGTATAAATAAAGAAAAATATTGTCAAATTTGAGCAATTGCAGTAAATACTCTACATATATTATATAGTGAAAATTTGGTTAGATATATATTGGTTGGTGAATATTTATCGAATTATATAGTTATTAAATTACGTAACCTATTTAAAAATTCAATATTACAAAAACTTGATATTTGATAGAAATTGAGTTGTTGCAATGAATAAATAACTTTCCTATATTAAAAATTTTGAAATAATATATTGAATGTTCACTAACCAATTAATACTTTTTTTCACAATTTAAAAGTTCAAAATTATAAAAACTAATATTTAATTAAAGTGAGTAATTAAATCAACCTCTTTTCCAATCTATATCACATGTGCTTGAGATGTGATTTATTAATATTTTAAAAGTTATGATGATCACAATTTAATTTATGTAGTACTAAATCTGACAATACTTAGAAATTCTTTGAATAGAGTGGGGCCTAACATTCATAATTCAGACCTTGTAGATAAAATCATTACCAAAATTTGTAATTCACAAGAATTTTTTTGAAAAGGTTCCGTCAACGCCTCCGCAACAATCTCTATATAGAGCAGCCATGGAAGAAGCCGAAGAGTACACACTTGACCAATCACAAAGCACTGCAGCAACTGTCCAACTGCCGAAATGGCTTTTGCTGCTTATACTCCTTTTGTCCCTCCCCTCAACTTCTCCCGCCCAAAACAATTCCTGAATCCCAAAACGTCAGGATTAAGCCTTAAAATCAGCAATAATCGCAAAGCTCAGAGGGTTTCTTACAAGCCCTCTTCGTTTTCTTGGCCAAAAGCTGGCCAGAGATCAAGAAGACCTGCAAGAATCATTAGTTATGCCAATGTTTCGTGCGCTGGTTTGGAGGAGAGCTTGTCTGAAAATGATCCGAAATTCGATGGTTCTGAGATTGCGGAGCCGGAGCCCGTTGATGTGATAAGTTGGGGGGTGTTGTGGAGGCTTGTTTGGCTGCAGAAATGGAGAGTCTTGGTCTCGGTTCTTGCTCTTTTGGGCTGTACAACTTCTAGTCTTGCTATTCCTACATTTTCTGGTATGTTGGAGTTGTACGTTTTGGGAGAACTTCTTTATATTGGCAAGTTTTGATAGATATAATAATATGATGTGATTTATTCATGCTTTTTTGCAAAACAATTGACTTATTTTCTTACTTTAAAACATTATATGAGAATGCTAAGTATATATTGGCAATTATTACTTCAGGAAGATTTTTTGACGTACTAATTGGGGCGAGACCAGAATCTCTGTGGCAACTGCTGAGTAAAATGGGAACTCTATACACATTGGAGCCCGTATTTACAGTTATTTTCGTGATAAACATGAATAGCATATGGGAGAAAGTTATGTCAAGCTTAAGAGCTCAAATATTTCAAATGGTGTTAATTCAGAAGGTACAATATTCTTTATGATGACCGATGACTCTTTTCTGTTATCTGCTATCATCTTAGCTTACCATAAGCATTTGTATTAGATAAAAATCTGCTTAAGTTATTCAAATGGTGAATTTGATTTGAGTGATATTTTATTTTAGTCATCAACAATGAACCGTGTTCCTTGCATTTTGTGGAAATCCAATTTTCTTTTGATCTTGTTGCAGCATCCGTGCTGGGTTTTAAGTAAATTACATAACGCTGTTTACACTATAATTGAAGACCATTAGTGAAACTAACAATGACTCTGGTTTCAGAAGTTCTAATTCACTTTTGAGGACCTGATTCTTATATAAAATTATTTTCTGTTTTTTTCAGTAGAACTGAAGGAATAAGCTTAAAGCTCGAGAAAAAAATATGTTCTCATAATTGTATAGAGCATAATATAGTTACTTTTCATGTTTCTGTCCAATTTCTGATAAATATTTTAATTTGTTCTGCAGATGGAGTTTTTTGACAAGCACAAGGTGTGCAGTTCTTCTGTATTATATTAGTCATATTCATTTATCTGCTCCATTATCTGATGACAGGTATAATTCCTACGTGGACAATTACCAATACGCAGACCACTGATGTTTGTGCCTGTTATCTTCTGAGAGGCAGTGCCAATAGTTTGTTTGAACCAATGTCTGCTTTGAAAAGTCTGAGCATGCAATTGAAATGAGTTTCTAGAGCACCAAAGTTGGATATTTGATATCTCTACATTGTGATTTCGATGGTTTCTGTCAGGAAGATACTCTATTGTGAATTTCAAAGAAAATGCTTTATTCTTGTTTAAGTATGAACTAGTTACCAGCAAATAATACTTCACCGTGTAGGATTCTTGGTGATAACTGTGATTTTATATAAAAGATGCTACAAGTAATTAGCAAATAACGTTTTAAAGAGTAGGATTGTTGGTGATTCAGTTGTCATATTTAAAAGATGTGAAGATAAATTGATAACCCTAGTATAAACTTCACTTTTAAAGATCTTATAGGTGTTTCATGGAAAATTAGATTCCTTATGTGGGTTAGATTCCTTATGTGGGTCTGTTCACACTGACTAGTTATATCCTTTTCCTTTGTTTGAGTGCCTTGGTATATCTATAATCTCCTTGCTTCAGCGCCTCACCTGTTTGCCTATTCTGCTCTATATTCACTGTGGTCCTCTTGTTTTTAGTTTGCTGATTTTTGATGCACTTCTTGCAGGTTGGCGAACTAACTGGGTTACTAACGTCTGATTTGGGTTCTCTGCAAAAAATTGTTGGTGAAAATATATCAAGAGACCGTGGTTTCAGAGCAATTTCTGAGGCAAGCTACTGTACACAATGCAATTGTTAGCTTTATATCGACATTCATACCATTTCTCACCTTGTCTTTGATCAGAGACTTAGTGGTTAAAAACTTCCCCATTTCTTTGAATATATTTCTAAAAATTTGTGCTGTTGGTGATCTGTACTCAGAAAAATTAAGTGTTACTTATATGAGTTTCAGAATGTAACTGCTACTATGATACTGTTCAGTAAATCTTATTTGCCTCAACCGTCTTGCTTGAAGTCTTGATGATCCCTTACATATGTCCGCATCATCTTTTGTGCAGGTCATTGGGACTCTGAGCTTACTCTTTGCTCTTTCCATCCAGTTGGCACCTGTTTTGACCCTACTTATGCTTACAGTGTCTGTAGTTGTTGGTAAGTGTTACTTGTAGAGTTCTTTAATTGCTTACTCTCTCTGGAAATAGGGTTCTCATAGTAATTAGCAGACTGTCTTTTTGGTAGAGATGCTAAGAATTCATGGTTTTGTCTATTGCTGCAGTGAAATGAAACAATATAACATCATTCAGTTAATTCCTATCAGCAATTTCCTTTGATCATATCCACTGATCCACCATCTCACCAAAAATGCCTACTAGTTATCATTCAGTTCAGTCAGTCAGTCATCATTGAGTCAGTGCTAATTATAGGTATTCCAATGTTGGAAGTGGGAAATGTTCCAATCTCCTAGCATATTGGGTCTTGTGCAAGAAGAAGTCCTAGGATTGCAAAGGACTACACCATGTTATGTAGCTTGCCTGCAGGTGGTTGCAGGTTAAGTATTGTTAAAATTGGAATTTGGAAAGGAAAAATAGTTTCTTTAATCATTCTATGGAACAAAAAATGACTGCTACTCATACTCCCTGGCCTTGTCCTAAACAAAATATTTTCCATTATATGAGCAGCTTGTCCCAGACATCTCATTTGAGCATATTATTCCTTGATATTTAAAGAAGCAACTTAAAGTAGGATAAACTAATGAGTTTTATATTACTCGTTGTAGTTTACAAAGGAGTTACTAGGAATTTTTACCATCAAACTTGGTCTGCATTTCTTACATTTTCTTTTCTGGGGCACTCCATTAACATATATGGATTTTTTAGCTGTCTATAAGAGAACAACTGTGAGTGTCTTTAAAGCTCATGGATCTGCCTTAGCCTCCATGGCTGACTCGGTTGCTGAAACATTCGCTGCTATACGTACTGTAAGCTCCTGATATCTTTGAATTTTTATATTATCTTTTTTTTTTCCCCAGCAGTTAATATCGTTTAATAGATAGTTTATCTCCTAATTGTAACGACATTCTTGCAGGTAAGATCATTTGGGGGAGAAAAACATCAAATGTTGCTTTTTGGTCGACAGGTATAGCACCTGCACCATATGTTTTTGGATGCTTAGAAAGGGAGTAATAATATTTATATTATGTATAATGCTGTTGTGCAATTTCAGAGCTCTTAGGTTTGCCTTAGCATGTGATTGGAATTTTTCAGGTTCTTGAGTATGAGGGGAGTGGTATAACACTTGGGAAATTTAAGTCCATCAACGAATCCCTCACTAGGGTTGCTGTTTATGTCTCTTTAATGGCCCTGTATTATCTTGGAGGAAGCAAAGTAAAATCTGTAAGTACTTCTAAATTTTCCTTCTTCCCTGTAAATTTTAAATACTATCTTTCCTGATACTGAGTGTGTCAATCATTCTCTGTAAACAATCTCCATTGAAATCTTTTGCATAGTGAATTCTGGTCATACAACGGCCAGCTGGTGGATTTCTTTCCAGGCATACATTTGCTATCTTATGCTTGAGCTGCCATTCAAAAATTTGATTCGTTGCATGTAGGGGGAGCTTGCAGTTGGGACCCTGGTTTCTTTTATTGGATACACTTTTACGTTGACATATGCTGTGAGTACTCTTTTTGTGTTGTATTCCTGTTTTCTCATAGTCATCCTTCAAATACTAAAACAATTTCTTTTAGGTTCAAGGTGTGGTGAACACCTTTGGTGATCTTCGTGGAGCCTTTGCTGCTGTTGAAAGAATTAACTCCGTTTTATCTGGTGCCGAAATTGATGAAGCACTAGCATATGCTTTAGAAAAAGACTTGAAGAGAAGGAAATTGCATGATCTGAACTTTGAAGCTCTTTGGGTCAATGGTTCCAATGGAAAAATGCAGATCAGGAATGAGGGGCACCGGTCTTCCCTGAATTCTGCCAGTCATGTGCGTCGCCTTGCACAGTCTGGTGATATTTGCCTTGAAGGTATCATCTACAGACAAAGACATAATTGGCTTGATAGACCTGAAAGTGACGAACTATTTGTTAAAACTCGACAATGGAAATTATGATGGTAAACTATATGATTATTATGAGAAATTAATCGTTAACCAAATCAACAAACCTGGACCTGAAGAGGTTCTGGATGTCTGCGGTTTTGTGCCATCTCAGATATTTTGGCATAACTTGTAATTTCTTTTGAAAAAAATCTCACTCAGTTGCTCATGAGTATAGAATGGCTTTCACGCTGGTAAAATGCACACCTTGTTTAACTCTTTAACAATTTTAATTTTGTCTTGCAGATGTTCATTTCTCATATCCTATAAGGCCTGATGTAGATGTCCTGCGAGGTCTAGATCTGACCTTGAAACGCGGAACTGTCACTGCTCTAATTGGTCCAAGTGGAGCAGGCAAAAGCACAGTTGTGCAACTGCTAGCTCGTTTTTATGAGGTTATATCTGATACTTCAGTTCTAGTTGTTGAATAGAATTTATAGTCAATTGATGACTAACTTGAGAGTGAATTCTGATTTTGCAGCCAACCAGAGGTCGCATAACTGTTGCTGGAGAGGATCTGCGATCATTCGATAAGAGTGAATGGGCTCGGGTTGTCTCCATTGTGAATCAAGTATCTCTCTGGATCCTTTTTTATTGGGAGTTTTATCTGAAAGCATAATGCATTTGAATCTCTATTCAGTATCTGCACTTGTCATTTGGCACTGACAGAATTCTGTTTCTAGGATTGTTTTACTAATCCCTTTCTGTTTGGATATGCTGCAACTTCCAATTAAGTAGAAAATTATCTTTGTTCCTCTGTTCATACACAGTTCGTCGATTTAATTCCAAATATGGAGTTGGCTCAAATTTCATGTGATTTGGTAAACAGAATAGAAATTCCATCAAGGAAGTGAAGTAGTATAATTTGACACAGAAACCACACAAATGTAGAATTTTAATCAGTGATAGTGTAACTAATTCATAGAGGAGAGTTCTATAAATGATTCAGTTTAATAGCAAACAACCCCTATGCCACTAAGTGTACATCTCATGTTTGAAATCTGGCATCATTCATGCATGACTGAACTACTGATTGATATTGGGAAGTAATTTAATATGTCACAGGACAATTGTATAAAGCTGCTCATTTACTATAAATGGCACTATCTTGCTTATACTGATATGAGTGTATCGAAAACTGCCATAGGATCCGGTTCTATTCTCTGTTTCTGTTGGAGAAAATATTGCTTATGGGCTTCCAGATGATTATGTTTCCCGGAATGATGTAATTAAAGCTGCCAAAGCAGCTAATGCTCATGAATTTATAAGTTCGCTGCCACAGGTGAGCCAGGTCTGGTACTTTTGGAATTGTATACTTTTCAACTTGTCATGTTTCTGCTGATTGTTGGTTCTTCTATAGGGTTATGACACACTAGTTGGTGAGCGTGGGGGGTTGTTAAGCGGAGGACAGAGACAGGTAATTTCAACTCATTTACTCTCTCTTCTTCTCACACACACACACGCGCCCCCCCACATACATCTGACACTAATCCCATTTTCCGATTTCCAGAGAATTGCCATAGCAAGGGCTCTGCTCAAGAATGCTCCAATCTTGATTCTTGATGAGGTGCTATATCTTGCCAAAATTTTGTGTATTCATTGATAAATGTCAGGGTCAGACTTGTTTAGGTCCAAAGATGTAAAAAGATATTTTTATGTCCCTAACTTGCCATGATTGTGTTACAGGCGACCAGTGCTCTGGATACAGTCAGTGAAAGTCTGGTTCAAGAAGCTTTGAATCGTCTAATGAGTGGAAGAACAACTCTGGTTATTGCTCACAGACTGAGTACGATTCAGAATGCTGATCAAATTGCTTTATGCTCTGATGGGAAGATTTCAGAACTTGGGACACACTCAGAGTTGCTAGCCAAAAATGGTCAATATGCTTCTCTGGTTGGCAACCAAGACTTGCACTGGAGACTTGAGTGACAACCAATAGATGAATGATATTTCCAAAAATTTTGTTCGGCGAAAGCCAATATATAATGCAACAAAATTATGGTGGTTATATCACATGCATTTGCAATTCAATAGAACTCTACCGCAGTGATTATTATTACTGTTGTTGTTTTATTCAATAACTTCATATAGAACTTTTATCTCAAAAATGAAATTCAGAATTTCCAATCAAGCGTCCTTACTACATAAGACGATACACTGTCTTGAGCACTGATTCTACTGAAGATATCGATTTCTGTTGTTATTGAACATAGCTTATGGAGGAACTTGGTTAATGTCTTTCTACAAATTCTTTTTCCTGCGGAAAATTCTAAGGAAATAAAGAAGAACAGAAGGGAAAAAGAAGAGGATAATGAAAAGGGAGAAACAAGAAGAAGAGGGAAGGTGTGACCAGAGTGGCAGTGGTGGAGAAGAGATGAGGATGGGGGAAGAAAAAGAAAGATGGTGGCAGCCGCCGCCAGGTGGTGGTGCTAAGGAGAAGAGAAGAAGAAGGGGAAGAGGAAAAGGATAGAAAAATGGTGGCAGCGGCCTTGGTTGGTGGCGGTTGATGAGGATGAGGGAGAAGATTAACAGAAGGAAAAACCGAGAAAAACAGATGTATGTTCCAAATCTTTGTATCAGTTCATGAATATCGAATAATCAATATCTGTTGAAGCATACCCTCTATATTCAGATTGGTTTAATCCTTCTGAAGTAAAAGGAGATGAAACCATTAATTGTGTATATGCTTTCTATGTTCTTCCTGAAACAGAGAGCTAAACAATAAGTATATAATTTGACCATTCAGTTCTTCTAAAGCATCTATACAGTGCTTGAAAATGAGATTATGGCATTCAAATCTGCGAGGCACTCAGTAGGAAGGCTAAGGAATGCATCCATGAAAACCTCATTAATTGGCTCAACTGTTGCCACCCCAACAAGCCTGCACATCCCATCTTTATTCAATCTTTCCCCTCTTCCTCCTCTGACCTTTCCCTTTGATTCTTCTGATGTCAAAACTGTCTCCACAAGTAGCGGTGGAGCTTTATAGACACTCCCAATTGAAAAGCAGAATTTGGCCCTGAACTTCAGATCAACCTACAAAAACACCGCACGAATTGAGGGATTTCTTACTTGGTGAACAAAATTTCTTCAGGGGAAGAAGTTGGACACAATGTCAGCTATAACATAAAAATAGAGTAAAATCCAATATATACATTTGAGTAAAAGAATAACTAGGTGGTTGGATCAAGAATTATGGAGTATTTCAGTGACGGGAATATTAGCAAAAGTCAATTCTACCCTTAATGAATTAGAATTTGTTATTTTGTTTAGTTCGCTCAGATAAGGTCACACTCGATTAGACACATCTTTATTTTGATCCATGAAAATGCGAGTATCTTAAATTGCGCCACATCAACTAGTAAAATATGACACTCGCATTACAAATATTCAATGCCAACAATATTTTCACGATCTCAATTTTAAGCAATCCACACTTTTACTTTTCAGCTACCTAAATCGGGGCAAATTAGGTTTTACCCCGTTGTGAAAATGAAAAAGAACAAAATAGGCAGTCCCCCCCCCCCTCATTTTTAAAAAAATAGCAAATTACCCCCTCCAACTAGCGGTGCAAATCAGGCGCGGAAAGTGCGTTTGGTTTAAGGTTTTTCTCATTGAAATGTCAATTTTACTCATAAATATCAACCGTTAGATTCATTAAAAAAAATTGATGAATTAGATTATTTATATTTATAAAAAAATATAAAATATATTTATATATATACCCACATATACATATTTATATATAAAACATATGTATATATTATATATACATATTTATATACATTTATATAAACCCACCACCCACCCTCGGCAACCAACCCACCCCACCACTGGCCGCTGGAAAATGCTGCCACGATGGCCATCTCCTATGAGCGGAGGTATGGTCGCCATGGCGGCGTTTGCAGGCGGCCATGGAGGTTGTTGCTGGCAGAGATGTCTTTTGCAGGCCATCGCAAAGGTGGCATCCATGGCCGCATTTTGTAGGCGGCCATGGAGGCCACCTCTGTGAGCGGCGGCCTTGATGGCTGCTTACAAAGGCCACCACTGTAGAGGTGACCATAGAGGTGCAACTTCCATGGCCGCCTGCAAATGCGGCCAGGGAGGCAGCCTCCATGGCTGCATTTGCAGGTGGCAATGGAGGCCACTTGCGAGTAGGCCTGTAAATGGGTAGGGTATTACCCTATGCGTATTCATATCCTAAAATACCCAAACAAAAATATCTTATATCCTATCCTACCCTAAAATACTCAAAAGAATGAAACCCTAACTATACCCTATCCTATCCTACCCAAGACCCATTGGGTCTAGTTTATTGAACTTATATTTTTAATGTATATACTAATTTTCTCAATATATACTACAAATATTATTTGACATATGATAACAAAAAAATTAAAAAAAAATTCTATATTTAACTTAATTAAGTTAACCTTTATTTTCAATTTTTCATTCATTAATAAAATTTTTATTAACAAAGTTTATTCATTAGCAAAATTAATTTTATTAATTGTTTTTATAAAAAATATTTATTCCACTATTAATTTTAATATTGTTAATTTTATTAATGAAAAATATTCAAGTGTTGCAATTGCTATTCCAATTTCTTTTTTTTTAAATTTCTATCCCTATATTTTAACTTTATTAATTTTGTTTAATTTTTAATGAAGAAAATAATTTAGTTGTTACTGTTTATTCACATATTTGTAATTTTTATATACAAAAAATTTACCATTAATATAAATTTGATTTCAGTATAGATAATTTTTATATTTATACATTAAATTTAAATTTAAAGTAATGGATAATTTATGGGTATGGATACATGGGCAATTTATGGATATAGACCTTACCCATACCCATTATATTGTTTTTAATAAGTACAAATATAGGTAGGGTATGGCTATGACTATGGCTATGGCATTTTTTGGGCTGGTTAAGACATTATCCTACCCATTTATAGGCCTACATGTGAGGTCTGTGAGTGGCGGCCACGGCTCCCGCTCGTAGGGGCGGCCATGGCCACCAAGTGGGGTGGGGAATATTATATATAATAAAATAAATTGTTTATTTATTAATATATATTATGTATAAATATATACATAAATATATTTATGTATTTATAATGTATTATATATTATATTTATATATAATATATGTAAATATATAATATATTTATGTTTATTATATTATATATTTTATATTATATATAAATAAAAAAGAATAAATTAGAAAGATGAAAAAAAAAAAGTTTTTAAATTAAAAATAAAAAAATTGTTATAAAGGAGAAGAAAAAATATATATAAAAATATATTTAAAATGAATAAATAAATAAAATTGAAAAATATAAAATCATTAGGGGTAGTATAGCCTTTATATATTGAAATTAGGATAAAATTGTAGCAAATCATGAAAGGGAGGCGGTGCGCCTGTTTTTTAAATCCAGAAGGACGTTCGTTGCCTATTTTTTTTCATAAGGAAATTTTTTACTCTTTTTTATTTTCAGGGGGGGTGTAAGATGCAATTTGCCCACCTAAATCGTATAGACCACTAATTCAATATTTGAGAGTTTTCTTTGTGTAACCCTCAATAAACCTAACACTTTACTTCACTGCAATTTCAGATATGATTATCTAATCTACTTGATCCGAAGCATTGATCTTTATCATTTTGAAAGATTGCTCTCGAGCTCCCGCTTAAATTTGTTAAATGCTCTTCAATTCTTGCTCCAATTTTGTCCCTCTCAAGAATGAATGGCAATTGACAAATAACAATATTTCAAAGGCCGCACACGACTTTGAAACTAAAGCCAAAAGGTCCTATTGATTCCAAAAAAGATTGATGCATTCTCCCAAAAAAAAAAAAAAAACAAATGGTCTATTTACCTTGCCAGATTCTTTGTCGATCTTTCCTTCAAAGGCCTCCGGGACTATGTCAATTTTCAGAAAAGGCGGCAAGGGCAACCCCAAGAACTTAGTTGTGGCAGTTGACAAGGGCGGAATATACAGTTCTTTAAGGTCGAAATCAACAGAAACTTCACCATCCAAGACTCTTGTAGCTGTTCCAGAACCTCCACCCCCTTCAGCATTGTACTCAAAATCAGGATACCTCGAAATACCAAGTTTGCAAGCTCCTAGAGTCTTGAACTTAACATTGTAAACATCAGATTCCGGAATTCGTGTTTTCTTGATTGTAGCAATTGAAACTATTTGCTGGTCATTTAGATTGTTGTAAGAGGAGAAAAGGGTTGTCCTGACTTGAAATTTTGGTTGGAACGAAAAATTTGTAGACAATTGTTTTGATCTAGCGTTGATTCTTTGGTATAGCAGCTGAGGATTCAGAGTGTGAATTTGGCAACCCATTATTTGGACGTGTAGCTCAGGTTTGATTCTGTGTAAGAAATATGAAGAAAGGAACTGTTCAATGTAGAGATTTCACAATTTAGTTGAATGTAGATCATTTTTGTGGCTTCCATTGAACTGATAAGTGTGATATGTGGGGCCAAATTGGGTCCAAAAGTTGGGGTCCTTATCTTTTTAACTCTCTGAACACAAATTCCTTTTATAGGTCGATTTTTCATGGTTTTTTATTTTTATTTTTTTCATTTTGGTTGCTTACTTGAGTTTATTCAAAGACACAATAGTTTTATTATTACAAGTTCGAAATTCTTGAATGCAAAATCATTTCATTGTGATGGAGAAAGAAAAAGATCTAAATTTAAAGTAGTAAATATTGACAATAACGACCTGACTCGTTGACAATAACGACCCGACCTAATGGACAAGCCAAGTATGAACTCATCCAAGGCATCAATCTCAAGGACACGCATTAGCATCTGAGCAATCATAATAGTACTAGAGGACAAAGGACCATGGTACGATCTTTGCAAGAGGACCGTTGATTTTGAGGCATGTGGTCGCATCGCCAACCAGTCGGACATGTCCTTGAACTTATAGTACATAGTTCTCCCCTATAAATAATACCCATGTAGCCCCACTTAGTGGGGATCTTTTGGCAAACAAGAGAATCAAGCTTAGAAATTTATATTAGACCTTTGTACAATTCTACGTCTAATTGTAACGACCTCAATATTGTTTAATGAAAACTTGTTTTCTTCTATGGTTTAGTGCATGCTTTATAAATTTATTGTTGATTTTGTTTTATGCAACATCAGCTGGCGTTGTCTGTGGGAACTGAAATCAAGAAGTGAGACATAACAGGATGACACACTTGGAAAACATGCAAGGGCATGAAAATCTAGATGAGAATGTCCTAATGTTTTCCCCATAGGTGAGATACACCATACGCACTGCAAACCCAGGAAATGTGGAGAATATAGCAGAAAGGTACCCCAACGTCTAAGGTCTACCAGTTAATAGAGGAACAATTGCGAATGATGGTTGAATCCCTAACACAGAAGTTGAGCAAGACTGGAGGGAACATCAAGACCTCCTCAAAGAAAGTTATTCTAAGAAGACATGAAATTGGATATGGACGTTTAGAAAGGAAATCAAGGAATATCACCAAAAGAAAAGACTTGAGAAAGTTCACCGAAAGAGGTCCAGAGTAGAACCCCAAAAGAATACGAAACTAGAAAGGTAGGTCGATCTTTGAAACAATTGGTGTTGGAAGAAGATATCGAGGAAAGAAATCAAAGAGAGGAATTAGAACAGCTAACCCAAACAGTGGGAAGAAACGAGAGGTGAGCTACACAAGGTCACATTCTGCAAAAGAGAGGATCGCCTTTTTACATGGATATGCTCACAGAAACTATACCACACAACTTCAAAGTTCCCAACCTACTGAAATATGATGGAAATTCAGATCCTCAAGAGCATTTAATGGCCTTTGAGCCTATAATGCAGCACTATAGGCTATCGGATATGCTAAACTATTGGGTTTTCATCACTACTTTGTATGGAAAGGCTTAGGAGTGGTTCAACGCTTTACCTCTTGGAACGGTCGTATCGTATAAGTAGTTGTATCGAAAGTTTCTATACCATTTTGCTAGCAAGAAGAAGGTAAAGCGACCAGTTACTTATTTGTTCATTATAAGGCTAGGAGAAGAAGAGTCATTTCGGACTTTCATGAATCAGTTTAACAATGAAATCATAGAAGTACAAGATTTGAACATAGAGATGATGACTATCATCCTTATTCACGGGCTAAAGAATAGACCCTTTGCCTCAGCACTAGCAAGAATGCCACCGAGAGACTTGGAAGAACTTATGGAGATGGCTCAATAGTATGTGCAGGTAGAAGAGATGAACAACATGAAAGATAAAGAGTAGTCAACAAGGATAAAAAATAAGGTCGTGAGGACCAAGATCATAGGGGATCGCAATTTGAAAAAGATCGTCGAAAATCTCCTCATAGACCTAAATTTAGCCAATACACACATTGGCCAAAGAAACAGCGAGACACCCAACAAGAGGAACTCCAATAGATATTGCATCTTCCACAAAGATAAAGGCTATGATACGAAGGAATGCACACATCTCAAAGACGAGATTGAAAGGCTCATACAACAGGGGTACTTGAAAGAATTTATAGATAGAAGGGTTGAAGGCCAAATGGGTGAGAAAGGAGATTGGAGGTCAAATAATGAGCAAAAACATCTAATAAGACATAAGAGGATGTTTAGAAAAGAAGACAGGCCAGGCCCAGAAAACCATGGAGAAAACGCGCCCAAAAAAGGAGTGATCAACATGATCTCGGGAGGACCCACTAGTGGAGACTCAAGGAATGTGAGAAAAAAATCTATTAGGAATATGTGACCTCACATACTGTAGATTGAAGAAAGTTTGAGCAAGATCACCTTTGATGATGCCGACCTCCAAGATGTGAGCACACCACAGGATGACCCAATGGTTGTGATGCTTGTATCGTCAACTATGTTGTGCAAAAAGTTTTCGTGGATAATGGAAGCTCGGCAGATGTAATCTTTCTCAGTACTCTGCGTAAAATGGGGTTAGGGGTGGAGGCCGTACGACCTAACATACTCCCTTGAGAGGTTTTGAATGTTCTGAGATACACCAATCGATCTACCTACTTCAATGGGAGAAGAACCTAGGAGAAGAATAATCATGTTAAAACACTTAGTGGATGATACTCCGTTTGCCTATAATCTCATTTTAAGGCAACTTGGGTTAAATCAGTTCCGTGCCGTGGTATCAACCTACCACCTAAAAATGAAATTTCCTACCCCGACTGGAATTGGAGAAGTAAGATGTGACGAGAAGATGGCTCGAATATGTTACAACATATCAACTCAGGAGGTCATCAAAGAGCGACCTGTGAAAAAGCCTATCAACGCATAGATTGAAAATCTAAATGAATTACAAAATAATGAACCTTTAAAAAGGCACAAAGAAAATAACAGGATTGAGCCATGTGAATTCAAAGATATTGAATTCATGCCTGGAAATCTAGAAAAGACAACGCGAATAGGGACATAGATGAACAAACAGTCGGAAGTATTGACTATAGAGTTTTTGAGAAAAAACCTCTGATGTCTTTGCGTAGAGCTCGGTGTATTTTGAAGGAATTGACCCAAAAGTCATAGTCCATTCCCTCAATGTGGACCTAGAAGTATAACTTGTAAAATAGAAAAAAAGAAGTTTTGGAGTTGAGAGAAATAGAATCATCAAAGAAGAGGTGAACAAAATTCTCATTGCAGGATACGTAATAGAGATCCAGTATTCAGAGTGGCTCTCAAATGTGGTCATTGTATCGAAGCTGCAAGGAAAATGGCGAATGTGCACAGATTTCATGGATGTCAACAAATCTTTTCCCAAAGATTCATATCCCCTGCCAAGAATAGACCTCCTGGTAGACTCGACTTCAATGCAATGCTTAGCATGATGGATGTATACCAAGGTTACCACCAAATTTTCATGGCAGAACGTGACATGGATAAGACAACATTTGTGGTAGAAAAAGGAATGTATTTCTACAAAGTCATGCCCTTTGGTCTTAAAAATGAGAGGGCAACGTATCAGCGATCGGTGAATAAGATGTTCAGGGACCAGATAGGGAAAACGATAGAGGTGTATGCAGATAACATGCTAGTAAAGAGCTCAAAGGAAAAAGACCATCTAAAGCATTTGAGAGAAGCTTTTGAGATCATGAGGAAATGCAAATTAAAGTTAAATCTCGCAAAATGTATCTATGGTGTGAAAGGGGGAAAATTGTTAGGTTACATGGTCACTTAAAGAGGAATAGAGGCTAACCCTGAGAAAATCAACACCATACTTGAAATACAATCTCCAAAGATAATCAGAGAGATGCAACAACTAACTGGAAGGATAGCTTCACTCAATCGCTTCATATCCAGGTCGACTGATAGAGGTCTCCCCTTCTTCAAGGTCTTAAGACATGTCAAAAACTTTGAATGGACGAAGGAGTGTAACATAGTTTTTCAAGAGCTAAAGAAATACTTCGCAACACTTCTATTATTGTCAAAACTAAAAGATAGAGAGCCGTTGTGGTTGTATCTAGTGACCTTAGAAGTAGCCATAAGCTCAGTGTTGATTAGAGCGGAGGGAAAAGAACATCGACCTATCTACTATATCAACAGGATGCTACATGTGTCGAGAAAAATTACATGGGCATTGAAAAATTAGCTCTTGCCTTGGTAACAACGGCAAAAAAGCTCCGACCTTACTTTCAATCACACACCATCAAAGTTATAACAAGCAGCAAGTTGAAAGAAACTCTGGGAAAGCTCGAAACCTCTGGAAGAATGATAAAATAGCTAATTAAGTTGAGTGAGTTTGACATTGAGTTTGTGCCTCGAACAACCATCAAAGCCCAAGTTCTAGTAGACTTTATGATTGAATCTAAAAGCAAAGAAGTGGCTGTAGTGCAAATTGTAACACCCAAAATATGGATGCTTCATATAGATAAATCCTCAATGTCAAAATAAAGAGGGGCTGGAATTTGGTTCAGAGGACCTGGAGGTGTCAACATTGAGTTTGCACTCAGGTTGAACTTCTAAAGCACTAATAACGAGGCAGAATAGAAGTACTGATAGCAAGTCTAAAGATGGCATTAGAAAGAAAATTTGCGTACTTGATTGTGTACACTGACTTTCAACTAGTGGCACTTCAGGTAATCGGAAGGTATGAAGCCAGAGAACAAACCATGAAAAAAATAATTGGCTATTGTGAAATTATTGATGTCCAAATTTCATAAGATAGAGCTCTGCCAGATACCAAGAAGCGAAAATCAAAGAGCCGATGCTTTGTCAAAATTCGCCAACATGACCTCTAGAGTCGATTCTAGACAAGTCACGATATTAGTATCCAATAGTTCAGAAATTGATGTTAATGCTGTAAACACCAAGTTTGGTGAGCATGTCGTGACCATAGAACAACAAGGTAAGTGGAAAGTGGAAATGATGAGCTACCTTTTGAACAAGACTTTACCTAAGGATAAGATGGAAGCCAAAAAAATTGAAAGAAGAGCACTCCGATTCGTGATGCAAGATGAGGAACTATATCAAAAATTAGTTGCTAGTCCATTGTTAAGGTGTTTAAATAAACAACAAGCCGAATATGTGATAAAGGAGGTGCACGAAGTAAGTTGTGGAAATCATTCAGGGGGAGATCTTTGGCATAGAAGATTTTAAGATAAGGATACTTTTTCCCTATCATGGTTTGTGACTGTGTTGAGTTCACGGGGAAATGCAAACCATGTCAATTATACGCTAACCTTTTACTTGCGCCAGGGACCAAGATGCAACTGATCAGAGCTGCATACCCCTTCAACCAATGAGGGTTAGATATCCTTGGATCTTTCCCAATAGCTAAAAGCCAGAAGAAGTTTGTTATTGTTGGAATAGAATATTTCACAAAATGGGTAGAGGTAGAACTACTGGCCAAGATCTCAAAAACAGAGATCATGAATTTTATTTGGAATAATATAATATGTCGATTTGGACTACCCAAGATACTCATCTCTGACAATGGAAAGCAATTTCAGGGAAAAAACATCTTGGCTTGGTGTGAAGAAATGAACAGAAGATAGAATTTCAAATTGGTAGGAAATCCCCAAGCTAACGGGCAGACATAAGTCACCAACAGAACCATTCTCAATTACTTAAAAACCAAGTTAGGAGATGCTAAGGGTAGGGCTGTACATTCGGTTAACCGAAATTTTTGGTTTTTTCAAATGTAAAACTGAAACCAAACCGTTTTTTGTTTTTTTTTATTTTTTTTGGTTTTGGTTAAAACCGAATTGAAAAAAAAAACTTATTTTTTTCCAAGAAAGTGTTATAAAAGTTTGTTTGACAAAAGTAAGTTAGTTTAATTAAAAATTTGAATTGGGTAAAAAATTATTTGATAAAAGTATATTGATAAAAATATTTGTTTTTAGGTGAAAAAATTGATTTAGATTACTTTTTTTTGTATATTGAAAATATTTTTTTTGATAAAATTATAATTTATCTATTCTAAACAAATACATTTAAAATATTATAAATTTAAGAAGATAAATAAATATTTTAATTATTTTATGTTATAAAATTTTTAGTATACACATTGTGTATGCTAAAATTGCTAGCTTATAATCGTCAAGGCAGATGCACATAATTTTTGTATATTCAAACCTTAACTACTAAGATCGAATAGCGAATTAAATCTTAAGCTCAATCTACTAAAGTTAAATAGCTAATTGATCCAATGACATCATAAT
Source organism: Jacaranda mimosifolia (assembly GCA_018894105.1). Taxonomy (NCBI): domain Eukaryota; kingdom Viridiplantae; phylum Streptophyta; class Magnoliopsida; order Lamiales; family Bignoniaceae; genus Jacaranda; species Jacaranda mimosifolia. Next base: position 32,008,351 of record CM032125.1, on the reverse strand, counting down.
ATAGATTGCGGATTTGTAAATTTTGTAAAAAATACAATTATAACCTTATTAAATCATCATTTCTAAAAGATAATTGTGAAATATTGATAAAATTTGTATCCAAACTATCTTTTTTATGTTGAATTCTCCAATTTATCCTTCAAACTATATTGTCAATTTTTGTTGTTGAAATAATTAAAATGACAAATTATGTAAATGAACAAAAATAACTTCTATTTTAGATACAAAATGGTCTTTGTTTTTATAATAATATAAATAAAATCTTTATTGGTCAGCAGATACAATATAGTACTAGTACTACCACAAGAATAGTCGAATAGGATTCAATCCCTTATCCCTTAGTTTGCAATTTAAGTTGAAATTTCAATTTTCCTCATCAACATACCCTATAATATATATAAGTTTAATTAATTAATTAATTTTCTTTTAATATAACATTTTTTGCTGTTCAAATCATAATCATCTATTTTTTTATATATAACGTGTATTAGTTCATATAATAAAAAAATTATGCAATTCTACCATTTGAGTTTAGAAAAAAATATCATTTTTGTTCTCTTTGTATTATAACTATTCATGTTTTTATATGTCATATATTAATATCTATATCACATATAAAACATAGGGTTTTTAATAACTATTTTGATATATTATTTACTTCTTTTTTTCTCAATTATTTCATTTTATAAAATAAAAAAAATTATTTATCCCAAAAATTTAAAAATACATTAACATTTACATTATTTAAAAATTTATATTTATTTATCTTAGACTTAAAAAATTTAATAAAAAATGTGAAATAAAACTTAAACTAGTAGTGATTGAATAATAAAATTTTGTATATATAAAAAAATTCGGTTTTTTCGGTTCGGTTAATCGAACCGAACCAAACTGAACCGGTTTTTTCGGTTTTTCGGTTCGGTTTCGGTTAACCGAAAAAACCGAAAACCGAATTTTTTTGAAATGAAAAACTGTTGTTCGGTTCGGTTCGGTTCGATTTTTTCAGTTTTCGGTCGATTTAGTTGGTTTTGGTTTTTTTTGAACACCCCTAGCTAAGGGAGCTTAGGTCAAAGAATTACCAGCAATTCTATGGGCATACTGCGCTACCCCGAGGGTAGCTACTGGAGAAACCCCATTCTGTTTAACATATGGTTTGAAAATTGTGATATCAACCGAAATAGGAATGCCCACGCATAGAGTTTCACATTATGATGTGGACAAAAATCAAGAAGAAAGGACGTTCCACCTCGATGTCATTGAGGAAAAAAGAGAAAATGCATACCTCAAGGTAGAACCATACAAGCGATCAATGGTGGCTGCTTACAACAAAAAAATAAGATCCCATAGTTTTTAGGTGGGAGATTTGGTGCTTAAGAAAGTGGAGGTATCAAAACACGTTGGGAAGTTGGATCCTAAGTGGGAAGGTCCTTTCAAGGTTAGGCAAATGACCAAAGAAGGAGCATATCGCCTAGAGACAATGAAAGGAAAGGCTTTGCCTCGCCCTTGGCCAATCAAAAACTTGAAAAAGTTCTATGCATAAGTTAGATGAAGGTATGGTAATGAGGTTAGGGCGTTCTTAAAAACCTATGTCTTTGCCAAGTTATTTTGAAGTTTCCCAAAGAAAGCCATTTCTCTTTCGATTCACGCCTCTTTTCTTTTAAATATGAATGGATACATCGAATGAGAAAAACTAATGACCTACGCAACTTGAACTCCACAAAAAAAAAAAAAAAAAAAAAGGAGTAGGGAGCGTGATAAAAAAGGTAACAACCTGCAAAAGGCAATACCATACAAAACTTCTGCAAAAGAAAAATCAAGTTCATCAAAAACTATGAATACAACAACCTGGAAAAGGGAAAACCTTTGCAAAATGTAACGACTGAAAAAAGCAAAACTGCTAAAGAAAAATCAAGTTCGTCAAGAACTATGAATATAACTACCTGCAAAAGGTAAAATCTTTGAAAAATATGATGACCTGAAAAAGGCAAAACTACTAATGAAAAATCAAGTTCATCAAGAACTATGAATATAACTATATGCAAAAGGTAGTGCCCTATAAACTGCAAAAGAAAAATCAAGTTCATTAAAGAACTATGAATATAACGACTTGCAAAAGGTAATACCAAGCAAACTCCTAAGAAAGAAAAATTAGTAAGTTCATCAAGAACTATGAAAGTAACAACCTAAAGGACGAGTGATGAAGAAATACGAGCATTTGAAGAAAATTCAAATGAAACTCATTCAATTAGAGTACAACAACTAAGAAAAGGATCATGAGGGGCATCACATAATAAGTGTCTCAACTTAAGACCGCAATGCATAGGCCACCACCTTGACAAACGCTCCAAATTGACCTAAGATACGTGAACACGGCAACGTGCCTTTCTAAACACAAAACAACACACAATGACCTAAGAAAGATTGACACAGACTGTGAACGTACGGGTAATAGCATACAAATTCCTGTAAAAGAAAATGAACATTTGGATAATCAATGGAACTTATCCAAAGAAAAAAAAACGATCTGGGAAAAGATTGAGGCATACATCACATAACAAATGCTCCAGCCCAAGATTGCGATAAGTGCACGACTGCATGGGGCATGGCCATTGCGACAATACAAAACGATCTGATTCAGGTCGCAATAAAACAAACTAAAGGGAAAGTTTGAGCTGGGGTAGGCATGATGGGCACGAGGCAGCTTGTGAAATAATTGAGCCAGCCTTATAAGCCAACGACCCAAATTGTAGCTTTGAAGGTAAAAAATAAAGAGATCACATTTATAAACCCCTAACATGAAGCATAGAACAACATGCGATATGCAACATAAACCAAAATATATTGACTTATATCGCAAAAACAAGCTCCCTTAATACCAAGTTGTTACAACAACAATCAAAAAAGGAGGAGAAAACCCTAAGAGTCATCCTATACAGATGATAGGTAGTAGATCTCAAAATCATAAGTAAACATAAAAATCCCAACTAGAGCTTGGGGTTAGGGAGCAAGACAAAGGTAAATTCCTCCTTTTTTAAGTCGGGAAGCTAAATAGAAGGATAGTCCTGCAGGGTCTCATCTTTGCACAAGTTCAACTGATTAATGTCAAAACCTTCCTTGGCCCCACCTAAATGAACGAGCTGAGCCTTAGCTTTCTCAAATGCAACAGCACCATCTTAAACAGCATGACTTAGCACAGTATATTCGAACACAAAGGAATTGACAAAATCACTCACTGTCTCGTGGCGAAGCTTCTTAAGTTGATTTTGGAAGTCAGTTGATTTTTTATAATTGCGAAAACCCTCATGGCGACCCAACTCAAACTGACTCTGTTTCTCCTGCTCCAAATTATCTCCCATGGATGTTAGCTCATTCTGCACAGGCTCAAGCTCAGCTCTCAAGGAATCAATCTCTTTTTGTTGCTCAAAAATCAAGCATTTTGCTTCTTAAAAGGTAATTCCTTGGAGCTCAAATAATCAGCTGCAGCTTTCAACTTAGATTGCGCCTTATGCATTGAGTTCTTTGCCTTGTCCAAACTCATCTGGGCAGACTTAGGTTGTTGATCAATTTCCATTTTTCAGTCTCTCCACACGACATTCTGCAATATCATCTGACGGGTAAGGGCAACCATCTGCACAAAAAACGCCCAAGGTGGATATGACATAATATAGAACATACAAGAAGCCAAGAAATCTATAAAAAAGTTATACCTACATCAGATTGTGGGCCATCTATTCTTCCAAACTTAGAAAGGAAAGATTAGTAAGTATGGCCTGATTTACGTTTATGGTGATGCTGTTGTACAAATCATAAGAATCAGTCCCATTCCCATACAAAAGGGCCGTAGGATGCAGTCAGGCCGCGTCAGCATTAGAGACAGGTGATGTTTACGAGCGGCATGCCTCTTCGCTAGACGGACACTCCATTAGCGCATATTCTCTAGAGTAATGGATCAGTAGTACGACCTGCAAAAAAACAGACTCGTCGAAAAGCAACCACATTATTGCCAGACCTCTCCTTGGCCTTCGATGGATCCCCTTGAGCATAGCTAAAACTTTCAGGCACCTTGAATTTCCCAAAATCCCTATCAGTCCGAGTACGCTTACGAGAAGAGAGCTTAGGAGTAGCGGTCGAACCCTCACCAACAACCCCAATCGAATCAACATCATCAATTTGAGCCAGTGGAGATAACACCTGGGTAGGATCTACACTTGATGAAACCCCAACGATCATAGGAACCACTGACACAAGCAAAGGAGCAGGGGATATGCTAGATGACCCCTTTACATGAGCTAGAGTCTCACATAACTGAAATCTATGGCTCGCTGTTGGAGACCCTGTCTCATCCTCCTGCGAAGCCTCCACATCAGCTTGAAACTGTCGCGCCATACTGGCCACAAATGCTACTCTCAAATCCATCTGTTGGCACACAAATAAATTTGAGGAATTTGATAGACAAAAAATAAAGAATCGCAATTACCCAAAGAATTTTGAGGATTGATAGGAGCGGGGGTCAGATCAGCTAGTTTTAATGCTTCTTTGGTAAAAAGAGTGGGAGGCTCGAAGGGCCGATCTATCAAACCCTCAATAAAGCCCTCATCCCAGGACAAATCCTCTGAGGTCGCAAAATTTGACCAATCTGTTTGCCAAGCTCGGGGCACATTCCAAGGATTATGGGAGGGAGGCTTGATATAAAACCACTTGTGTTTCCAAGAACCCAAAGAAGAGGGCATTTTATAAAAAAAATGAACATTGGATCGGACGATAATACAATAAAAACCTCTAGTGCCTAACCTAGCTGAAAAGATTACATGAAATAAATTCCTGAAGTTCACAAATGAGGGTTTGAGATCGAAACATTTCATAATTATCACAAAACCTAGCAAGTTTCTAATAGAATTGGGAACTGGTTGCATGGGATACAATCCCAAGTGACGTATGATATTGGCTACGGGTTCAACTATAGGAAAGCGGAGACTTGCTTCTAAATAAGGAACATGAAAATCCAAACAATTAGGTGGAGGGTTATCCATGGTTTAACCTGCCACAGGAGTTGTTATCTTATAACTAGAAGGAATAATAAAACGCTTACGAAGACAAGCTATGGCTCTATCAGAAAGCCTAGACTCAGCGGCTATGGGGTAGCGATAATTTTGATCTCGAGTGACTGCACCTAAAGCACCTCCCTTATTAGACCGCATGGTCGAAGCTATATTGTCAGAAAGGGAAACTGGCGGTTTGCTAGTAACTAGTTGAGGTGCTACTATTATTCAAGAAGCAGGTAGAACTAACTAGAATGAGATGACATAAAATGAAAGCGTCACCTAGTTCCATGCAAAGGCAAGGCTGAACTCTCACAAAGGTTTGGTGATTTGTGATAAATGAAGAAGCAAAGGGGACCACTGGCTATTTATAAGAAAGTAATCTCGAAGTAAGCGCCAGATGGACGGCCTTGATGAAACTTGAAAAAGGAGATCTAACGATCAAGATTAAGTGACCTTTAGTATGACAAAAATAAAATAAATAATAATAATAATAAAGAAGAAGAAAGTGTCTGACATAATAAATACACGCACATGAGCCTATATACTTCAAATTTTCAAATGCAAAGTATACCCCAATGGGAACGGATCGCCCTGCATTCTAGGTCAACTTCTCCATCCCTGTAAATAGACATGAAGAAGTGGGGGAGTTGATGATGGAGAAAGAAAAAGATCTAAATTTAAAGCTTAAATGTTGACAATAATGACCCAGTCCGTTGACAATAACGACCAGACCTAATGGACAAGCCAACTATGAACTCATCCAAGGCATATATCCGGAGGACACGTGTCATCATCGGAGTAATCATAATAGTACTAGAGGACAAAGGACCATGGTATGACCTTTGCAAGAGGACCGCTGATTTTGAGACACATGGTCGCATCGCCAACCAGTCAGATATGTCCTTGAACTTATAGTACATACTTCTCCCCTATAAATACCCAATTAGCCGCACTTAGAGGGAATCTTTTGGGAAATAAGAAAATCAAGCTTAGAAATTTATATTAGACCTCTATACAATTCTACGTCTAATTGTAATGACCTCAATATTATTTAATGAAATCTTGTTTCCTTCTATGATTTAGTGCCTGCTTTATAAATTTATAGTTGATTTTGTTTTATGCAATATCAAATTGGAATGGGACTAACATATTTGTTTCTTTATGAATTTGCATAGTATAAATATGGGATTTGTCACTGACTCATTTTTAATATTTCAAGCTAAACTCCTTTATTTATTGCAAAATGCAACAAGATTAAGTCCAGCATTTTCATGACTTCATCATTGAATTTGACTTAAGAGAAACATTTGTAATTGTAGATGTTCGTTGTCTACTAGAATAGGCAGTCTTATGTCCAACTGTTGCTATATTGGATAACAATAAAGAGAATATTAACCTTAAATCCCACCTTGCAGGTTATATTTTGTTGTGCCTTTTCTTAGTGTCCCATTTTCAATAATGGTAGCATGTGGATTCGCCTTGAAACCGAAAGGATATAACATGACTCTTGGTGAAAACTGAAAATCAAATAAGCATTGAGAAAATTTAACAAACTGAACTTACTACAAATTATACAAACTCCAACATAACGAAACTATAGAATTATATAGACAGTGATAAAGAGAGAAAAAAAAAAAAGATCAGAAATAGAAATTTGTGAAGCAGAAATCCCTCAAAATTCTTAAGTAGGATCTTACTTGGGGGAAAAATAATGACAACTTATTAAAGCTTTCGTGGTTAAGGGATGCATATAGAAGGGGCTTAAGCATCATAAGGGTGGAGCATGGAGTGAGCTAGAGGTGCAATCGAGTCGAGCCAAGTTTGGACAAAATTTTAAGCTCAACAGCCTAAAATTTTAAGCTCAAACTTGGCTCAGCTTGAATTGACAAATGAATTGTATAAAACTACAGGCTCAATCTCAAGCTCGAACTCAACATAAAAAAATATTAATATAATATATATTTATTAATAAAATAAAAAATAATATTTAATAATATATTGGTTCGCGAGCTTTGAGTCTAAATACAGACGGCTTGAGATCGACTCGAATTAGAGCTCGAGCCAAGCTAGCTCGAGGTAGGCTTGTAAGCTGGCTTGACTCGTTTGCACCCCTAGAGTGGGCAGCATCTTCTCCAACTTATATGGCCTCGCCACTAACCCTTTATACTAAGGCTATGTTTGGTTGCAATGATAAGATTGGGTGTGATAAGATTGAGATGGATTTGTAGCTTATATAGCATGTGAATACTATCTAATATTTTGTTTGATTGCTAGGTTTGAGAATATGGATATCTCAAATAAAATATACTTTTGTTGTTTAGTTGTTTAGTTGTGATATGGGATAACCCAACGGGCCCAGCCCAATAACATTTAACTAAGCCGGAGAGGGACTAATCACCTAATAGGCCCAACTGATTTTGGGCCAACCACACCATCGACCGAATTTTGACCCTACTGGATAGTGATTGCCTTGTCGACCAAGCTATGGTCAGTTACCATTAGGGGTGCCTCGTTCAGCCTTCACCTAAAGAGACTCAAATACAACAGAGTTGCATCTTGTCGGCCAGAGTTCGTTGTGACATCTTGCAAAAGTATTTAGATTGACTAGAGAGGTCAAATTTGGGCGACAGTTTGGCTGGCGCATTCAGTGCACTGCTAGGCAGCATGCCTCCACAGTACTACATTTTTCAGCCGCGCCATGTTAGTGCACGCCTCCAATGTACTACCTTGTCCTAAGTAGCTGGAAGCAGCACTACTTGGAGTACTACATGAGTTGGAGAAGACTTAAAGGTCCCCAAGTAAGGACAAAAACCCTTCCTATGCAATAAGGGAATCATAGACATATCAACCACGTTAAGAAGGCTATAAATACCCCAATGCTAGCTTTCAACAAGGTATGTACATTATCATCCTAAGCCCTCTCTCCGCTGCTCTATCTTCTAGATGATTTAATAACTTGAGCGTTGGAGTACTTTAGCCGAAGGCCCCTTAGCTAGCCTAACGTTTGTTATTGGTTGCAGGACTCAACCCTAGCGCTTTACAAAGTATCCCACTGGACCTGCCCTTAGGTCGATCAAATTAGACTTCAGCCCAATACTCTTACAAAATAGTTTAAACCCTCATCATTAATTTCTTGCCGTCTATGGAAAATTGAGTTCACAATTACGAAAAATGGTTAACACTAGGAAAGCTACTTCTGAAAAAGGGGAGAACGGGAGGTCCCCAACTCCTCCTCATCGACCTCAAGAGCCTGACGTAACAGGACCCAATGCCCAGCCAAAGCAAGTGGTCACCTTAACCATGCCCCAACTTATGCAATTAATAAGTAAGTGGATATCTGCTTAAATCTCTGCTCAACTCACAATTGCCCTTAATCAACACAATAACCAACCTGGACCAGCAGTTAGTGCCATTCCTTAACCCACTCAGCGCAAAGAGAGGCCCCCTAGAGAAGAGAGAGGTCGACCGAAGGCCAGGCAACCACCCACTCAATGAGAGGATAGTCCGGGGTGGTTCCCAAGAGAAGAAGCCTAACATAACCCTTGAGAAGAAGTTGCAAATTTCGTGGATCATGGCATTCAACCCCTTCGAGCCCTACAGCGCAATAGGGTCAAGTGCACGAGGCCTCAGACAAACAAAAACCTAACTCAGGCTGGTTGGGAGGAATGAGAATAAGTTTCCCATCAAGTGTAGCAATTGAACCAGCGACTTAAAGAAATTTTAAAGATGAATTCTGAGAGGAACCTATATTATGATGGCATTCCCCATTTTTGTCGAGAATGGGAGTCAGCATTCATATAGGAGATAGTCGACAAGTGAGTTGCTATCGACGCTAAAGTTCCAACTGTGTTGCCTAGATATGATAGCTTGACAAACCCGAATAATCACATATTACAATTCGAGCATATGATGTAGCTGCATGGGCACAACGAGTCCACGCGAAGATGTTAGTTACCACGTTCCAAGGAATCACACTTTATTGGTTTGTGAAGTTAGAACAGGCATTAATCTACTCATATGACCAACTATGCGATAAGTTCCTCCACCAGTTTTCTAGTCAAAGGAAGGCGTAGCTCCCCCATACCCATTTTCACACCGTCAAATAGAACGAGGGAGAGTCTCTTTGTGATTTTTTTTTACTAGATTCAACACTGAAGTTCTGAAGATCGACAACCCCCGGATTGAATTTCTAATTGACGCATTCTTCCTAGGCCTTTGACGTAAAGAATGCGCTAATGCTTTGCAATGGAGTGACCAAGAACTATGGAAGAACTGCTCGACCTCGCGGAGAGGTACATGACTTAAGAGGATATGAATAAACTCAAGTATGGCAATCCTAATGCTGACAAGAAAAAGGCCAAAGAGAAAGATGACCGTCAGCATAAAATTGGTCATCAATCTCCGATCAAACATTTCCACAACTACACTCCACTCTATGCTGCAAGAAATGAGGTACTGTTCGCCATCCAACATGACAACCTCCTCAAGAAACCCAGGAAGCTGACCGAGATAAAGGCCATGAAAAGGTCCAAGAAATACTGACACTTTCATAAACAGAAAGGCCATGACACATAGCATTGTTTCAACCTCCATGACAAGATCGAGAGGCTGATTCGACAAGGACATATGAAAAAGTTTGTCGATGAGAGAGCCTAACAAGAAGTAGGCGTTAGCGCCCAAACTCCATATAGATAAAGGTCGACTAACCTGAGGAGAGAAAATAAGGGAAAGAAACTTGCTTACAATTCCTGCCCACCTATCAAAGTGTAATTAACACTATTGCGAGAGGCCCAACTGGGGGGACTCGAAGTCAGCCAGAAGGCAGAACCAACGGACACTGGAGTTGACCAAATCCTCCCCGATCGAAACAGTCTTCCAGTTCTCGACTAGGGCAGAGCCAATCTTCTTATCCTATGCAGACCTCTCCCATATCGAGAATCAAGGGACCGATAACAAGTCCTTTAGTAGTATCTATGGAAATAGACTTCGTGGTTAGGAAAGTATTGGTCGACAACGGGAGCTTGGCAAACATCATTTTTCTGTTGACCTTGAAAAGAATAAGCATGGACAAGTTAAAGTTTGAGCCTGTCCGCACCCTGCTAGTCAGAATCGAGGGGTTGTAGATCATCCCCAAAGGATCTATAAGCCTATCCACATTATTTGGGGAGGCCCCCTAAAGGAGAACCCTCATGGTTAACTACCTGGTCATCAATGCACCATTTACCTACAATGCTATCATTAGTTGACCAGCGCTGAATGACTTCAAGCTATTGTCTCGACCTATGACACGAAGGTCAAGGTTTTGATCACCGTCGGAATAGGAAAACTTCTGTGCAACATGAAGGAAGCTTGGCGATGTTATACAATTTTGATCAAAGCAAATAAACAGAAGGCTCGACCAAAATTGAAACCCTCGGGGGATGCCCCAATAGCGGAACCCGAGGATGGGCAGCAGAGCAAAAAGTAGAAGCTATAAGAGACCAGGGTCGAGTCTGTCGGGGAGTTTAAAACTATTGAGCTGGAATCAGGGAACCCCGACAAAACCACTAGGATTGGGACAAATATGGGCAGCAACATGGAATGTCTCAAGGTTGATTTTCTCGAAAGAAACGTTGACATTTTTGCATGGAAAGTTTCTGACCTGCAGGGAATTGACCACAGTATCATTATCCACCATCTAAATGTGGACTTTTCATTTAAGCCAGTGATGCAGAAGACTAAAACCTTCAACGCTGAACGATGCCAGATCATCGAAGCTGAGGTCAACAAGCTTTTAAAGGCATGATACATTGTAGAAATTCAATATTCAAGTTGGCTTTATAATGTAGTCCTTGTCCCTAAAAATAAAGGAAGTAGCAAATGTGTAACAATTTTACTGATTTGAATAAAGCTTGCCCTAAAGATCTTTACCCCCTACCTCGAATAGATTTACTAGTAGACTCTACTATGGATTGTGATTTTTTGAGCATGATGGATACATTTCAAGGTTACTACCAAATATTCATGGCACCCGAGGACATGGATAAGACCTCTTTCGTTGTCCCCAATGGAATAAACCATGGGGCTAAAAAATATAGGTACAACTTATCAATGACTAGTAAACTTTATGTTCAAAAATGAGATTGGGAAAACCATGGAGGTCTATGTCGACGATCATTTACATGATCGTCAAAATAGAAAAAGAATAAAATTACTTAACCGACCTCAACCATACATTCTCAATATTATGAGCATTTGGCATGAAACTTAACCCTAACAAGTGCACATTCGGGGTGAGGGGAGGTAAACTTTTGGGCTACATGGTCAGTTAAAAAGGTATCAAGGCCAACCCACAGAAAATTTAAGCTATTCTGGACATCACACCTCCTTGAACAGTAAAAGATGTTCAACGTCTAGTGGGCAGAATCATAGCTCTTGGTTGATTTATTGTCCAACTAGTCGACAAAAGCTTACTATTCTTCAAAATCCTCCGAAATGCGAAGAAGTTAGGTCTTCAATGGAAAAAACAATACGACCAAGCACTGGTCAAATTAAAGCAGTACCTTTCATCGACACCAATGTTAGCTAAACTTGAGGTAGGAGAAATCTTGCACATTTATTTAGCAGTCTTATTGGCATCCATCAATTCAGTTTTAGTTTTAACTAGAAATGGCGCCCACCGTGACCAGTATTGCAAGGCTCGGAGCATAACTATTTGGAAATTGAAAATTTTGCTTTCCCCCTGGTCACGGTAGCCAGGAAATTGAAGCCCTATTTCCAATATCATTCTATCGTGGTCTTGACAAATCAACCATTCAAACAAGTACTGTCTAAGCTAGATACATTAGGAAGATTAACCAAACGGGCAATCGAGCTGGGCAAATTCGACATCAGATTTTAGCCCCCAACTGCTATAAAGGCCCAAGTCTTGGCCAATTTTGTTGCTGAGAGACTCGACCTACATGACCAACTCAACCACATCTCCTTTATATGGATTTTGCACATTGATGGTTCAGCAACTTCCTCAGGTGGAGGAATTGGCATTTCTCTACATTTTCCACAAGCCAAATAGTACGACTTCGCAATCAAACTCGACTACCTTGTCACAAATAATGAAGCAGAATATGAGGCCCTTATGGCTGGCATGAAAATGGCAGTAAATAGGAGAGTCGAATAGCTGGCAGCCATCACCAATTCCCAGCTGGTTGAAAAATAGGCCAAAGGGAACTTTGAAGCCAAAGAGTCTGCAATGAGCAAGTACTTGGCTGAGGTGAAGAGGTTGCAATAGCAGTTCAAAAAATTCACCCTTAGCCAAGTCCCTCGATCAAAGATCAAGCGGGCCGACACGCTGTCCAAGTTCGCAAGTTTGACGAAATGGACTAGAGACAGGACAATCACATTTTTGGTTGCCGACAAACCCACCATAGATACCCTCGACCAGAGATTGGTGGGGCAAATCGAAGAAGCATCTCCCTTTTGGAAAGATGCAATAAAAGCTTATTTGAAAGAAGGCACAGTTCCCGAGGACAAAGGCAAAACACGCAGGCTCAGAGGCCAAGCAGCCAACTTCGCCCTTAAGGAGCCCGACTAACTTTATAGGAGGTTGATTTTCGATCCACCGCTCAGGTGTTTGACTCCAAAGTAAGCCCACGAAGTTTTACATGAAATCCATTCGAGTATCTACGGAAACCATTCGAGAGGACGATCACTTGCACACAAAGTCATCAGATATGGATATTTTTGGCCAATTCTATTAAACAACGTAGTCGACTTTGCCAAGAAATACCCATCTTGTTAGCTCCACTCGAGTATACCTCACTAACCCGCTATAGTGCTGGTGCCCATTATGATCAAATAGTCATTCGACTAGTGGGGAATAGATATAGTTGACTCTTTTCCAAAAATTACAGGTCAACAGAAGTTCATAATTGTTGTGGTCGAATACTTTACCAAGTGAATTGAAGCATAAATAGTTCCTAAGATAATTGACATGGCCATCAAAAGTTTAATATAGAAAAACATTATATGTCATTTCGACTTGCCTAAAGTCCTGATATCATATAATGGGACACAATTCCAGAGCAGAAGTATGAGGAGCTGGTGTGAAAGCCTTAGGATTAGACAACATTTCACGTCAGTTGGAAATCCACAAGCCAATGCCAAACATAGGTCACAAATAGGATTGTCCTAGACCACCTCAAAGCTCGACTGGAAGGGATTGGAGCGAGCTAGGCGGATGACCTGCCTGGAGTTCTTTGGGCATATAGAACCACCCCTCGAATGGCCACAGGTCATAGTCCTTACAGTTTGGTTTATAGGTTAGAAGGAATCATTCTAACAGAACTGATATAACATACTACTCGAATAATCTACTACAACCCGATCAGAAATAACTCTGAAAGAGAATTCGACCTTGAGATAATTGATGAGTTGTTAGCAAGCATACACAACAATGCAACTATATAGATTGAAGATAGCACAACATTACAACAAGGGATTCCGACCGCAAAGCTTCAAAGTAGGGGACCTTGTCCTCAAGAAAGTTGAAGTATCGAAGAACATGGGAAAACTCAACCCAAAATGGGAAGGACCATACTCGGTGGTCAATGTAGCAAAACACAATGCCTATCGACTTGCAAACATGAACAGCAATGAGCTCTCTCGACCATGGAATGCCATAAATTTGAAGAAGTTCTATGTATAAAGAGACCAAAGTCTCCACTCGACTGTATCACAATATTATTTTAAATTAATGAAAACTACCTATGATTCATGCAACCATTCATCCGCACCAACAGCTAAGTTTAAAAGTCAACCCCGTAGTCGACAACATGATGTTTTCAAACCACAAAACCAGGGCTTCTAGCCCAAGTTAACGAACGAGTTGATCGCTCATAGTCGACCCCATAGTTGATGGCACGATGGTTTCAAACCACAAAACCAAGGCTTCTAGCCCAAGTTAACGAATGAGTTGATTGTTCACAGTCAACCTCATAGTCAACAGCACGATGATTTGAAACCGCAATACCAAGGCTTCAAGCTCGAATTAATAAAAGAATTTATTGTTCAGAGTCGACCCTGTAGCCGATCTCAAAGTGCATTTTTTCCCAACAAACTGTGGCTTCAAGCCGAAACTAACGAGCAAAAAATTGACCCTGTAATAAAAAATAAACCCACAAATACATGTTAGATATCACAACGACAGTGTTACAAATCAAGTCGACCTTGATATCGACAACAAATATCTTGGATTACTTATATTATTTCTGTGCCAATCAACTTCTAAATCGATTGCAGACTTCCTTAAATTCCCTCATTATGGCACCATGCTATATGATTTCTTATTGGACACCAAATTTCTTATGTTGTTGGTTATTAACAATTGGCATTCGACGAAAAAGAAAAATGTCAAAAGCAAAATTAACTTAAGAACACATTGACAAGTGAAAAATACCTTTCATACTTTTCAATGTTTCAATTACAAATTCAAAAGGAGAATCACAAACAAACACCTCGCAGGGCGACCAAAAAGATGAAAGCAAAAATACAACAAATCGATAGCTCAACTCGACCTACACCTTCGGCTCGGGCAGCTTGCGCGCCTTCCTCGATCATTGGATCGAGTTCATCTCTAAGGGCACAAAGACAACCACATGACCCTCGACTTCTTGTTCGAGCACTGCCATAAGTGGCGAAACCGCGGGGGCTGGGGGGGTTAGTTGAGAAGGCTTCGCCTCATTGACAAAGAATGTGCGTCTAGTTGGAGGAAAGTAATTAGCTTATTAACCTTGCCATCACGAATGTTGAAGGTAAAGTCGTTGGCTAAATCAAACTCACTGGTCGGTTCGTTGAGTCTTACCAGATAGCCAGTAGCAGCCCCAACCATAGACACAACAGATGGCCCCTTCATAGAAGTATTCTCGTTAGGGTCAAGATACACCTCCAGTTGTTTAGTGAGCATCGGATTCAAACATCCCATGTCTTCAGGATGAATCTAGTAGCCCAAGTGTTTCAATTGTTTAAAGGCCTTGTCAAAAGCATCTTTCGCATCGTCGATAGAAAAGACGATATTAGCGTCTTGGAATGTAGAGGTCAGCATAAACTATTGCACTGTCTCCCGTTGAATGACAGGCAGTGTCCTGGAGAACTCACCCCAAGCATAATTCAGAGCACTATTATAACTATATGCTCGACCAACATCATAATAGGTCTGCACCTCCACCCTGGCTTTTTTCAGCAACTCATCTGCCAAGATCTTTTCGATCACCGCAGTCAGCAGCTAAGCATCATTTGCCTCAAGCTATGTATCCCTCTCTTGCACCTGTTTGGTTAGCTGCTTGACCTCCAACTTAGCAAACTCGACCTGAGCCTTTAGCACTTCCACTTCATCATGCTTCTGTTGGAGCCTATCATGGTGGTTAAGCGCTAGCTCTGACCTCCTGTAAATATGGTAGCCTAACTGGCTACCTGTAACGTCCACAACTATGTCAATACAAAAACAAAAGAAACAAAAAGAGAAACACATACGACGAGCGAGACTCACTCGATTAGAAACCCACCATGCTAGAATGGTAAGCCATGGCTTTTAGCACGCCCCCTTGGCTCAGGTCCATCATCTTTCGTTGGTTGGATGCGAATAGACTAGCTATCATCATTTTCAACGGCAGGGAGCCAAACGACCCCGCCGTCATCACAGATATAGAATTGTGAATAGCTATATCGATCCTAAGCTGAGGAGATGGCAGGTCGACCAGCTAAAGCAGCTCACTATCATCCCGGCACCCAAAGATATCATAGTCAGTCAAGGAGGTAGAAGCCCCAGCTTTGCCTTTACCCTTATCTGTGGTTGTTTTTTTCTGAGCAGGCCTCACCTGCTCGATCGATGATCGTTTTTGCTAAGTAGCTGGACTAGCGGTTAGCCCAGAAGATGGTAAGGTCGATGAAGCCGCTGGTCGACCCAAAGAAGCCACAAAAGTAAGCCACACAGCTTGTGGCTATGGCGCAGCTTAAGGTGCACTCTCTCGACGAGCGGCAGCATTCTAACACCGCTCTTGAATCCTTTGTGCACGAGCCAAAGCTTTAGCTCGAGTTTGATTCATGATCTCTTCTTGATTTGCACGAAAATAAAAACTAGTATGCATTAGAATTGACTAGAAAGTTGAAGCAAAAGAAATTTGAAAATAAATAATGTTATCTACCTAGTCGAGCATCTACTAATAAATCTAGTTAGGCCGGCAATAAGCCCCCAGCACCAAATTTCTTTCCTCGGCATACCCCGATGCTTCCATCTGGCCGAACTGAACTAAATCCTAGATAAAGGTATTTGGCTAAGTTCGGGTTAGGTTCCCAGGCATCTCGACATGCTACCTCCACCACCCCTAGGAATGTTGAAACCCCTAGGCACTCAAATATAAAGGTATCACTTTTTCCACTCTTGGCCATGGGACGATGAGGGGGTAACAAGAAATTTACGACAAGGTAAAGAGGTAAGATAGTAGAAGCCCAATTCGTCGGCGCTGCTTGACTTTTGGGACATGGGAAGGTGACATAAATTGGAAAAAGTGGCAAATGTTGGAGGTTGGTTGTGTATATGCATCAGCACGACGAAGCTATATATGGTCAAGAAATAGTTGGGAAAGAGTTGAGTGATGCAAACTTGGAGGCCTGTCAACATGTCGACATAGGTTGTGCGAGAGAGAACCTAAGCCCACAACTAAAGGCCTCATCAAATACAGCAATGTAGCTTAGGGGTGGCCGATCCCTCATATCAGAAGGATCAGGGACGATCAACCCGTACCCCGGGGAAATGTGATAAAGTTGTCTAACTAATGCAAGGTCACCAGGTGTAATTTTGGAAATTATTTCACTATAGTGGTTGGGCGTGAACAGCCGACCATGGGATAACGGGGGCTGACTTGGCCTAGCTCCCGCACCGGCAACATGGTCATCGCTAGAATTGTTGGAGGTTGAACTATCATTAGAAGAACTACTAGACTCGCTAGTCGAGTCACCCCCTCCTTTGGTCGAGACCTCATCCAACCTAGTCGCTTTACTATCGCTCCCCTGACTACTATTCTCACCAAACACTTTATGCATGATTGATTGAAATGTTATGCTCGAGGTACGAAAAAAAACTCACTCGAATGGATTCAAAAAACTTACATGGTTGAGAGTCTAAAGCAGAAGACAGCTAATGCGAGGCACGGTAAAATGGCTAGCTCGACCTCACAAAATGCTATAAAAGTAAAAATAAATATTTTCACTACACCTATTTATAGATGCCAGCACATGGCAACCTAAACGGCTACCATAATTACGCTGCTGTTGCTTGACACTTCGCGTGACCCAATGTAATAGATGTATTAAATGCACCAAACCCTAGTTAATAGGCTAAATACTCCATCGACACTTTCAAGCCCTTGTCGATGATGCAAAGTTGGCACGAATTAGCTACAACCCTGTCCTTCTCATCGATAATCTCGATCAAGACTCAGAAGTAAGGGGGACTCATAATATGGGATAACCCAGCGGGCCCAACCCAAGAACATTTGACAGGCCCAAGACAGCCCAATCACATGTAGGCCCAATTGATTTTGGGCTAGCCATATTGTCGGTTGAATTTCGGCCCTATTGGATAGTCTTTGCTTTGTCGACCAAGCTATGGTCGGTCATCATCGAGGGTACCTCGTTCGGCCTTCACCCAAAAAGACTTAGATACAACAGAGTTGCATCTTATCGACTAGAGTCCGTAGTGAGGTCTCGCAAAAGTATTTAGATCAACCAAAGAGGTTGAATTTGAGCGATAGTTTGGCTGGTGCATTGAATGCACTGTCAAGCGACGTGCCTCCGCATTAATGGCGCATGGCTCATAGTACTACTTTTTTAGCCACGCCAGGTGCCTCCAGTGTACCACTTTATCCTAGATAGCTAAAGGCAGTGCCACTTGGAATAGTACATGGGCTGGAGAAGACTTAAAGGTCCCCAAGCAAAGACAAAAGCCATTCCCGTGCAATAAGGATATCATAGACATATCAACCACGTTGAAAAGGCTATAAATACCCCAATGTCAGCCTTCAAGAAGGTATGCACACTATCATCCTAAGCCCTCACTCTGCTGCTCTATCTTCTAGATAATTTACTAACTTAAGCGTTGGGGTACCTTAGCCGAGCATCGGGGTGCCCTACCAAAGGTCCCTCGACTAGTCTAATGTTTGCTATTGATTGCAGAACTCGACCCCAACACTTCACAAAGCATCCCACTAGACCTGCCCTCAGGTCAATCAAATTGGACTTCAATCCAATACTCTCACAAAACAGTTTATACACTCTCACAAAAGTGTTCGAGCTCAAGCCTAATTTGTATAAGTTTCAAGCCAAGCTCAAGCCAAATAATTCTTATTCTCACGTTCGCAAGCCTATATTTTTTCTAAAAATATATTTATATATAAAAACTATAATAAAATATATTAATTTTAGAATTTTTTATAAAATAATTTAACTTTTCAAGTTCGAACGTGAGCCTAAACTCAAACTTATAGTTTGTTGACAAGTTTGAACCTAACGAATCGAGCCAAACTGAGCCCAAACAAGCACTCGAGCCAAGCCTCAATTTTGTTAACTTGTCGAGCTCAAGCCTAAAAAAATGGTCAAAGCTAAGCTCGGCTCGACTTGGCTCGTTTGCATCCCTAATGTGGGATACACTCAAATTTACTAAACTAGCCTTATGCTCTATTGTGATGACTAAATACCCATCCATAACTTCAAACAATATGAGATGTATTTTTGCAAATGATGTGTTTCGTGCACAAAATTTTCTATACAAATGATGTGTTTTCTATAGAAATTATCTATAATGTTCTACACAATTGATGTGTTTTATGCAACTACAAACTCAAACAAACTTGAAGGGATTGTTTATACTAACAATTTTAGCACACTGGATATATATTTATAGTATAAGATAAATAAAATATTCATTTATTTTTTATATATTTCTATAATTTTTATATTCTTAATATATTTATTTAAATTTTTAGATGAGTAAAAGAAAAAAAATTAAGATAGAAGGAAAAAGTAAAAAAGTAAATATTTGAAGAGAAAAATATTAGAGAAGGGGAAAAAAACACTTGTTAATTATGAAGTTTAAAAATAATAATGAGTAAAATACACTCAAAAATATACCAAAAATAGGATAAGCACTTTATATACAATATAGATATTGCATCATTTGGTGCTTAGCCATTTCACTATACCAAACTCATATTAATAACACTTTTTTAAATCAGAATATTTTAAAATTTCAAAAACACCAACATATGAAATAGATAAATACATTTATTAGGTAATTTTATATTTTTTATATAATTAATCAAAATTATATGAAGCTTATAAACCACATGCAAAAAAATCAATGAAAACCATATAATTAATAACTAAGTAATAAAATAAAACTTGTCCGCTAATTAATACAATTTATAATTGAGGGACAAATATGTCTTTTTCATATTTTTGTGGTTGAAAATATTTGTTTTGATACCACATCCCATCTTCTAGGTGGGATCCATAATTCCTTCCTTTATTGGATTGGAAATCGGATCACAAAATTATAAAGGGTCCAATACTTTTAAACCAAACAAAAAATTAGGTTGGATAAACATTATATCCAACCCAATCATAGCAACCAAACGGAGCCTAAGAATTGGCATTTGGATCTCTAATATGCATCAACCATGCTGTATATAACTTCTTGTATGTGGAGTTGACTTCCTTCCACAAACATGTCTGCTTTCCTAAAGGGAAATAAACACTTAAGGTAAATAGACACCATTAATGTTAATCATTTCAAATCTCACTCACTCGGAAGAGTTAAGTTGAGGTATGTGAGAGTTTTGGCATTATGAGTGATAACCCACCAACGTTGGTTAGAATTAATGAGAGTTTTATAAAGTTAAATTTAATGACTTTAAACTAACAATTTCATCTCATTGAGGAGATGTTTATTAAATGGTTATATGCCAAAAATTAATAAAGAAGTGAATGAGAAAATTGAGGTAAAAAATGGAGAATGAGTTAAGGAATAGCCAAGACATGGATATGGAGGAATAGCTTGAAGGGTCCCAGCCCACATTGGAACCTAAAGCTAGAATTGAGCTATTTAAATAACTTGGGTGTGGCATAAGGGGTTGGACCCCTTTGGGGGTATCCAAGTCTTTGGATGGGAGATGACCTACATGAGTGTGGGTTTAGGTTTATCTGCATTGAACCACACGTGCGTGCATGCCACCCCCTCCGGCCGGCTCAGGGCGTAGGCGCGGGTACGAGTGTGGGTACAAGTACGGGTGTGCTTGTAGTCCGGATATTATCTTTCTAGAGAAAATTTATTTAAAATAAATAAAATATTTTTATTCATTTATCATTAATAATTATGTTGTATAATTATTTTTTGATTTCGATTTTGAGACCGACCTCTCCTAATGGTCATGTTTGAAAATTTCAAGCAGTTGCAGCTATGTCTTTTCGCTTGAATGTCTATAACTATGTCCTTAAGTTTTAAAATTAAAGGTCATAACCTTTATTTACAACCTGTAACATGTCTGATGGGTATACGGTCATGCCTCATGCTATTAGGCACCTAGCATCTATAAATATGGGGTTACATTTGTGCATTGTTCATAAAAAAAAAGGCATACACACACACACACTTTAAAAGCATATAGAGCATTCATCCTTGAATATAAACAGAGGTTCAAGTTGGTTTAGGGTTCGGAGTCCAGTTAATTGGAGTGCAGTCTTGTTGTATCTTGGAAGGTTGTCCATCATGAATCCTCGTGCACCATATGGGAGGCTGATAAAACATTAAGGAAACTGCGATTGTCCAAGTTTTGACTCAATTAAAGTTCGAATACAATTACTGTTCCTGGTTTGTTCTATTAATTTTCTATCCACTTAATTTTCAGTTCTCATAATCTGTGTTTAGTGTTAATTTGTTATGTTGTTGTTTTATGCCACTGCCTATTTGATACATAAACTGATGCATATGTACATATGTATATATTTCCAACAATCTTAAGGTCTTACTCTTTCTTCTATGTTTCAAGTAGTCATAGTTATCATCATTAAAATTTGCATTTAATTATTTGAGTTTTTTGCGGTTCTGTCTAGAATTTGTGAGATTCTGTAGATAGATATTCTATTCTTTCTTAAGTGTTGTTTTATCTTCTGTTTTAAGTTATAAGTCCTTTAATTTGATTGCAAATAAAATAAAATATCTACAAACTAATCTGTCCAACATTATTCTGCTTATCTGCACATAATTAGTTCTATTAAGAGTTTGACAAACTGCTAAGATTATGTCGTGTTATATAAATTTGTACTCATTACTGTCTAAATTATCTTTGTAGAAATCTATCATGGCAACAAATGTGCTTACTAAGTCTAATGTCAGCAGCGTTGGTGGTAGATTGCAGAATCCTCCTATTGCTCCCCCTCCAGTTGTTGTTTCTCCTGCTCTAGTTGCAGTTGGTAATACACCTCTTGCTCCTGTTGTAGTCTGACAAGCGAAGAAACCAGAAAAGTTCAATGGGAAGGACTTTAAAAGATGGTAGCAGAAGATGTTGTTTTATCTCACTATGCTGAACCTAGCAAGGTTTTTACGTGAAGAATGTCCTGCTTTAGGGGAAAATCATGATATACAAACCATAGCAGCCGTTGATGCTTGGAATCATAGGAATTTCTTGTGCAAAAACTACATCCTCAACTGTTTAGACAATGTGTTGTGTAATGTTTATAGTCCAATTGCTATGGTGAAGGAACTTTGGGAATCACTTGAGAAAAAATACAAAACGGAAGATGCTGGCTCGAAGAAATTCGTCGTTGATAAGTCTTTTAAGTTTATTATGATTGACTCAAAATCTGTGATATCCCATGTCAATGAATATCAGATGATATTGCATGAGTTCGCTGCCGAAGGGATGACACTTGGAGAATCATTTCAAGTGGCAGCACTCATTGAAAAATTGCCCCTAAGGTGGAAGGACTTCAAAAACTACCTCAAGTACAAATGCAAGGAGATGAACCTTAAGAATTTGATCTTGAGACTGAGAATGGAGAAAGATAACAGACTTCCCAAAAAGAAAAGTAATGGCAATGCTTATGAGAGCAAAGCAAATATTATGGAGCAGAGTCCTTCTAACAAACGGAAAAGAGATGCTTCTGACCACCAAAATGACAAAAGGAAGAAAAATAAATTTGAGGGAAGCTGCTACATATATGGTAAGCCAGGCCATAGGGCAAAGGACTGCAGACACCATCAGCACGGAGGAACTCCAAGGAAATAAGGGTTTTCAAGAAAGAAGAAGGTTGCTCATGCAAACATGGCTGAAGTTGAAAATCTCTTAGATGGCGTTAATGACTTGAATCTTTCTGCAGTGGTTTCTGAGGAGAACGTAACTGAAAATCCCAAATAATGGTAAGTGGATACTGGGGCCACTTGACACACGTGCTCAGACAAAAGCTTGTTCACAACATATGAGGATGCAAAGGATGAGAACTTGTTCATGGGAAACTCGTCAACTTCTAAAGTGCATGGAATTGGCAAAGTAGTGCTTAAGATGACTTTTGGGAAAGAGCTGACTCTCAACAATGTGCTTCATGTGCCAAATATAAAAAGAAACTTAGTGTCAGGTCCCATGCTTAGCAAGAATGACTTTAGACTAGTTTTCGAATCTGACAAATTTGTACTAAAAAAAAATGGTGTGCATGTCGGAAAAGAATATTTATGTGATGATCTTTTTAAAATGAATGTAATGACCATCATACCTAAAAATGTACCGAAAGTTGTTTTTAATGGAAATAAAGTAAATTCGGCTTACTTGTTGGAGTCTCTAGATTTATGGCATCATAGACTAGGGCATGTAAATTTTGGTACTTTAAATAAACAAGCTAAAAGTGGAATTCTACCTAAGTTGGATTTTGACGCAAAAACTAAGTGTGAAATTTGCTTTGAGGCAAAAATGACAAAAACTCTTTTTAAGTCAATAGAAAGAAGCACTGAACCATTAACTTTATTTCACATAGACAAATGTGACTTTAAAATAGTGCAATCAAGAGGTGGAAAAAAATATTTTATAATTTCCATAGATGATTGCACTAGATATTGTCATGTTTATCTACTTTCTAGCAAAGATAAAGCTATTGAAGTATTTAAACATTACAAGAATGAGGTTGAGAATCAACTTGGAAAGAAAATAAAAATATTTAGAAGTGATAGAGGCGGTGAATATGTTCACCCCTTTGAAGAATTTTGTGCTAAACATGGAATAATTCATGAAGTAACAGCACCTTATGCACCAAAATCAAATGGTACTGTTGAGCGCAAAAATCAAAATTTAAAATAAATGATGAATGCATTATTAATTAATATAGGTGCACCTCAAAACATGTGGGGAGATGCAGTATTGACTACAAATAATTTACTTAACATGATACCCCACAAGAAATTACAAAAAATGCCATATGAGGCTTGGAAATGACACCTCTCATCTTATCAATATCTTCGAGTGTTGGCGTGTCTAGCTAAAGTAGGAATACCACCTCCTAAAATGGTCAAAATAGGACCAAGAACTGTTGATGGAACCTTTATTGGCTACGCACAACATAGTGCAGCATATCGGTTCCTTGTACATAAATCGAATATTGACGACATTTAAGTCAATACGATAATAGAGTCAAGGAATGCAAGCTTCTTTGAAAAAATTATTTTCATGGGAAAAGGAAGAAGGGTGAGTGATATTTAAAAGACCTCGAGAAATTCAAGAGTCGAGCAAAGAGGACTTGGAGCCGAGACGTAGCAAAATAGCTAGAACGGCTAAATCCTTTGGACCCGATTTCTTGACTTACATATTAGAAAGTGAACCGAGGACATTTATTGAAGCAATGACCACCCCAGAAGCTCCGTTATGGAAGGAAGCGGTAAATAGTGAAATAGAGTCTATCATGCACAATCATACTTGGGAACTAGTATATTTACCTCATGAAAATAGACCCTTAGGGTGTAAATGGATTTTCAAGAGAAAAATGAAAGTTTATGGTATGATAGACAAGTACAAGGCGAGGTTAGTAGTCAAAAGGTACCGACAGAAGGAAGGTCTTGACTACTTTAATACATACTCGCTAGTAACTAGAATAACTTAAATTCGGTTACTAATTGCGTTTGCCGCAATTAATAATCTTGTGATCCATCAAATGGATATAAAAAACGGCATTCTTAAATGGTGACCTCGATGAGGAAATTTGTATGAAATAGCTCGAAGGGTCTGTGGTTCCGGGACAAGAAAAGAAGGTGTGTTAAGTTAATTATATCGTTATACAGTTTAAAACAAGCACCTAAACAGTGGCACCTTAATTTGATCAAGTAATGATAGCCAATGGCTTCAAAATTAATGAGTGTGACAAATGTGTGTATATTAGAGGTACATCAATTGAATATGTCATTATATGTCTATATGTGGATGATATGTTAATCATGGGAAGCAACAGTGACATAATCAAAGAGATAAAGAAATTCCCAAGTCTGGGCTTTGCTGATGTCATACTTGGAATTAAAATTATAAGAACACCAGATAGGATTGCATTAACACAGTCGCACTATATTGAGAAAGTGCTACAAAAGTTTCTAGATCCTACTAGTAATCTGGTGAAAATACTGATAGATGCAAACCAATAGCTTACCAAGAATAAAGGCGAAGGAAAAGCTCAAGTGGAATACACACGTATTATTGGAAGCCTCATGTACATGATGAATTGCATGAGGCCAGATATTGCATATGCAATAGGTAAGATGAGTAGATACACAAGCAACCCTGGACAAGAACATTGGAATGCTATTGTCAGAGTACTAAGATACTTAAAACAAACCACGAAGTATGGGCTACATTATAACAGATATCCAGCTGTAATTGAGGGATACAGCGATGCCAACTGGATATCTGACTCAAACGAGTCCAAATCCACAAGTATGTATTCACTCTAGGTGGAGCTGCCATATCGTGAAAATCCTCGAAGCAAACCTACATAGCAAGGTCAACGATGGAATCGAAGTTCATCACTATAGATAAAGCAGACGAGAAAGCAGAATGGCTATGCTAATTTTTGGAAGATATTCCAAACTGGCCAAAGATTGTGTTGGCGATTTGCATTCACTGTGATAGCCAATCTGCTATAGGAAGGGCACATAATAGTATGTATAACAGTAAGCCTCGACACATACGAAGGAGACATAATACCATTAGATAACTGCTCTCTAGTGGTGTTATCTTAATTGACTACATGAAGTCTAAAGATAACCTTGTGGATCCGCTAACCAAAGGTGTAAATAGGGAGCAAATAACTAAATCATCGAAGTAAATGGGGCTGAAGCCTTTAATTAACTGATTCACCATAATAGGAACCCTACCTAAGTGATTGGAGATCCCATGAAGTAGGTTCAAAGGGAAAAACAAGTTATGCAACGTGACTCGACATAGAAGTACTGTGGGGGGGCCTTAACCCTCTTATCCGTTCTGTTGATGAGCAGACAATGCATCCTACAAAAGTTCTAGGTTAAGCGTTGCATTTAATGGCTCTTATATCTCGATATTTCAAGTGGGGGTGCAGTAGGAACCTCTTAATGAGAAGTCACCTATATGAGTAGGGATTGGGCCGATCCTATGAGAATTTTAAGGTTGGATTCTCAGAGTAGTACTCATGGATACCAAGAATTGTTCAGGGCCGAAATGAACACAACATGAACCACAAAAGCTAACTATTGAGTGGTATTGTGTGTAGTTCTATTATCTTGATGTACATAAAAATCGAACAGTTCAAGACACCACGTTCATTGGTTGGCGAGTGCACCCAATAGTTCTCACTAGAAAAGGTTTAAAGCCAAAAGCTACCTCTCTTGATGCAGTACCATTTGAGTTGAACCTCTATCATTTCATTACATTCATAAGTATACCTATAAGATAATTTGCTCATTCATGTGGGGGATTGTGAGAGTTTTGGCATTATTAATGATAACCCACAAACTTTGGTTAGAATTAATGAGAGTTTTATAAAGTCAAATTTAATGACTTTAAACTAGCAATTCCATCTCATTGAGGAGATGTTTATTTAATGGTTATATGCCAAAAATTAATGAAGAAGTGAATGAGAAAATTGAGCTAAAAAATGGAGAATGAGTTAAGGAATAGCCAAGACATGGATATGGAGGGATAGTTTGAAAGTGTCCCATCACACATTGGAACCTAAAGCTAGAATTGAGCTATTTAAATAACTTAGATGTAGCCTATGGTATTGGACCCCTTTGGGGGTACCCAAGTCTTTGGAGGGAAGAGGACCTACATGAGTGTAGGTTTGGGTTTGTCTACAATGAACCACACACGCACACGCGCCACCCCCCCGTCCAGCCAGCTCGGCTCGGATTGGGGCGGGGCGCGGGTGTGCTTGCAGTCCGGATATTATCTTTTTAGAGAAAATTTATTTAAAATAAATAAAATATTTTTATTTATTTATTATTTATCATTAATAATTATGTTGTATAATTATTTTTTTGATTTCAGTTTTGAGACCGACCTCTCCTAATGGTCATGTCTGAAAATTTCAGGCAGTTGCAACTATGTCTTTTCGCTTGAATGTATATAGCTATGTCCTTAAGGTTTAAAATTAAAAGTCACAACCTTTATTTACAACCTGTAACATGTCTGATGGGTATACGATCATGCCTCATGCTATTAGGCACCTAGCATCTATAAATATGGGGGCTACATTAGTGCATTTTTCATAATATTAAAAATAAAATAAAAATGGGCATACAGCATGCACACACTTTAAAAGCATACAGAGAATTCATCCTTGCATATAAACAGAGGTTCAAGTCGATTTAGGGTTCGAAGTCCAGTCAATTGGAGTGCAGCCTTTGTCTGGCTAGATCGTTGTATCTTGGGAGATTGTCCGTTATGAGTCCTCTTGTACCATTTGGGAGGCCCATAAAACCTTAAGAAAACTGTGATTGTGCAGGCCTCGACTCGATTAAAGTTCTAATACAATTACTATTCCTGGTTTGTTCTATTAATTTTCTATCCACTTAATTTCCAGTTCTCATAATCTGTGTTTAATGTTAATTTTTCATGTTGTTGTTTTATGCTACTACCTATTTGATACATAAACTGGTGCATATGTACATATCTCTATTTTTCCAACAAGGTACCATTCTAGTTAAGGATTCAGAGATTATAGCAATATGATAACTAAGAACTGAGAACTTCACCCCTTTTCCCCGACTGTCTTAAAAATGTTGATTTTTGCCTTTTTATTGGTTTTAAGAATGAGTGAATGTTCTTTTCTAACACTTATGCCAACCTAGGAACTTTTTTGTCGAATATAGATTTTAAGAATGAGTAATTGCTCTTTTTCGACCTTATACTGGAACTTTTAGATGTGCAGATTAAGTGAACTTTTTGACACCATTGTGGAATAAGAAGCTCAAAATTTAGGACATTTTTCAATTTAGTAGGTTCATCTAATAATCTGGATTTATAGAAAATGAAAACTGAAGAGAACAAGATTCCAGGTCACTGGCTCAGCTCAAGATCACTTATGAATTACCAGAGCTCACATTCAGCCTTTTGCCACATTACATATGAAGCTGCAAATCAATGCCACACCAAACCCCCACCAACGAACGGGAAAATCATAGTAATGGAAGAAAGAGGAACAAACGTTATCGCACACAAAGAGGGACAAAGAACAAGCAAGAATTCAGATACCTAACGTGAGAAGAGACAAAGTAGTCTAGATAGACCAAATTCTGTACACATGCCAAGGGCTCGTTAATGAGTATCTTTTCTTAACAATCAACATGGTAGACTCAAAAGAGAAAAGGAAACACCACTCATGCTATCAAGCTTAACGAGGCCCGATCACAAACCACACTTTGTATGCTACATTAGCTCCTGACTCCAAATCGGAAGGTAGGATGATCTGACCCGGTTAAGGCAGATCCACTGTTAGTTGCTTCAATCTTTCTAACAAACAAGCGAAGACCTAAATGAGGTAACTGTTGGGAGATGAGTGCATGATGCCCACCGAATTACTGATTCTGTCACCATAAGATCAAGATTTTCAAATTCACCGAGCCCAATTGTGTGGTTCCTCCTGCTATGGATGCCTAACATTCTAGCCCCACTAGATCCACTCTTTCTATCCTCAACTGCTTTCAAGCCCATGTCACCTGCCGCATAATGCATTCAGAAGAATTTGGTGTCATATAAATAAACTAACCAAGAGCTTTTGCTCCTACAAAAGAAAAGAAACTAAATTACCTCTAGAAATTAAGTCAATTCTAGATGAAATAGTCGGGAGATCCAAAGCATCATTCCCTTGTTCAAGCACACAGCTTGAGCTGAAGAATGCGAAGCTTGGTAGTGAGAGGACAGGAATAGAAAATTCCAAGGTATTTGATCCGGCACTACTATGGAAAGAAAATCCACCAGCTTCAGGTGCAGGTGCTAATGGGGCAGACAGGAAAGAAGAAAATGATGATTTGCAAGTGAATCGTGGTGACTGAACCTCACAATTTATGGGCGATCCTATTCCAAAACTAATATCCTGAGTCCTGGCCATTAGAGTTGGGGGTAAACAACCTTGCTCCAAATCCAGTCCACGACTTAGCTCATCATGTTTATGTGGATTAGTGGAAAGTGGCAGCATGTCCCTCACCCAGGAGTGATCTGTAAAAGTTTGCCCTCATAATGCCATAGAAGTTTATAGTAGCAAATATGATAGCACTAAAGTAGCCATTCATGTACGACTACCAATAAAGATTCTTGTCAGCCAAATGGGTGATAGTTTTTATGTACATTTAATTACTTCAGACCTCAGGGAAATATAAGAATGATGCAAATAGTAACAGTACTAAAGGATGAACATATGGTTTATTTCAAGCAAAATTATCGTTGTTCACTGAGTTATCAAATATAAAGAGGATGAAGGAATTGCTCACGTCAAGCAAAATTTGGTGTTATCTAAGTCGAATATAATGAGATTCTGAAGACCTTTCATTTACTTGCTAAAAAAAGTGCAGTATCTTCATGCAAATGCATTTATTTTTTCTCTTTCATTAAGAATTATCTTTGCGGCATTATCCGTATTGGCTTGATTGAATAAGGAAATTAATTAGAAAGCTTTGAAGTTGACATCTATTAACCGGTTATAAGCATAATGGACAGACGGAATTCTCATGAGCAAATTTTCTTCCTTTCTTTTGATGAGTAATACAGATAAGTTAACGTATGCACACAGTGAATTTGCATGGGTTCAGACTGAATATTGAGGATCCCATTTAATTAGTTTACAGGACATGCAGAAGAGCTAGGGCAGAATATTTTCTCCTTATAACGTTCTTTTTACAATTAATTGTACAATCACTGGTTAGGAAAGAATAAGTGATACCCACTGTAGTAGAAAAACTAATTTGGTATGTTATTTAATGAGTTGACAAAATTAGCCTCATTCTAAAAGTTAATCACAAGGGTGAATTTTTTTTCTACTCTCCCTCCATAACATTTTATTTTTTACTCCCACTCTCCAATTGTTTACTTTTTTCTTTTTCTTCAATTATTTTATTTCATGTCAAGTTTTTCCTCTAACTTATCTAAAAATTCAAATAAATACATTGAAATTATAAAAAAAATTGTAGTATCATACAAAAAGGTATAGAATATTAGGCTTAACACAGTGCGCCAAAATTGCCAGTGCCTTAGAAAAAGCTGAACTGAAACAATATTTTGATACTACAGCTGGTGTAATCATCCATGAAAAAGGCGATATGTTACCTACCTAGAACCTGCTGAGCTGTAAGCCTTCTAGAAGTGTCTGTACAAAGCATTCCTCTTATCAATTCCTTTGCCGAATCGGATATAGAATCCCAGGGATTAGACGGAAATCGCAAGTCTGCAGCTCTAACAGCATCAAATATTCGTGACTTAGTTTCCCCCCAGAATGGTGGTATCCCACTCAGAAGAATGTAAAGGATCACACCAGCACTCCAGACGTCAGCAGCCTGATCATAGCCTCCGGCAAGAACCTCAGGAGCTATATAGAATGGACTGCCAACTGTGCCATGTAAACTCTGTCCTGTTTGGGGGAAGAAAACAAAATATTACAAAAGTCATACAACTATAATCCCATGTTAAAAATTAGCAGTGAATATCAAGACAACATGGCACTATACCAGGTCTGATGTATGTTGCCAGACCAAAATCAGCCAATTTTATCGGGGAAGAAGAGGATTTTGTTGACAAGAGTATATTTTCTGGCTTCAAATCTCTATGAACAACACCCTTGTCGTGACAATACATTACCACTTGCATCAGGTGTCTGAAAAATGCCCTGGCCTCCAGCTCTGAGAACCTTCCATGCTTCTCTAGTTTGTGGAAAAGCTCACCTCCTGCACAAAGCTCCATCACTAGATGCACATAATCTTCCTCCTCATAAACAGCTTTGAGATCTACCACATTAGGGTGCCCAGACAACCTAGCCATAATTTCAATCTCAAGCTTGATGCTGCGGACATCTTCCTGAGTGACTAACCTATCTTTAGCAATAGATTTGCAAGCTAGAACTTCACCACTGACCTTATCAATGCATTCCCTTATAATGCCAAATTGTCCCCAGCCCAACTGTTCTCCAAGGACATACTTATCACTCAGATTTTCAGTCTCATTTGTATTCAAAATACTTTCTCTCAAGCTAGAACCTCCATAACAACTGCATGGACGAAATGGTGATCCACTATAGCTGTTGCTCTGGGCAACAGCCATACGAAAGTTCAACCCCAAGAAATTAGAAACACCTATCAAGATCTCAGATTTATGGTCCCGTAACCTCGAATTATTAGCTAGATTCTAGAAGTTCTCCTTAACACAAGAGGTTATGCATTAATTCAAGTCAAAATATTTGATTTTTGCTCATATATACGCATAGCCGAGGTCATAATACTGTAGAAGCTTCTTATGCTAGTTGGTGGGGGTTTGAAAATGATGGCCATGTGGAATAATAGTACCATGTATCTGGACGGGTATTCATCATGTCAACCTCATAAGAACATAAGAGGGCACACATAGCTTCAATCTCTTCATTTCCTCCCAAGTTAGCTGGATCTGAAAATTCAACAGGCGCACGAGAACTCAGTCTCAGAAAGCACAAAAATTTCAGTCTTTTCACATTGCATCGAAAAAATTTGGAACAAACAGAAGGAGGAGGACAGGGAAGTTGGAACCTAAAATTCATGAAGACAGTAAATTCAAACTGAGCTCTTGAAACATATGGAAAGAACCACTTGATAAAATCTACATGCAAAGCATAAAGTTCAAAACTTTACAGGACTACAACACTAATTGAACTGACTTCAACAAACCCCAAATACGAAACATACCCAAATTGAAAACTTACATAAAGTTAATAGGACAAACCCAACAGCAAAACAAGAAAATCCCCGAAGCAAACCCCGCTAAAAAGATGAAATTCAATGAAAACCCACCAAAATTTGAACTCAAAGAAAAATTTCAGATCCAGATGCCAAAAAAGCACAGTTTTTAAGAATTATGCGAAAAAAAATGGAGGGACTTGTACACAAATTTCCTACCTTGAAAGAAAAAAGAGAGAATCAGAGGTCAGCAACAGAAGAAGAGGATGAAAGCAGGAGCTTTGATTCAATTCTTCCCCAGCAAAGAAAGAGAGAATGGGAGAGAGACCTGAAGTGGGGGCACTTTGGCATCCTCCTGAGTTTGCCAGAGAGACAGCTGAGCTCCCACTTGCGTTTTCCTCATTCTGTTTGTGCCTTGTGCTATGATGTTTTCATTGGCCACTATGTTTCTGTTGCCTCCCTGTGGTTTATGTTGTTTTTCTACTGCAACTGTTTGTTTCCCATTTTAGAGTTTCAAAATTATATCTAAACAGGCAGTTTCCATTTTTTTATATATTTCTTGGATCATTACATTAGCCCAATTGGCTACAATTATTTTGACTTGAAACCATCTCTGTTTTCTGTGCATTCCTGAGAGATTCTTTTTTCTAATGTTTTTTTTATTCTGATACATTATTAATTGTATGATATATGATGTGTTTTTCACAAATAAATGTTACATGAAATAATTGATAAAACCACATGAATTGGAAACTTTATGGTCAATCTTGTCATGTATATGAATTTTGTCATTTCCCACATTATGTGGAAGGTGAGCAGTTCGAACTCGAACGAACTCCTAATATGAATGTGTATAAATAAATAAATAAATAATTCTATTTTGCTTTGATGTTTGGCCGAATATCATTAATTTCACATATATCATATACGTAATTAAGAATTTGAATTTAACAAATTATTGATTTGCGATATATAATATTTTTTTTAAAAAAAAAAGCTAAATCCCTAATTTGTTGCTATGGTTAGTGGTCTATTTAATATTTAGTCGGACAATGAATTGTGTCTACGTGTTTTGCTAGCTCAGTGACTAGAATGCGACGTCCTCAAACTTGATTAATTTTATCAAGGATATGGTTGTTTAAGATGTTACATTGTATCAATTATTTTATAATGTTAATGTGTTTAAATCCATTTAACCGTCAATAACAGTAAATAATAATATTAAAAACTTATTTATCATTAAACTAATAGAAGACCTGATACGATAATCAATGCTTTACATTGGATTTTTTTTTGGGTGGGTTAAATTTAGAAAGTTTAACTCGACTAATATTATATTATTAGAGTACATTGGTGGAATATGATCATTGTTGTTGGCTCAAACAATGATTATATGTCTCTTATCAAATCTTTCAATTAAAGGTTATAATAATATCAATTTTATTCAATACATGAATTAAGACATGATGTTTTGCAAATAAGGTATTCCCTTCCTATCATTCATTGAAATAATTTTTCAATTCAAAGCCTTCCACCAATGCTTAATATAGAATAATATCTTGACATTATTATATTTTCAATTTACAATAGATTTGACCAACTTCAATTACCACTTCGTAAGTAAGGTCTTTCTTTTGATATGAATAGGCAAGCTAAAAATCTTAGTTTTATGTCCATAGATTGGATAAATGGGCTACTGAGATTGTGAGAGTAGCCCTATCTTTTTTCACCTCGAAAATTAGAATCAAAAGGTTATTCGCTTTCTTTAATCATCTGACTCTATCTCAACAACTAACATCATATTATTGACATTCAAACTTAACCGTCACAATGAAAATAATGACTAAAACTAAACCGTTGAACACCAAATCTTAAGTAAAAAAAAAAATTATAAATTTATTGACTATTTCTGGTTCAAACTTAAGATCTTTGAAATCTCAAGGCTTTTTGTAAAGTTTTCGAGTTTTGGGGAATTGGTAATTAGGAGTAACTTTTTTTTCTATTTTTTCCCAAAACACTTAAAATCCCTCATTTATACCCTTCAACATTAGGTTGTGTATGGCATGCCTTGTTCTGACCAATTTATTATTTTCTTCACATTGTTCAAGTATTTATTATTTTTCCCCCTCTTTAAGGACTGGGTAAAGTGACCTTCGTAGAGTAGGACTAGGAAAAAAAACACATCAGTGCTGGCGTATCTCTAACCCACCTGCCCGTAAATTCCACGCTGTTCATCATCAGCCGTATAAATATTTAATAAGCCACAAAAACAAATAAAAATAAAAATAAATTGAAATAAGTTCTTCTCGTACCAAATCTCTCTCTCTCTCTCTCTCTCTCTCTCTCCTTCCTGTCCAAACTAGAACTCCAAAATCAGGGTCTTGCAATCAAAATTAGGGTTCACTAAATCCCCTTCAAAACCCTAAATCCGAATTTCTGGCCATATCATTCTCTTCTCTCTTCTTCCAGTCTTCCAGATCAAACCATCTTTTATTTACCGAATCCCCAATATCACATGATCATACCCCAACGCGCGCACAAATTTACCTGAACCCAATAAGCAATTTCCTCGTTACCCTTTTCTATTTGTGTAATTCGTCATGGATGTGGATGGGGGAAGACGAATTTTTCACAGGCTCGGACAATCTTCTTCGAGTGATAACAGCAACGGTAATAAGCAGCAGAAGGTGTGTTTTCATTGGAGACAAGGAAAGTGCACAAGATATCCGTGCCCTTTTTTGCACAGCGAACTGCCGACACCGGCCAATGGCAAGAGGCCACATCAAGGGTTTGGGGCGGAGGATAATTATCGAGGCGGCGGCGGATTAAGAAGGAGTGGGAATTATAATTTTAGTAATAATAATACGTGGGCTAGGACGCAATCGCAGCAGCCTGTTAGTGGGACTAGGACTTATGTGAAGAAGATTGAGAAATTGTGTAATCATTGGATACAAGGGAGCTGTAAATTCGCGGATAACTGTAAATACTTGCATCAGTGGTCTACAGGGGATTGCTTTACGCTATTGACGCCGCTCGAAGGACATCAGCAGGTCGATTTTATTACACTGCTCATCTTTGTTGATGAAGAGTGTGTAGTTATTGATGTTGCTGTATGGTTTCTTTTGTGGATTATTAGCTAAATTATGATAATGGATGTGTCCGGTTCAAGTTTTGTAGTTTAGTTAAGTTGGGATGGTTTATATGTTTCACCCTTAATTGGATTGTTGGTTTTCTTTCTACCTAGTTGAAGGTTTTATTCTTTGTTTGTTGTAGGTGGTTGAAAAGTTTTAGTTTCATCTTGTTGGTTCTTTGGGTATTTGGTTGGGGTAGCCCTGTTCATTTGCCATCAGTTTATCTTGATCTTTTATGGTTTAATGGCTGGGAACTTATTGGTAACTGAAAATTATTATTGGTTAATTCTTTTCATTTTATAAAGATTAGCTCTTGGGTATCTGTGGTTTGATTATTATGTTGCAGTTTGTGATGCTAGTTCTCATTTTTATCTGAATTTTGCGCTTAATAGAAGAATTTGTTTTATCAGGTTGTTACTGGTATTGCTTTGCCTTCGGGCTCTGATAAGCTTTATACCGGGAGTCAAGATGAGACTGTTAGAGTTTGGGATTGCCAATCTGGTCAGGTTGTTTACATACGATTTTTCTGCATTTCTTTCCTTTTGTCTACCCTTTTAACTTTTGTGTACACTTTGCAAATATTAATAGAGAAAACTTCATTCTTGATTAGATATATTTGAAATTTATTAATTTGTGCATTACATCTTAAGCCAAAACACTAATTGCAATCAACTTAATATATACCATGCCTGAGGTTAAGATCTGGAGAAATGATATAAAGCTAGTTACAGTTGCAAAGGAATTGAAATCAAATTTAGTTTTTAAAATTTTTAGTTTCAAGCTCTACTCCACTTTAAAACATTTGAGCTTGAGTCCAAGGTTGTCAAGCTTGTAAAATTATGCTCAAGCTTGCCCCCATTCAAAATAATCGAGCTTGAGCCCAACTCATTTAGAGTATCTGTTACAATATTTTTTGTATCTTTTTAAATATCGTCAGTATCTAATCTTTTTTTATTTAGTTCATTTAAGTAATTAATTTTATATGTATCCATACCATTCTTGTACTCTAGATCTTTACCCATCTCTAAGTACATGTGAGAGATCTTAAAATAATGTCATTCTAACTTATAACATAGTATTAGAAAGGGGAGAGACCCTGCCCCCATTCCTTTTCCAACTGCCAGTTGCCTTGCTGCTGTCTCCGTTGCTTGTCTCCGCCTAACATCTACTCAGATTTCTGTCTACTTGATTTTCTCACAAAAAAAAAAAAAAAAAAAAAAAAAAAAAAAAACGAAAGAAGAAGAAGAAGAAAAGAAACTCTAGCAGGCATGCGAAATAGTCAAATGTCATTATGATTTCTGATTGGTTTTCCCAGCTACAATGTGATTTCTGTCTTATTCTCTATAGTGATCTTTGTATGATTCTCTCATGGCTAAGCCATGATTCGCTGTCTGTCTTTATTACGACTATGTCGAATCTTGCCGTATCTTTCCCTTGTGTACTGAAAGCCTAGGTGCTCATATAAATTTTCTATTTCTCTGCTCATTTGTATTCCAAATATGCTCAGGGTGACTTTAGAATATTTCTAATGTATATAGCCATTTTTCTGTTGTGTTTTTGTGTGATAACTAAGCTTGATTAATAGAAATTTTAGGGGAAGTTGGGATATTTTCACCATCTGTTAGAACATTTTTTATAATTCTTTGAATTTTTTCAGTATCTAGCCTTGTTTATTTAGTTTATTTGAGATATTGGATCATATAATTATGCATATCATTCTTGTACAGTTGTGCTCTAACCTATTCCTATAAGATATCGTTTTTTCTTCGAGTAGAGCTTATTTAAACTTCAACTTGAGATCGTATACTAAAATAATAATTCTGATACTTGAATTAATTGAATTATATATTACTCATTTTATCATAATCACAAATATGTTTATTACAATATAAAATTCTCTTGGTAATATAAGTTTGGTAATATAATCATATTGTTGTTATTTTATTACCATTAATATTATTAATAAATTCTAGTATCATTTAAAATATAAAAAGTAATACAAAAAATAATAGCCAGAATTCGCAAGATTTTGAAAACATATAACTCATGAAAAAGCTCGAGCTCGACAAGCTTTAAGCTAAAATCCAGCTTCATTCAAGCCATCTCACTAAGCTCACGAGTAGGCTCAAGTCATCTTGCAGCCCTAAAGGTGTTTATGCATTTCAGCCTCTAATTTTTTGCATAAGATACTAATGAA
Organism: Jacaranda mimosifolia; assembly: GCA_018894105.1. Lineage (NCBI taxonomy): Eukaryota > Viridiplantae > Streptophyta > Magnoliopsida > Lamiales > Bignoniaceae > Jacaranda > Jacaranda mimosifolia. The sequence goes on along the minus strand of CM032125.1, from coordinate 31,971,538 downwards.
AGGATCAGAAGTCCTGATTGTTGGAGATTCTCTTCATTAAGAAGTGCTCTGGTATCCCAGCATGTACATATAGACATTGTTTATTTACCTTTTCAATTTTTAACAAGCATCTGCTAATAATGGTTATAATTTAATTTTCTTATTGGATTTCCCTTTATAACAGGTGGTTGGGGTAGTGAATTTGGGAGGTGCAGTTGGCTGTATGCTAAGTGAAGGTCCATGGGTATTCATAGGTTTGACAAATCTTGTCAAGGTAAGATAAAGAATCGAAGTATTTCAATTCTTTGGTGCCTTTTAGTTTAATCACTATTTGCTTTGTTCATCACTCTCTTTTTTTGTTTGGTAAAATGCATAAAACCCTCTTATGTTTATCCAAATTGCAAAAACTTGCCTCTGTTGAGAAAATAGATGAAAAAACCTTGTGTTTATAAGAAGTATTCACACGTTCCCTAGCCAGTAAGGATACCAATTCTGTAAACCTTTACCCTGAAATTTGTGTCATACCTGTCCTTTTATAAGATCCTTTTTATTTTTTATCTTTTTTTTCCCAGGAAGTGATGCTTCGTGAAATTATCTAAGTATCTTATTTCTAGAATTAACTTTAGTTGCCCTTTTTAAGAACTAGGAACTTGTGCATGACTTAAAAATGCAAGGGTCTTTTTTGGTCTATTTCTTAATAGAGGTTTTTTCACAATTTTGATAAAACAGTGGGTTTTATGCATTTCTGCCTATATATAACATTTGAGGGGTAAATTAGGCAATTAAGAATGAATACTTGGTCAAAAGTTGCTACAGAAATATCTATTTTGCAGATGAAGATGTGCATGACAACACTGTTAGTTGTTGATGGGTGGGGTTTTCATGCAGATTTTAATGAACACAAGGGTTTTTTTTTGGCTATTTCGTAAACTGAGGGGTTTCTTTGCAACCGCATGAAGACTTTGGAGGGGGTGGGGGTTATGCATTTTACTGCTTTTGTGTCTATGTGAGTGTTTCTATTCATTTATTTCTCCCTACTGACTTCAGCTGTGTCCAATATTTGTCATTTTCTTGTTCTGTACTAGGCATGGAATATCCAAACATCTACAGAGCTCAGTTTAAATGGACCAGTTGGACAAGTCTATTCCCTTGTTATTGGCAATGATTTACTCTTTGCCGGTACACAGGTATGTTAGTCTATTTCATGGTGAACAAAATTATATGGGCTTTGTTTTCTACCTATTATATTTTTTTGTGGTATGGCATGTACATTTTGTTTGATAGGGCAGTAGATTGTCTATAGCATTTTCATTTGGCCATGCACAAATCCGGCCTCAATTGAATAATTCTGTTGGGTTGAACTCGTATCACATTTAATGAGGTTGTGGTGTGGAGGCACTCAAATGCATACACTTCCCTTACAGAGGCGGATTGTGATGGTTACTCTTTGTATGATCATTGTTATTTATTTCAGGAGGGAACAATATTGGCATGGAAATTTAATGTAGCTGCCAACTGCTTTGAACCAGCTGCATCACTCAAGGGTCACACTCTTGCTGTTGTGACGCTAGTTGTTGGAGGTAACAGAATGTACTCTGGTTCCATGGACCACTCGATTAGAGTAAGTTGGCCACTTAAACTTCTTCCTGATTCACCTGTGATTTCTTTTCAGAAGAATTTCTTAGCAACAGTTGTCAGAATATTGGCATCACTTACTTGTGTTCCTCTGTGTTGTGTTCTATGTTCAGGTATGGAGCCTGGATACTTTGCATTGTATGCAAACTTTACCAGGGCATACAGATGTTGTGATGTCTGTTTTATGTTGGGATCAGTTTCTTTTGTCGGCTTCATTGGACAAAACTGTAAAGGTTTGTACTTCCTCATTATATTCGATGCAGCATCTTAAGTATGCTTGTGGCCAAGTGGCATGTGGCCCAATGGCATAAATCTGTCACATAATGTGGGAGGTCAGGGTTTCAAACTTTTAACAGGCTCTTGATGTGCATGAATATAAGTAAAAGAGAAGAAAGTATGCTTGAATTAAATATGGCTTTGGAAAATATCGAACTTACCTACTTTTTGATTTCCCTACTTTGTATAGGTTTGGGCTGCAACTGAGACTGGTAACTTGGAAGTAACATATACCCACACCGAGGAACATGTATGCGTTCATACTGTTTCACTATTTCTTTAGTTGCTTCCTTTAGCTGACGTGAGGAATAATTATAATGATGTTAACAATTACGATGTCTAAATAATACTTCACTTTTCCTATAATTTCTGCTCCCAGTAATAAATTATGTTGGTTAGGAGTACCATTGCTCGTAAATATTTTTACCTTTATTGCTGTTTGGATACAACTTGTATTGACATGTAGAAGTTTCCTGCAGGGTATACTTACTCTGTGTGGGATGCATGATTCAGAAGCCAAGCCTGTGTTGTTTTGTTCAGGCAATGACAATGTCATTCGAGTCTATGATTTGCCCTCGTGAGTTTCACATTCTTCCATCTTTCTCTTACAATAGTTTCTCATAACTATTACATCTTTTCTGGACATGCATTGTCAAGATACGGTTGCACATTTTATTTTTCTTACTAGATTTTCCGAGAGAGGAAAGATCTTTTCAAAGAAAGAGGTTCGCTCAATACAGATTGGTCCTGGTGGTTTATTTTTCACTGGTGATGGATCGGGTCAAGTTAGAGTATGGAATTGGTCAGCTGAGCCAGCCACCGCCTCATGAGAAGCAAGTTATAGACTCTAGCTGGTTCTGGTGGTTATATTTTCACCAGCAATGGTCTGCTCGACTTCAACGAATGGGTCTGGTCAAGTTAAGAGCATGGAAGTGGTTGGCTGAAACAACCGCCACAATAGGAGAAGCTAATAATAGCATCCATATTGTAACTCTCTTGTTGTCCCCAATATTATTCTGTGTCAATGTACAAGTTCATCCAATGAAACAGGAGAAAATGCCAGTTTTGAGTTCTACTCATTCTTCCTTTCCTTTTTCTTTTGGTAGTTTGGTAAGGTGCTTAAGTATCTGCATATGCCTCTGTGTAACGCGACCATAATGAATGTCAACTTAAGGAAGTTTCTTATGCATTTCAGCCATTGTACTATTCAGTAATAAAACTTAATTTCTTGCTTTTCAGAAATATCTTTTCCTTTAATTATTTTTTCTTTCAAGCTAATACTCAGTATTGTTAACGTCATAAAGTGAAATATTGATGTTATTTTATATGATTTATCAATTTATAATTCCTTCATATATATAATTTACAAACATATTCTTCGACAATCAAACCCTTGCTAATGAAATGCCAATAGTAAATATTTCCACAAGTAAAAAGGTTATTTATTAGGCTTGCATATGGACACATGGAACTGATATCTCAAAACAAAGCAAATTCGTCCGTAATATCATAACTTTTGTTCAAGGTAGTTATCAGGGGAAAAAAAGGAAAAAAGAAAAAAACATCATCCATATCACACGGTGCTTAGTTGCTTTTATTCTTCTATTTTCACCATTTCTATAGAAAATCACCTCTAGAGATTAAACATGACCTTGATAGCGGTACTGCCACGAGCACTGGTTTCAAATGCTTCTTCAACTTCCTTCTGAGAGAACCCAAACCTGTGGGTGATCAGTGGCTTCACGTCTATCTTTCCACTCCTCAGAAAATCAATGCACAACGGCCATGTGTTCTTGTACCGGAATATGCCAACCACATCAACCTCCCTGAATTTCCATATTTTGAGCACATCAAATATGCATCCAAGTGTTAGAAACGCAGAAAAGTTCCAGAACTCATACTTAAAGTCTTAAGGCTAGATACATTCTGAAATTTAGCAAAGAAAACAAAGTGTCATAAGATACCTGACAGCAGCTGGGGTAAGTGGGACCTTCATCTCTGCGTGACCCATTCCAACAAGGCAAACTTTTCCACCTGAAGAAGTGGCGCCTAGAGCTGTTGACATGGTTTTATTAAAGCCCACACAGTCAAAAGTTATGTCAACTGCAGCTCCCATTGCTTTCTTAATTCGTTCGACTTCTGCAGGTACATCCTGTATCATATTTGTCAGTATATTGCAACTGCAAAAATATATAGATATGTCGGCATTGATGTCCAGTGGAGATTAGTAAGGAAGAAGATTGATAAAGGAGTAAGAGAAGCTATTCAAAGAACTTATCAGCAATGTCAATGGAAAGAAAACTACACACTAGTATCTATCTGCCCATATACACTCTTCTGATCTTTCCTCTTGAATGAAGTTTTATAAAGAAAGGTCAATATGGATTCATCCTTTTTCACGGTTTATTGAATCCAGACAGAGACTGAATTTGCAAACTTTGATGCCCAGATAGAAATAGAATTCAAAGTCGGAATGCAAAAGATACTTACGTTTATATCAGTTGAAACTTTGACAGTCTCGTCTGCTCCAAGCTCCTTAGCAACAGATAGACGGTGATCATCTACATCCACAATCACAATTCTTGGGGATCCAAAAGCACGAGCTGAAAGCATTGTTACAAGACCTATAGGTCCTGCTCCCATCACCAACACATTTGTCTCAGGGCCAACATTGGCACGACGACATGCATGAACCCCAACACTCAAGGGCTCACACATTGCCCCCTCCTCCAAACTCACATCATCAGGGAGTTTGAAACATAAGTCCGCAGGATGCACAATCTGTCACGAAGAGTCAAGAGAAGAAAGTTACTTTTATCATTTATAGAGCCATGCCGAAGAAATTCACCTGATGCAAAAGTTGATTCCACATGATTGAATTAAGCTTCACACCAACAAGATCATGGAAACTACTAAAAATTCTACAAATCCTACCAGGCAATATATTGATGCCAATTCAAGCAAATATTCAGCATTTTTAGCTGTTCTGCTACTCAGGAAGCATTCGACAGTCATAATCTCCAACACAAGCTTTCATACTTTCATCAGCACAAATGAGTAACCATATGAAACATGGGAGTACTAGATAACTTTATAGGTGTGAAATATTCACAGGATAAAAAGGTGTAATAGACAAAACCTGAGTAATAGGCGATCAAGAATTCTGAAAAAATTGTTCCTGATGGACTTGTGCTTTTTACTACGGGAAGTAGGGAATAAAGCAAATTCATTAAACTAATCAACTATTAAGGAAAAAGCAGTTCAATAACTTCTTTGGCAATAGTCAATCTTCACTTTAAAATAAAACTAAAATGGCGAAGGTTCAGTTTAAAAGTGCAGTTCTCAGTAAACCTGATTTGCAAGGGAACCATGAACAGGGGGAGTAGCAAAAAACTTCATCTCAGGGCACAGATTATATCGGCCTTCCTTGCAAAGATTGCACCGCCAACAACTTATTCCTGGTTCGATGGCAACACGGTCACCAGGCACTAGATGCTTCACTTCAGTCCCAACTTCCTCAATGATACCAGCACACTCATGCCCAATCACCATTGGTTCCTTGACAATAAAATCTGCTACTTTCATCTCCTGAAACATGAGAAAATCATGCTGTCAAGAATAATCACAATGGCTGAAGCAGAAACAAATAAGCATGTTATTGATACAATTTCTCAGAGGTCGGATTCAAAATCGGGTTTTTGCTATAATGCAAGAATATACAGCCTCATATTTACCCAGAAGAAAATTAATAACAATAATTGCTCAGAGAGCCTCAGAAAAGATAATAGATCCTCACATCATAAGTGCAAAGTGCTAAGCTAGAGAGATTCAACAGATTCCTCGAATTGATCAATGTTAATGAACATATTTATAGCCTAAACCAAGAAAATAGCTTTCACCTTGAGGTAGTGAACATCACTTCCACATATACCCACAGCTTTCATTCTGATTCTAGCATCATGAGGGCCTAAAAATAGCAAACAAATTAATAAATAGATCCCAAGATAAATAACATCAATATCTATATCCAGTTACATGCTAAGTTTTTCCAAAAAAATAAAAAAATAAAAAAAAATACAAGAACAGAAAAACAATCAAATACCAAGAGGAGGGAGCTTAAAAGGCTGAATCTTGAGGTTGTTAACACCAAGAAGCCATGCTGCCATATTCTCTTCTCCATCTTTACCCTCCCCAGCGTTTCCATGAGACATCCCACCTTTTCCCATTTCCTTCCCTCTCTGTATGTGTCAACGACTGAAACCTGTTTTGTGTGTATGAAGTATGAAGAATGAAGACTTTGAGACTATAAGGGACTTCCAATTTATGGTTTTTAACGGGATGTAATCAAAGATTCGAATTTTGTAAAAGATCTTTTAGATGATGATGAAATTGCAGCAAAAGACAAGGGGTGGATAAAAGTATATCAAATTTTAGTCACAGAAAAATACAGAAAATTTAAAAAAAAAAAAATTGTGTTTGAAATTTAATGATTGGCTTGTGATAGTGATGGTTTTTCTTTTTTATTTTTTTCTTTTTAAAATTGGATTTTGGTGGGGTTGATTGATGCCAATCCAAAACTACATGTTTATCTTGATTATATTTTCGATCACTTATTGTTCAGCTTTGATAACTTCTGTATCCACCATCACTGTCAGTCTGAGTGTATACATACGGTGGAGATTCATCTCTGGTGTTCTTGAGAGATTTGTGGTGTTTGAATTTTATTTGATAAACCATATGAAAAATAGAACAATATACCATGTAAAAATATTGGTTATGTTATCAAAGGCTCCCCTATCAAATAAAAACAATGCTCTGTAAGTTGATTCTTTTAGTGTATTATTTTTCTATAAATATGCTATTGATTTTTAAGTTGAAAAAACATGTAAAAACAATATGAATTGAGGAATAATTCGATCGACCAGGCAATTAGTCAAATGGTATATCTTTACACCTGTGTGGTGTAATATTCGAAATTTAAATTTGAATAAATTTTCAATATGTGTATATAAATAAAAATAAAAAATAACTAAATCATATACACAAGATATAAATTTCTCTATTTCACTATTTTTCTGGACCATAAGGCGCTTAGTTTAACGAACATAGCATTTTATATAATGGTGAATTGCAAATCTATACTATATATATAACATAGTTTTGTGCTTATCTAATTGTGTAATGCCAAAAGCCAAATTCTTAGAATTTTGAGTGTTTTATTCAATTAAAAAAATTATTAGTTGTTAATTATTATCTCTAATCGATATGACTGTATCTTATCTCCAATTTCTTTAATTCGAAATTCAAAATATATTTGATAATCTTTATTTGGTAGAGGATTTGATATTATCTATATGATATTATATTATATATATATATTGATAAGATAATATCAAAGATGTTTAGATGTATTAAAACTCTTATACTTTATATGCCCAAATACAATTTAAAAATAAAACACATCCAAGTCTCAAATAACTCATTCAATTTTTCAATTTCACATCTTGAAGAAGAGAAATTACGAAGTATCTCCATAAGAATTTTTCTATATAAGTAAAGAAAAAGATATTGGTATTTAGTTATATTCTTTCATTGATTTTGTTGTTGAGGTTTTAATTGTATACTTTGTTAATTATATGAAATTAATTAACTTTAGGTATTGATGTAATTTATATGCAAGATAAAGAGAATTGATATGGGATAGCCCAACAAGCCCAACCAAATAACACTCGACCAGGTGAAAAAATGACATGGAACAACCCAATTGGCTGTCAAGCCCAGTCCATTAGTGATCGACTAAAAGAACGACAGTTGGGCCATTCAGTCAGCACAAGTGTCAATCGCTTGCCCGATCGATCAGAGTATGGTCGGTCATCTTAAGAATGGTTGTCCAGCCCTTAGCCATGAAGATATTTGAATCCCATAGAGTTCTCGCTTATCGACTAGAGCGTGCGCAGATGACTCACAGACGAGGACACATCTCAACCTTAGGAGGTTGATAAGAGCAGCCCTACGCCACTGGACTTAGTCTCACTTGATGCGACGCGACCATCTCTCTGCCACATTAAATGCTCAAACAAGCGGCGTGCTTCCGCATTAATGGCGTGTGCACCCTCAAGTACCACCTTTCTGCAGCACCAGGGTAGTGTGCGCCTCTTTCGTACTGTCATGTCCTCTAGAGCTGGAGGAGGCGCCACCTAAAATAGTACATAAAAGGGAGAAGATCTAAGGGTCCTCAGGTGAAGACAAAGGCTCTCTCGTGTATGCGAGGGCATCATTGATATATCAACCTCCCCAGAAAAACTATAACTACCCTATTGCCACTCTTCAACAAAGTGTGCTTATGATCGCTTAAATCCCTCACTCTGCTGCTCAATTATTTGCTCGATTAAGTACTGACTTGAATATCAAAGTACCTTAGTCGATGGCACCTTGGCTAGCCTGACGTATGCTATTGGTTACAGGACTCGACTTAGCTATATCATCACACCTCTATCTCGACCTCCCATCTAGTCGATTGGATTGGATTAAAGCCCAATAAACTATCAAATTGTTCATACCATCATCATGAATACTATGAGAATCAAGAAAAATATTAAATATTTGTGATTGGTTTATATCAGAAGATGAGGTTTGTTCTTTTTTTATTATTTAAAGGTATTATCTTTTGATATATTTAAGTTATGAGCTTTGTGGAATAGACAATTTATAAAATATTTTTTTATTAATTAAACATCATATTCAGTGATGTTTGTCCATTTTATGATTATTCACTTTATTATAATAATAAAAAAGACTTTTATTTAAATATTAATATATGTAAATAAGTGGGAGATCTTTTATATATGTCAATGAAACTTGATGATTCTAATCAAATTTTGATAAAGATATTCACTTGAGTATATAGTGACTAAGAATGATTGGATGTGGCAAGCAGCCAATATTTTTATTCTTAGAACTAATTTTAAGCATACTTTATTATTAATTTATTTGAAAAAATAAGAATTGTTGTATTTATATTTTTTATCAATTTAATTTTAAATATAAATAATTACTTTAATTAATATTATAACTGGCATGTGCTCAATGTGATGAATCGAAAATAATTTCAAAATTGAAATAAAATTATTTCAAAATTGAAATTAATTATTTTCGGTACGTAGCACTGGGCGCATGTTAGTTATCTTTATTTGAAAATGGAAATAAGGAAATTCTTTATCAGAATTTTAATGACAAAAATTGCAGTCCGGATGGGATACTTCTCTTTGGGCTCTCTCATTTTGGGCCCTATTGAGCAGATAATTGGGCCTACTCTTGAGTTGAGCCCAAAAACTGAGTTGACCGGACCAGCAGATTTGGGAAAACCTATTATTTCACCATCCAATTGTCTATTTTTAGCAGGCCAAGAAACAAATGTCCAATTTCATGTGTGCCACACATTTTTTTTTAATCTTTTTTCTAATTAAGCTTTCTGCTTTGTCATTACCCACGATTGTGGCACATGTGCTAGATTTTTAATAATATAAGAAAATGAAAATATTTATTTATTTGTTTTTATAATGTTATAAATTTTTTAATAATTTCAATATATTCATTTGGGTTTTAAGAATAAATAAATGAAAAAGGTTATGAAAAATAAAACTAATCTATATCTTTTAAAATATGGTTGATTTATCAATTTATTAAAAAATTACACCAAATTAGTTATTAAGGTTTCAACCGTTTATAAATAGTATAAATTCTTCGAGTAGTAAAATGATCCATTGTGAATACATCTTCGATTTTCATCAATAATTCTCATTTGGTCAAAGTTATATGAAATCGTCCAGTGGTTAATTAGCTCGATGGCATTACTTTCACATTTGTAAGCATGAAATTTAAATTTTGAACTCTAATAAATTTTTGTTGATTCTTCTTGAATTCTTCTTGATTTGTTGCTAGATGATTTGGTTTCATCGTAATCAAGTCAATTTCATGAGCGGAATTTGAATCATGTTGAGACCATTCAATATTCTAGGAGATTCATGGATAGCTTTCGACAAATAAGGTCTTGTCATGTAGAATGGAGATTTCCCCTACTAATCTTTCTGGTTGGACGGCTCTGGGCAGAGATTTCATTAAAATAAATTTTGACACGACTGTCTTTAAGGATGTTAGAGTTATTGGTGTTGGTTTGGTTGTCCAGGATAATCTTGGTCACTGTATTTTTGGGGATTCTTGTTTACTTCTTTTTTTTTTTTTTATCCACAGGTAGCGGAGGCTACAACTGCTAAATTTGCCTATTTGTTGTGTTTACACAACACTTGGTCTCAAGTGATCATTGAAGACAACTGTTTATCTATCATTCGAGCTCTTAGTGATGATATTATGAATCATTCACTTATTGATCCCCTCATCTCGGATGCAAAGAGAAGTTTTAGTCAACTTAAATCTTTTTCGCTCATCCACATTGGTCATGAGTCTAATCATTATACTCATTATTTAGTGAAGATGGCTCATGCTATTTCTACTTTTGGTTGTAATTGGTCTGATGTTATTATGGATGCTCTGGCTTCAAATTTTGATTAGTGTTAATTGTTTTTCCTCTCAAGAAAAGAAAAAAAAAAACACTCTAATAAATTTGTAATATACATTAGTACATGTGTGTGGCAATTAAAAAAAATATATATATAAAACCCACATTCCCTGCATGGATTAATTCAATAGATAAATGGCCATAAAATTCGACTCATCTTCACGTTAATTTCTATAACTATAGATGTACATATTCAAGCAAAGATGCGATTTGGGGAAGCCACAACTCGGTGGAATTTTCCTACAATTTGATATTTTAATTTCATCAAATTTAAGTTGTTAGTCCGCAGTTATCATTGATATTATTATATGTATATATTTCCAGCGGCATATTCTTGATTGAAAGGATCATATTTCAAACCCATAATGGTGACATAAAGATTTGTTGAACCAAATATTAAAGGACAAAAAAAAAAAAAAAAAGTGAGAGAGACATGATCAGCCGATAGCATTTTGGTTAATAGAATAGTAGCCATTGGATCTGTGGATATTAATTAATATAATGTACTTCTATAATAATTGATATTCATAAATTATTGCTCAATAATTATTGGACTATTATCAATAATTGATATTGACATAATGATATATTTTAAACCTTACTAAAAGAATAGAACATGTAGTTGAAGTTGCATCTATTAAAATTCTGATTCACATTATAAGCAATTCAACATTTTTTGGAGCAATAATTAGGTGAAGAGAAATTATATAGGGACTAAAATAATATGGAAATCCATATTATATATATATATATATATATATATATAGCCAGATCCAACTTTATATGCTGTTAGGACAAATTATTATAAATGTATGAAGCACAAACTAGGTCAAAATAAACTTATGCCCAAGCTTAGGTTTATATATCACTAAAAAAAAGGGATTTTAGTGACCGTTCAATCGATCATTAAATATGCAAAAATCGATTATTAATAGATTTAATGATCGATTTCATCCGTTAGAAAAATTCTCGTCACTAATTTATATTAATTGCTATATATATATTTGTGATCCTAATCAGCTAAAATTTAGAAATGATTGATTAAACTACTTAAAATCAAAGTCATGGCTACTTTTAAGAAAGTGTCAAATGTTTATTCAACTTTTTTTTAATTTTTTTCTAAGAAAGTGATTAGACATATTTGTCAACATTTTTTTTTTCTTTTTATTTCCCGTGAGTGAACAATAATTTCATTATTGAGGTGTTTAATTGGTGCTATTTAAAATATCTTACTAAGGTGTTCTAAAATTTTTAAACTACTGATAAAATATTTGATAAAATTTTTAAAAGATGAGTTATGCATAGATACAATCTTTTTTTACACTCTTTTAAAAAAATTATAGAGTTCTTAATATATTTTTAAAATTTCAACATTTTTTTTTAGTTTTGATATAATTAATTATAAAATGATTAGTACTTATAATTTTTTAAGAAGACACATGAATATATATATTAAGTTACAGTTGGAGCCTTGTAGCACGTTCTTACATGAAGTAGCTGAATCTGTTAGAACATTTTTATATGCCAAATAAATTTTTACCAACAATGTCAATAATTGTATTGTAGGAAATTAAAAATTAAGCTAGAGTTGTTGTATTAAATAAATTAAACCTGACGTTTAGAGAACATACTTTAATTTGATTATAAGCAGTCGATTTCAACCAATTAAAGAGCATAAGCAAGGCATATCCTAGGAGCTCATGTAAAAATTCGTGAGTTTATAATCTTATTTTATTTAAATATTTTAAAATAACATTATAAAAATAGATTTTACATATTTTATTATTAAAATTAAATAAATTTAATTAAACACCCTCTTATATGATTCTTCGTTTTGCAAGTTAATTACTATGAACAACTGTTTATCAAACAAAGCAACAATAAGTCTTTAACATAAGAATCTTGTTGAATTTAGTTGTGCGAGTATGTAACCTCAATGAGGATGACGTGAAAATTGAAGTAACTTTAATTATATTAATTTAATTTTAAATAAAATGATATTCAAATCAAATTGAAAATTAACCCAACCAAATAAATCTTGGCATAGGAATCAAATTTTGGCCGGGTAATACTCACCAAAGACAATCATGTAATAATTTCCTGAGAACTGAGATCATGATTAGGGCATCATTGATGGAAGATCCCACAACTTTTCTTCATCTTGACACGTATCCCCTCTTGAAATGATAGGACAACTGAGTATTATCTAAACTAAAGCTGCCGTCCAGTGAACCCAACCCCATACACAAATCCCACTCAATCTGTCATACAAATTGGTCAACTTTTTCCTATTCCTATGTATTAGTTAATTATTTTTAGTGTGTTTAATCGCTTCAACAACATGACATTCTTCCCTTTTCTTGCAAAAGAATGAACAAATTCTTTTCTTTTGTCATTACTTTGAGCTCTATTCTATATCTTATTATGGACTAATTAATTGATAGTTGAAGCCTTAATACACGCTCAATGTGTATTTGTAAATGTGGAGTAAATGGTAATGATGTAAGAATATGGGCAAAAGGATGTTTTTCCGCCTTTTACTATTCAAAATAGTGATCCAAATACTTTGGATATATGATTTTTATACGTGTTGGTTTTTAATTAAAAATTAAAATTTGGACGACCTATTTTGACCGCATGGATATATTCGTCAGTAGGCAATAAGATTGAAATTTATATTAAATTTTAATTACTTAAATATTGAATGATTTTTATTAGAACTCTCAGAGATCTTAATTAGTTTTTTAATTTCAATTGAATCCTTTTTATGCAACTTGTCAGTATGAACTCTGTTATGTACGATCGATCATATGAATCCTTTGATTAATACATGACAACTTAAGAATTCCTCAAATCAGATAATCACATAATTAAAGTGACATTTCTCATTCCCTATAGAGAAAAATACGACAATTAAAATTCTAGACTGAATTTCTTTAGGATAGATCAAATAAACATATTTTTCTTTGCAAAATAACAACTATACGAGAAAAGACTTACTATGTTTATAATGAAAATAGAAGAGATTATGTATACGACAAAAACAAGGGATGGGCATCTAATTTTGTTTGTGTTAATTGAGGAGAGAGATACAATGAATGCAATAATGTTTTAAACATGTTGAAATGATATACATACATGTATGTGTTGCAGTTGTTATCAAGAGATATATAGTGCACAGTACAACTGGAACAGAATTAAAAAAATCGACCAGACTTATTTTGACATCATTGTCCAACTAACTTCGGTAGGACTGTATATCCTTTGACATTTGGGTTAAATTAAAAGATTGGTACGCGTAATTCCAATTACACCCTTGATATAGACGAGTTTATATTGGACAAATTTTAATAATTCTAATAATTTTTTAGATTCCACCCAAATTCGCTTAACCAACCAAAATCAATTCAACCCGATCCATGATGAGAAGGCCTTTTCCAAGATATGTAGTTTGGGACTTCAAATTAGGAGATCTTTTTTTAAAGCAAAGTTAAAGAAAGAATATCTAATTAGTTATATATTCATTATATTTGTCTACGTTTGACTAGAGGTTCGCCTATTTGATTAGGGTTTGTGTGGACTTAATTAGCTCTCAAATTACAATAAAATACTTATAAGTTATAACTCATTTTTGAGATTAAAGTTATATAAGTTTTGACATTCATTTTCTACGGTCGCTCCGATTTTGTAAATTTTTTTCTTATTTGCTTGTGAATTTACTCATGAATTAAATAAATTTTAATATCAAATTTTGGTTTTTTATTCTTCACTTGTGTGTGTGTGTGTATTTTCTTTTACATTGAAAGATAGATTTCATTGCATATAAAAAATGATTACATCAGAGAGATAAATTGGGATTTGATCATCCTACTTGATACATTCAATTCTAGCAACAGAAGCTCTAACAAGACTATGAGCTACTTAATTCGCTGAACATCGAGTGAAACAAATACTAAAATGAGTAAGCTTATTCAAGATAATTTTACAATATGAGATAATAAAATAAAAATATAAGATAAATCAACATACTCTTGAACTATTACATTAACAACAACAAATGCATAAGCTCAAAAATCACACTTGAAAGAGACATACTCTTTATCCAACTCAAGGCTTCACTTGTATATAAATCATTAGGCAACACGATTTTTTGATAACACGTCCCATGCCTAAAAAGATACTTTTAGAAACCAATATATCTAAAAGGAAGAAAAAGGAAAAACTTCAAGAATCTTAAGTCTTAACCCACTTTTGGAGTTTGAAGCGGTCAAGGATTTTTTTCCTCGGAAAATGAATTTCCAAACTCCACTTTTCTTCGTGTCATCATTGGGGCGCACCACCGTTAATGCGTACCGTCCAACTGACGGCCATTTGCCTTCCACTTGTAAATGCGAACACGTGTCCAATTCTGTATTAAATTAACACGCAAATGACTTAAAGGAAGCAAGTCAACTTTAGGAAGTTCGGTTTTGGGCCAATCCTATCATGTGGGATTGTGAGGGTTATCACTTATCCGTTGTTGTATAGGTGTGTCTTGAAGTCGCGCATAATAAGATTTATTCATTACAAAAGGATTTTTTTGAAATCCATTCAATAAAATTATGATAAATGTATTGATATAAGAGAATTATCTAAAGCGGTATTTACTAAATTTGATAATAACTCAAAATGCTCATTTTCACTATAAAAAGATTTAGATAATAACTCAAAATTCAAACTTATTTTATCTTTAAAATAACTCAAACTACGACTCTAATATCTCTCTCGTTCTTTTTATTTTTTTGCAAGTTATTACTTCTATCATGATTTGATTTAATTAAATTTATTTAAATAATCTTATTTGAATTTTATAAAATATTAGACTTTATTCTTGAAGTAAGCAAGATATTTGAATAAGATAAATTAAAATTATTGATTTTATAAGATATTAATAATAATAATTTTACAGTTAATATGAATAAAATTAGAGAAATCTATTAAAATTTTAAGGCTCAATGGACTTTTCTGAGAGGAGCTTATAAATTTCTTACATCTTATTTTTTGATCATATATTATTTTTTTGAAGTATTACTAAAATATTCTACAATTTTTTATAAACTACTAAAAAGAATTTAAAGATACTTTGAAAAACTTACAAATTCATCCAAATATCTGGTTATCTTCATGTTATTAAGAGGTAATGGCTAATATCAATACATTAACATTCAATAAAGAATTTCCTTTGAGTTAGTGTGCTATCCAAAAATAAATAAATAAATAAATTTGAGCGATTATTTTAAGCAAAGAAATATGAGAAATAAGATCCTTTATAACAAGTATTTTCTTCTAAACCTCGTGAGGGGGGGGAACAAAAAAGTTAAGGTAATTTGTATTACATTTTCTCCTTGAACCCTTGACCCACACGCCCCAAATGCAATTGGTACAATTGTTTGAAAATCTTCATTTGAAATTAATCAACCTAATTTCCTCCCAATTTAATACGTCGAGTGACTTTCCCAAATGACCAAAAGGTCCAAAAGCCACTCTCTCCAGCCCTCTCTCTCCCACGCCGCCCACTAACCCCTCCAAAATTGAATACTATATATTCAACACACATCATCAACCTCAAACATCTCCTCTCTCTCTCTCTCTCTCTCTCTGGCGATTAAAGTAAAAAAAAAAAAAAATGGCTTATTTTTCTTCCATAAGCAAGTTCGTGAGATCGTCTCTTCCCATAGCAGATGCGTCGTCATGGTACTGCGCCGTCGTTTTGTTGGCCCTCATCCTCTTCGGTGGTTCGCTGAGGGAAAGCTATAATTATGATCAAGAGGCGGCGGATGTGATGCGGCGTCAGCAGCAGCTGCGGCCGTGCGACGAAATATATGTCGTCGGAGAAGGCGAAACTCTGCACACCATCAGCGACAAGTGCGGCGATCCTTTCATCGTCGAGAGGAATCCTCATATTCATGATCCTGACGATGTTTTCCCAGGCCTTGTAATAAAGATCACTCCAAATCCTAAGAGGGTTTAAACTCTATACTATGAATCTATACAGTCTGTTCGATAAGAAGCAGATAGCTAGGTGCTTTAATTTCCTTTTTTTTTTTTTTAACCTTTTTTTTTTTTTTTTTAGCGTTTTGATACGTATACAAAATTATAAGACCTGCAGCATACATGAATATAGTTCTACTTTTTGTTTTTATTTTTCGCTCTTTTTTGAACTTGTGACACTTGTTGTTCCCATGAGTTCAGAATTGTGATAGAAACCTTCCAGGCTTGTAGAGTTTATTCTGTTTATTTTTTATTTTTTATTTATTTTTCCTTTCAGCAAGGTGTGAGATTCAGAGATTGGACCCTTTATTTCAATAGTTATTTTTTATTTGTTCAATATTTAGGATTTTCATTCCAATTTTGGTTGATTTTCATGTATTATTACGAGGGAATATATCTTCGTAGGCAACCGCTTTGGTTATTGTGAAGGGTCACATGGTAAATTAACTCATTAATTATTAAATAAGTTTGTTTTATTTTTTATTAATTTAAACTTTCGAACAAATTGTTAGGGGCAACACTTAGGTCCCGTCTGGTTTTATTTTTATTTTCATTTTTTATTTCAAAAATAGTTAGTGAAAATGAGTTTGTATTTGAACGTGGTGTTGAAAAAATAACAATTCTGTTGAATTTCATAGATTTGTAAATAGAAAGAGATAGTGAATAATAAAATAGAGAAAAAAGATATATAAATTATTCGGGAATACATTTTGAAAATAAAAGCGAGTAAAGTGAAAATATATAAAAAGTGATTGATTTTATTTTTAAATAGTATAAAATGTGAAAATGAGGTATGGCAATGAAACAAGCTGGCTTTATGCTCCATTTGTTTTCAGGCTTTATGCTCCATTTGTCTAATGATATTTGTTGGGTAATCAATTGGGATTCATTAATTAATCTACACGTGGCATTAATAAAAAAATTGATCCATACTCGCATTATTGACATTTCACGTAATATTTGGACATTATGGATACTGTTTGAAACATGACAATACTTTCGAAGGGTCAAGCTGCCGTGCACATCTTAAATTAGGTCTTGAAAGTTAGTGAGATTTGAGAGGCTAAACTGACTGCAATTTCTATTGAGAAACTATATACTTTGTTATTTTATTGACTAAATTATTTCATTAATCTTGAAGTAATATAAGAGGAAATTAAAATTCTTCTGAAGAGATCTTGGACTCCACGTATACGCTAAAAAATTTGAAAATATAGTGGGGATTAATGAATGAAGCATACGGCAAGTCCACGAGACTAATTTAGTTATGCGTAGTTATGATGTGTAACATAATTATAAATTAGAGAAATGTTCTTGTCTTGACTTAAACATGCCCTCATGGCAAAGTTATTTACGAAAAATATTATTATATTGAAATTAATTATATTCAATTAACCATATATCAAGTGTTGTTGTGTATTTAGAGGGTGTTTGGGTGAGATTATAAACTACTTAAAATATTTTATGAGATATTTAAAAGCTTATAAGATGATAAAAAATGTTTGGTAAATATTTTTTAAATAACTTATAAGATCCTAAAATAAGATGTTAGCATCTTATAAGCTCTTTTTAAAAAAGTAGAGAGATCTCAGCTTATTTTTAAATTTTTAACAAACTCATTTATTTTTAATCATTTTAATTACAAAATTACCATTACTAACATCTTAAGAGCTCCAGAATATTATTTTATCCAAAAACTTCAACAATTTATTTTAAAAATAAGATTTAACATCTTATAAGCTTCAAAATTCTCTTATAAGATGTAGGAGCTTATAAGATATTTTAAATAAGTTTAGCCAACCACCCTCTTAATGTAATTTAATTTTTTAAACTGTCATCAATCACATAATAAGTATAATTCACTTATTGTGTGTGATGTTGGAAGAAATGATGTCATTATATTTGTTGTTGGTTGTCAGGCTATAAGGGTTGAGACTAAGTACAACATGTAATAGTGAAATTGTACGTTAGGTTTGAGTGGGAGAAGGTAATTAGATTGAGATCTCTTGAAAAATTCTTCCATACATTAAATGAGACCGGATATTTATAGGATTGGATTGAATTGGCGTGTACTACTCAATGTGGATGGTTGTTTTCTATACACATGGTGTCCTTGAATGAATAGGATTTTGCTCTTATATTCGAAGTCGGGTTGGGTAATACTGACCCAATCCGCTTAATAAAATCAGAATCTTTCAGAATTTTTTTGTCAATGCATCTACTTTTAAAGCTATTTTTGTCTTTTAATAATCGTATTCATTATCAATGTGATTCATTTTAAATACTCCATTCCAATTAGAATTTTACAAAACCTACGTATTTAGGATCTTGGGATATATAAAAATGCTGAGTTGAATTAGTCAATTTATTCGCCTTGTACTTGTTGTTGGGTTATGTCAGTATGCATGCATTTTATAGTCTAATTTATGGGTCATTAGGGAATCTAAAATTGCTAGATAGTGGCATAGTGTGATCAACATAGCCCCCTTGAAAATGTTTTGTGGTGAAGAATGAGACTTATCACTAAACAACAGATTTATTGGCGGGGGTAGGGATGTTTAGAGCTTATGAGGAGAATGTTGATTTCTTAATTGTTGGGAAAAGGTGACGAGGAAGAGCCAAAAACAAGCTAAACAACAAAATGGTCATTTCAACTTCTAGAGGTTGAGTTGGTCCACTGCTGATTTCTTTCACATTTGTCCCTCGTCCATTAAGACAACAATATTTTTAATTTTTTTTTTTATATATAGAAGAATCTTTGCTGGTTCATTAACTATTATGTGAGATTGTTCAAGAGGTTTTTGTCCAAATGATAGAAGTTTCACATTTAAAATATAAGATAAGTGGTTTAGACTTGTGTGTATATAAATTTAAAAAAAAAAAAAAAAGGAAAGAAAAATTATTTTTTTGCAAGTGTAGTAGTTTACCATTAGATTATCCTATTGTCTCGAGATAACTAAATTTGATTGTGCTTTTTTTAATTGATTATGCTCATAATTGTGCAATTACAGTTGTCAATGAAGCTAATTTTAATTTAAATTTGATTTGAATTCGATTCGATTATTTACGTTCTTTAATCGATAAAAGATTCGATGGATATGATCCAATTAAAAAAGTTCACAATCAGAAATAAATGAAGCGAATATAAATATAGCTCGATCTCATCCATTGATAATCCAAATTCGAATATATTTAGTATTATACATATATAGTATTATACATATGTATACACAGGGTCCTATAATAATGCCAATATGAATATTTGAATGAAGGAAGTAATGAACTCCTATGCAATATATCAAATCACGTGTTTTTCATATAAATTGTTAGATTTTGAGCTTATTTATATCATAATTACATCACTTGTTTCTCTATTTTTATAAAAAAAAAAAAATGATGTGGGAAGAATAATGAGTAGGAGCCAAATGCAATAATATGGCAAGAATGCAATGCAAATCTCGATTTGATCCAAATAAGTTTCTTTTTTATAAAATTTGAGTCTATAGTTAGTTGATTGAATAATCAAGTATAACTATGTATTTATAATGCCAAATAAGTACTATTATCAACAACGGAACCTAAAATGTAATGATTTGGTGAATGAATGTGATTAAATTAAAATATATTGTTGCTTTTAAGTGATCAATAGACTTGAAAATTTATTCATTAATATGTTGTATATTTTTTTAAAGGATAATTATTTTGAATATGAATTCTACTAAATTTTTAGAAAAATAATAAACATATGATAATTTTTAAAATATTCAAATTTGGATTTTTTTTTTAATATCCGACGGATATCTAATTTTTATTTGGATCCGAATACGGGTATACCAACTACAGATCCGATGGATCTTGAATCGAATTTGAATATGACATATTACTTTCGAATTCAAACTTGAATTCATTATGATTTGATTCGAATCCGACCGATTCACAATCATGTGTGCAATGACTCTAGGAAATAAATCCATGTCCTGGACCTGACGAGGAAGGCCCATTACTAATCCTGGTGAAATTCTACGTGCGAGCCTGATTTTGATTCTTTTAAGGTCCAGTGGCCACAGGAATGGGACAACGGACCAAGTTAAATCTTGAAAGTTACTTGGGCCAAGACAGACAATATAGCATGAAATGGCCTTAGCCCATATTACGGCTGTCGCAAGGCAAAGATATTGTAAGATTAATTATCAAATCACCGCTTTTAACAAAAGGGATCAGCACTAGAAAAAAGCAACATTGATGATAATATATTAAGTGATAGTTCTTTTATAATAATAATTTTCACAAATTTAATAGCTAGAGTTGTATTTAACAATAGTAATTTACAATGACAATAAAAATTTATCATAAATCAACAGTGATAATTTTGTTGTTATTGTAAATAGGTCATTAATCGTCAATATATTAATTGTTGTCACTATTGATTAATATTATAGCAAAATTAAAATTAGAATTAAAATTTCGTTGAGGGCTAAAATAAACCTAGATAAGCTTCCCAATGCCATGCAAAGTTCTTAGTGCCCGTTTGATTTTGTTGTCAAAACTCTTTTCTATTTTCTCCTGAAAATAAAAATAGAAAGCTATCAACTTATTTTTTATTGTCATAGACATTTTCATTCTCAACACATTTTTTCAAACACACTCTTACACTCTATCTCTCTATTTTCATACTATATTTTCTCCTACTCTTATTTACACGACTTTGAATACAAAAACAAAACAATATCCAAATACAACTCATTTTCAACTCTACATAATCATTTCATTTTAAACAAAATATCCAAAACATAGCGGGGGGTTATGCTTTAAGTTAGTCTCATTATATTGAGAAGATTTTAAATAAGTTTAAACACTTGAATATAAAAGAAGCTAGAACCCCATTTGATGCCTCATCAAAATTAAAGAAAAATGAGGGAAGAGCTATAGCTCAACTAGAGCATTCTAGTGCTATCGGAAGTCTAATGTATGCTATGCATTGCACTAGGCCAGATATTGCGTATGCAATGTGCGCACTTTCTAGATTTACTCACAGTCCAAGTAGTGACCATTGGAAAGGTATCACTAGAGTTTTTGGTTATCTTAAGCACACACAAAATCTGGGAATATTTTATAATCAATTTCCTATGGTGTTAGAAGGATTCTTTGATGCTAGTTGGATAACTAGTGTAAATAATAATAAATCTACCACATGATGAATTTTTTGTATTGGTGGAGGAGTAGTTTCATGGGCATCTAAGAAACAAACTTGCATTACGAACTCCACTATGGAAGCCGAGTTTATTGCTTTAGCAGAGCAGGCAAAGAGGCAAAATGGCTGAGAAATTTGCTATTAGATATTAAGTTGTGGCCACAACCTATGCTAGCCATTTCTTTGCATTGCGATAGTCAAGCAACAATGTCTCGGGCATTTAGTAAAATATATAATGGAAAATCTAGACATATTGGCTTAAGACATGAATATGTTAGAGAATTAATCTCAGAGGGCATAATAACTATAGTCTTTGTGAGATCACAAAGAAATCTAGCGGATCCGTTAACAAAAGGGCTCTCAAGGGATTTAGTCATCAGTACTAGAAAAGGAATGGGACTAAGTCCTTTGTTCTAGAAAATAAATAAATAAATAGTCACCGGTAGTGGGAACCCTACCTTATTTCTAGAACTACCACTAGTTAGAAGGTTTAAAGGGTAATAACAAGCTACTGATTAGTGATTAAGGAAACACTAGAGGTTTGCATTTCAAAGTGTTGAATATAAAAGGAGGATGAGTTATGAACTCTTAATGAAGAAAACAAATTTATATCTCAGTGACATGGAAGGTCTTCACCTAAGTGAACACAAGAAGTGGTGCCGCTTCTAATAAAAGTTTGGATGACTTTTATAAGTGTTCATGATCCTAGGATGGAGCACAAGGCCATGTACGTGCTTAAATTTTCGGTGAACTTTTGGAAGCGAGATAAGGTCTTGTGTGCAATATTTCCAATTAAAATATATAAAATCTTGGTTTAAGCTACGGCCACCACTGATTTTGTTTTAACTTTGAAGTATTTGCACTAATAGAAAGTTTAATTCGAAAGACACTTTCTACTATGCAAGAACTTAGGAAGAGTATGGATTTATCAAATTACAAGTTAAGTGGGGGATTGTTATAATATATATATATATATATATATTGTAGCTTGGAATTTGAGTTTGAATATAAGTATGTTTGTCCCACATTGTAAAAGTAAGAAAATCTCCTCTATTTTATAAAGAATAACACACTTCATAGTTTGAATTAAGACTTGGAGGGAAAGAATAGAGGAAAGCCAAAAGTATATTATTATATATTTAAATTAATTCACTTGGCACTTGGACACGTGCCATGTGTGTTTAAGAAAATATTATTTTCTTTTGCAGGAAATTAATTTCAGGTAAGAAAATAATTTTAATTTCTTTTAAGAAATTAGTCACGTGTCCTTCTGAAGAATTGCGATTTTTCAAGCATACATTAAAGGTTGTGTCTTCTTAAGAAATAGTTATATTTATATGATACAACTACTGGGAATTATTATAATACTTCAGAAAGGATGTCTTCTACTAATATAAATATAGCTCAGCATGAGTGTCAGAAACATATACTTTTTCTACAAAATAAGTCCTTCCTTTCTTCTCTATTCAAATTTTCTCATATACTCAAAAGCTTTCTAAAAGGTCTTGAGGGAAATCTTCGAAAT
Source organism: Jacaranda mimosifolia (assembly GCA_018894105.1). NCBI lineage: Eukaryota > Viridiplantae > Streptophyta > Magnoliopsida > Lamiales > Bignoniaceae > Jacaranda > Jacaranda mimosifolia. The sequence continues at coordinate 31,948,327 of CM032125.1, read as the reverse complement.
TGTTATTCGCAGATTTCGGGTGATTTTGTTGTGTCCTAAAAATGAATTATTATTTCAACCCGATAGTAAACTCATAATAGGGGGCAATAATCACTTTAAGAAAAATGTGTTCACGCTTAAGGCCACATACTTATTTATAGCCAATTCCATAAATTCTTCTAACACTCCCACTTTTTGAGTTTTAAGCGGTCAAGGATTTTTTTCCTTGGAAAATGAATTTCCCAAAAACCACTTTTCTTCGTGTCATCATCGGGGCGCACCACCGTTAATGTGTACCGTCCAACTGACGCCCATTTGCCTTCCACTTGTAAATGTGAACACGTGTCCATTTCTGTATTAAATCAAAACGCAAAATTTAGGGGTGTCAATTTGTGCGGGTTGGACGGGTTCCGATTGGGTTAAGGTAGAGGTGTAATATAAAAATACCAAACCTAAACCCAACCCAATCCAACCCGATATTAAATCCAAAATGCTCAACTCTAATCTAACCCATAAAATTTCGTATCGAGGTCGGGTTGACTTGAACCTGATAAATCTGACCCAACCCAACCTAACTTGATCTATTTATTTTATTTTTCATATTTATAAATTCCAACATCATAATTCAGTAGAAATTTGATCTACAATAAAATCTAAAATTTGGCACAATAATTAAGGTTTAAAAAACACAATAACTTGTCACGTCATGAGTACTCCAAATACAAAAAAAATAACAAACTATTGTTCAATTAACAATTTTGATGACAACCATCAAATGATCAAAATGAATAATTAACTACAAAATAGTAGAAATTAAAGTCGAACAAAAACATATCGAATTCAATTGTCTTTGAATTGGAAGAATGGAAGTGTTATTACTTATTTGTTAATAATGTTATTGTAATTTGTAAATTTGTAAATTGTAATTGAATTTTCAAAATTTAGATTTTTGGATATATATATATATATGTATTATTTATATTTTATTTTAATTAGTTAAATTTTTCGGGTTGGGTCAGGTTTATTGGATTATTGGGTCACCCATTTATTTTTTTCAAGTTACGTGGGTTGACCCAAAAATAACCCAACCTTTTTTTTTCTTTTTTTTCTCTCGGGTCATTTTCGGGTTTGACTCAATTTGACCCGAACCCGAAAACCCCAAATTCAAACCTGATTTTTTTCAGGTGGGTCATTGTCGTGTTATTGAGTTGGGTTTGATTTTGACACCCTTTACGCAAATGACTTAAAGGAAGCAAGTCAAGCAAGATATTTGGATAAAATAAATTAAAATTATTGATTTTATAATATATCAGTAAGGACAATTTTATAGTTAATATGAATAAAATTAGAGAAATTTATTGAAATTTTAAGGCTAAACAGACTTTTCTAATTAGAGGAGCTTATAAATTTCTTACATCTTATTTTTTGATCATATATTATTTCTTAGAAGTATTACTAAAATATTCTACAATTCTTTATAAACTACTAAAAAAATTTAAAAATACTCTGAAAAACTTACAAGTTACAAATTCATCCAAACATCTGGTTATCTTCATGTTATTCAGAGGTAATGGCTACAATCATCACAATAACATTCAATAAAGAATTTCCTTTGAATTAGTGTGCTACCCACCAAAAATAAAAATAAAAAAAATTGAGTGATTATTTTAAGCAAAGAAATATGAGAAATAAGATCCTTTTATAACAAATATTTTCTTCTAAACCTCGTGAGGGAGAAAAAAAAGTTAAGGAAATGTTTGGTTATGTTTCCCCAAAACAATATAAACATAACCAAACTTATTCTCATTTTCCCTTCAAAACACATATTTTTTAATATATATACATACATATTATATATATATTATATTTTTTATTATTATTCTAACATTAAAAAAATCTCTCAATTTTATTTTCACCTCAAAAACCCAACAAAAAATATCTCCTTCAAAACATAAACAAACATACCAAAAAAGAACTTTCACATTTTTCAATAATTCATTCTCTCAAAACACACAATAAACATATAATAAAATCAAACAAAAAAACATTACCAAACATTCCCTAAGGTAATTTGTATTACATTTTCTCCTTGGACCCTTGATCCACACGCCACAAATGCAATTGGTACAATTGTTTGAAATTCTTCATTTGAAATTAATCAACCTAATTTCCTCCCAATTTGATACATCAAGTGACTTTCTCAAATGACCAAAAGGTCCAGAAACCACTCTCTCTCCCACGCCGCCCACGAACCCCTGTAAAATTGAATACTATATAATTAATACACATCATCAACCTCAAACAACTCGTCTCTCTCTCTCTCTCGATTACAAAGAAAAAAATGGTTTATTTTTCTTCCATAAGCAAGTTCGTGAAATCGTCTCTTCCGATAGCAGATGCGTCATCATGGTACTGCGCCGTCGTTTTGTTGGCCCTCATCCTCTTCGGCGGTTCGCTGAGGGAAAGCTATAATTATGATCAAGAGGCGGGGGATGTGGTGCGGCGTCAGCAGCAGCTGCGGCTGTGCGACGAAATATATGTGGTCGGAGAAGGCGAAACTCTGCACACCATCAGCGACAAGTGCGGCGACCCTTTTATCGTCGAGAGGAATCCTCATATTCATGATCCTGACGATGTTTTCCCAGGTCTTGTGATAAAGATCACTCCAAATCCTAAGAGGGTTTAAACTCTATACAGTCTGTTCGATAAGAAGCAGATAGCTAGGTGCTCTAATTTCGTTTTTTTTTTTTTTCCCTTTTCTTTGTTAGCGTTTTGATACGTATACAAAATTATAAAACCTGCAGCGTACATGAATATAGTTCCAATTTTTTTTTTTGGCTCCTTTACTTGTTGTTCCCATGACTTCAGAATTGGGATAAAAGAATTAGTAGAGACCTTCTGGGGCTTGTAGAGTTTATTCTGTTTTTTTTTTTTTTTTGGTTATCCTTTCAGCAAGGTGTGAGATTCGACCCTTTATTTCAATAGTTATTTTTTTATTTGTTCAATATTTAGGGTTTTCATTCCAATTTTGGGGTAAATAGTAGAAATAGAACCGTAATTATGGTCAATATTGCGAACTGAAATTTGAAGTGATATTAAAATAGGATCAAAATTTATTAAAATATAAAAGGAAAAAAAGAAGAACGACCACCAAAAATACCGTCAGGTGATTGCTAGCGTAGCGCCTACGTCAGTGTTTCACGTATGTGCCATGCAAGTAATTATCATCGGTGTTGATTGTATTTTTCGATGATCACTATTTTTTTTAAAATAAATTTTAATCATACTTTAATATCATTTCAAATTTTTGTCTTAAAACGCGAAATTGCTATAACTAGGTCATACTTTTGTAATTTTCCCCCAATTTTGTTTGATTTTCATGTATTATTACAAGGTAATATATCTTCATAGGCAACCGCTTTGGTTATTGTGAACGGTCACATGGTAAATTAACTCATTAATTATTAAATAATTTTGTTTTATTTTTTTATTAATTTAAACTTTCAAACAAATTGATTAGGGGCAAGCTCTTAGATCCCGTTTGGTTTTATTTTTATTTTCAGTTTCACCATTTTCAAAATTTTAAAAAATAATTAGTGAAAATAAATTAAAAATAAGTTTGTATTTGAACGTGGCATGTTGAAAAAAAATTGATTATGTTGTTCGTAAATTGTAAGTAGAAAGAAATAGTGAATAATAAAATAAAGAGAGAAAAAAATATAAATTATTGGGAAATGTATTTTGAAAATAAAAATAAAAATAAAAATGATGATGACATCTGTGAAAAAAGGAATGTGTGTGAAATATAAAAATATGGTATGAAAATGAAACTAAATGGTCCTGCATAATATTTGGACATTTTGGATACTATTTGATACATGACAATATTTTCGAAGGGTCAAGCTGCCGTGCTCATCTGTCTTGAAAGCTAGGTGACATTTGAGAAACTAAACTGATTAAAATTTTTATTGAGAAGCTATATACTTCGTTATTTTATTGACTAAATTATTTCATTAATCTTGAAGTAATAGAAGAGGAAATTAAAATTCTTCTGAAGAGATCTTGGACTCCACGTATACGCTAAAAAATTTGGAAATATAGTGGGGATTCATGAATGAAGCATACTGCAAGTCCACGAGACTAATTTAGTTATGCGTAGTTATGATGTGAAAGATAATTACAAATTAGCGAAAATGCCAATTTTAGCAACGAATTTTCTTTTCTTGACTTAAACATGCCCTCATGGCAAAGCTATTTACAAAAAATATTATTTATATTAAAATTAATTATATTCAATTAACCATATATCAAGTATTGTTGTGTATTTAATGTAATTTTTTAAACTGTCATTAATCATATAATAAGAATAATTTAATTATTGTGCGTGATATTGGAAGAAATAACGTCATTATATTTGTCGTTAGTCAACTTCCTTTATTTGACCAAGGATTGGGGCTTTGGTTAGGCTATACGGGTTGAGACTGAGTACAATATGTAGTCATGAAATCGTAGATTAGGTTTGAGTGGAAGAAGGTAACTAGATTGAGATCTCTTGAAAAATTGTCTTCCATACATTACATAAGAGGATATTTATAGAATTGGATTGAGTTAGCAGTGTATTATTCATTTGAGACGGATGGCTTGTCTCTATACACATGACATTCTTGAATGAATAGGATTTTTTGCCTATATTCCGAGTCAGGTTGGATGGTGACCCAATTTACTTAAAAAATGTTGGTCTTTCAGCATCTATTTTTAAAGATATTTTTGTCTTTTAATAATCTTATTCATTACCAATGTGATTCATTTTAAATACTCCATTAATTCCAATTAGAATTTTACAAAACCTACGTATTTAGGATCTTGGAATATATAAAAATGGTGAGTTGAATTAGTCAATTTATCCGTCTTGTACTTGTTGATGGGTTACGTGAGAATGCGTGCATTTTTATAGTCTAATTTATGGTTCACTAGGGACCCTAAAATTGCTAAATAGTGGACCTCATTAAAATTGCTAGATAGTGGCATAGTGTGATCAAGAGAGCCCATTTGAAAATGTTTAGTGGTGAAGAATGAGACTTGTCACTAAACAACAGATTTATTGGCGGGGGTGGGGATGTTTAGAGTTCTACGAGGAAAATGTTTGATTTCTTAATTGTAGCGAAAAGGTGAGGAGGAAGAGCCAAAAACAAGCTAATCAACAAATGGTCATTTCAACTATTAGAGGGTGAGTCGGTCTACTGCTGATTTCATTCACATTTGTCCCTCTTCCATTAAGATATTTTTAATTTTTTTTATAGAAAAATTTTTGCTCGTTCATTAACTATTATGTGAGATTTGTCAAGAGGTTTCTGTCTAATGATATAAGTTTTACACTTAAAATATAAGATCAGTGGTTTAGACCTATGTGCATATAAATTTAAAAAAGAAAGAAAGAAAGAAAGAAAAATATTTTTTTGCAAGTGTAGAAGTTTACCATTAGATTATCCTATTGTCTCAAGATAACTAAATTTGATTGTGCTTTTTGTAATTGATTATGCTAATAATTGTGCAATTAGGGCTGTCAATGAAGTGGATTTTAATCCGAATTCGATTCGATTATTTAAGATTTTTAACTGATAAAATATTCAACGGATATGATCCAATTAAAAAAGTTCGTAATCTGAAATAAATGGAGCAAATATAGATATGACTCAATTTGATCCATTAATAATATGAATCCGAATATATTTAATATTATACATATGTATACATAGGATCCTATAATAATGCCAATGTGGATATTTGGACAAAGGAAGTAACGAATTTATATGCAATATATCAAATCATATATTTTTCATATAAATTGTTAGATTTTGATTTATTTATATCATAATTACATCACTTGTTTCTCTGTTTTATCACAAAAAATGATGCGGGAAGAATAATGAGTAGGAGCTGAATGCAATAATATGACAAGAATGCAATGCAAATCTCGATTTGATCAAAATGAGTTTCTTTTTTATAAAATTTTGAGTCTATAGTTAGTTGATTGAATAATCAAGTATAACTGTGTATTTATAATACCAAATGAATACTATTATCAACAACGAAACTTAAAATGTGATGATTTGGTGAATGAATGTGATTAAATTAAAATCTACTGTTGCTTTTTAGTAATCAATATACTTGAAAATTTATTCATTAATCTGTTGTGTATTTTTTTTTTAAGGATAATTGTTTTGGATTTGAATTCTACTAAATTTTTAGAAAAATAATAAATATTTTACGATTTTTGAAATATTCAAATTTGAATTTTTTTTGGATATTCGATGGATATCTGATTTTTATTTGGATCCAAACACAAGTATACCAACTACAGATTCGATGGATCTTGAATCGGATTAGGATCTGACATATTACTTTTGAATTTAAATTTGAATCTATCATGATCTGATCCAAATCCGACCCATTGACAATCCTATGTGCAATGACTCTAGGAAATAAATCCATGTCCTGGACCTGACGAGCAAGCTCGATTACTAATCCTGGTGAATTCTATGTGCGAGCCCTGATTTTGATTCTTTTAAGGTCCACTGACCACAGGAATGGGACAACGGACCAAGTTAAATCTTGAAAGTTATTTGGGCCAACACAATCAATATAGCATGGAATGGCCTGAGCCCATATTAGGGTTGTCGCAAAGGCAAAGATATTGTAAGATTAATTATCAAATCACCGCTTTTAACAAAAGGAAACAGCACTAGAAAAAAGAAACATTGATGATAATATACTAGGTGATAGTTTTTTTATAATAATAATTTTCACAAATTTAATGGCTAGAGTTGTATTTAATAAATAAAAATGTTTTACAGTGACAATAAAAATTTATCATAAATCAACAGTGATAATTTTATTGCTATTGTAAATAGGTCATTAATCGTCAATATATTAATTGTTGTCACTATAGATTAATATTATAGCATTAAAATTAGAATTAAAATTTAGTTGAGGGCGAAAATGAACCTAGGTAAGCTTCCCAATGCCATGCAAAGTTCTTAGTGCCCGTTTGATTTTGTTTTCAAAACTCTTTTCCATTTTCTCCTAAAAATGAAAATAGAAAACTATCAACTTATTTTTTATTGACACAGACATTTTCATTCTCTAACACTTTTCCAAACACCCTCTTATACTCTCTCTCTATTTTTACACTATATTTTCTCCTACTCTTATCTACACAACTTTTAATAAAAAACAAAATAATATCCAAATACAACTCATTTTCAACTCTATATAATCATTTCATTTTAAACAAAATATCCAAAACAACATTTCATTTTCAAAATCACACTTATAATTAATTTTTCACTATTTAATTTTCACAAAAATTGAAAATACCTCCAAAAAACAAAACTAAACGGTCTCTAGCCATTCATAAGTTTTCTGCATATCCGGAGATCCACCAGACCACGTCCTTGCCAGCAGATAAGCTGTTAATTAAGTCCCGCCACTTTTCTTCGGTTCTTTATCTTCAGAAGATATCGAGTCCCAGAATGTCTTAACGAAAAGCATGTCCTTAGTTTTCTCACTTCCAACACTTTTTTCTTACATTTATGAATATTGTTTGAAACAGGTTAGGGGAATACGCCCACAGGTTCGGCCCTGTGCGCATTTCAACAAACTCGGGATGAAATCTTTATGTGAAATGGAGCAAATATAATTTCGTTCAACTATAATTTTCCTCTCATTCTTCAGCTCCTCCCCGAAAAGCGTGTTTCCAAAATCTTTGTGCCATAAAGAATGTTTTGTCTCTTTTATCGCTGAGTTCTTTATAAAAAGAAGGGTTGTTTATGGATCTGTTTCTGTGCAGAAAACAGTTCTAATTGGTTCAAGAATAATTTGTTCGTTCTTCGTTTGTTGTAATTCTTGGAAACATGGCTGTCGGGAATTGGTTTCCCGTTTTTGCAGCAGCTTCTCTTGGGATTTCAATCTTCATTGTTTCTTGTTTTGCAGAGAAAGGTCTTTCTGTCTCTCTCCTTCCTCATTCCCTCACACACACATACATTTATAAATATGATGATATTTCCATTCCAAATTATGTGAATTATATCAATATACATGTCAAAATATATTTATTCACAACCAATTATTTTTTTTAAAAAATAATTTTAGCATTTATTTATATTGTGAAATAAAAAATTAAATACCCAATTGAAATAGACAATTTGAACAAGTATCTTGGTGAGACTAATGCAATCTAATTCTACTGAATTTGTTCTATGAAATTGGTGAAATTTTTTATTGGACCACACGTGATCCACTTATGATTGTTGAATTGTAGGGTGCGAATGTTGAAACATATCCATACTCCTACAATTCAATGATTATAAATGAATCGAATATGTTGCATCTTATTTGTTATAAAATAATCCAAATTTATTATGATAAGTGAAACATTAAACATGTGTTGCATCTATCTATTGTAGAATGACCTAAATTTATAATCACAAGGGAAGCATATTGGTTATCTTCCTTTACTTTTGGTGTCTACAAGCACATTAGCATGTCCATAAATTATGTGAATAGTGGCACTTTAAATTTTTTATTTTAATTAATATTTGACATTTTATTTTTTTTAATATTATAAAAATCATTAAAATTGAATTCTAGGATATAAAAATCGCACTCCAATTTACACATTATTATGGGCAACAATTTACATTTTATTGCTAATCTTTTTCTTTTCAAATACTTATCAGCTCCATACACTTCTTTTGCAAAGGATGCAATATCCGCCCCACCAGCAGGGAACTACGACTACATAGTTGTGGGAGGCGGAACCGCCGGCTGCGCACTGGCGGCGACGCTCTCCGCCTGCGCAAAGGTGCTACTCCTGGAGAGGGGCGGCCTGCCTTACGGCAACCCCAACGTAACCCACATAACTGGTTTTCCGGCGACATTGGCGGACACGTCCCCGAGCTCCGCCTCCCAGCCGTTCGTGTCCACCGACGGCGTTTTCAATCACCGGGGGCGTGTTTTAGGTGGCAGCTCCGCTATTAACGCGGGGTTCTACACGCGCGCCAGCAGCGAGTACGTGCGGGAGGAGAGGTGGGACCCAAGACTGGTGAACGAGTCGTATGATTGGTTGGAGAGGAAGGTGGCGTTTCGGCCGCGTGTGTTGGCGTGGCAGGCGGCGGTGAGGGACGGATTGCTTGAAGCCGGCGTGTTGCCGTATAGAGGACCAACGTACGAGCATTTGCATGGGACTAAAATTGGGGGTTCGATTTTTGATGAAAATGGGTATAGGCACTCTGCTGCTGATTTATTGGAATACGCTGATCCCACCAAGATTACTGTTTATTTGCATGCGACGGCGCAGCAAATCTTGATTAGGGCTTCACCAGGTCAGAATTGTTCTAAGCATTTTCAATCTGCCCTGATTTCATGTTTTTTGTTTTACAAAAACACACGCATCAAAAATTTGTTAGGATTCAAACTCGAACCTTTCATTTACATATATGAGGATGATGTTATTGGTTCAATAGTCTCGTAGCAATACATGTTGGTTTCGAGGTATTCAACATATTTTTCCAAAGTCAATCTATTTGAGGTCTATCGAGTTGAATTTGATTAATAAGTCTTACTCAATCTAATTAGACTTAACTTGAAATTACAAATAGTATTAACGTCATTGGAATTGTATCAATAATAAAAATATTTCGAAACTTAAATTAATAATTAATATAGGGTTGCTTATGTAGATGTGCCATATCAAATTTACACGGTGGTATCACATATACACAATTGACACATTTAATTCTCAAACTCGATACACATAAAAATAGGGGTGTTCATTCGGTTAACCGAAAAAATCGATTTTTTAAAAACCAAAACCGAAACCGAACCGCTATTTTTTTATTTTTATTTTTTTCGGTTTTTTTGGTTTTTTTTTTGTTTTTTCGGTTTTTCGGTTTTTTTTTTTTTTTTGGTTTTTTCGGTTTTTTTGGTTTCAGTTTTAACCAAAACCGAATTTAAAAAAAATTATATTATTTTTTTACCAAGAAAGTGTTATAAAAGTTTGTTTGATAAAAGTAAGTTAGTTAATTAAAAATTTGAATTGGGTAACTTATTCTTTTAATACTAAAAAAATTATTTGATAAAAGTATATTGATTTAGATTACTGTTTTTTGTGTATTGAAAATATTTGTTGTGATTAAATTATAATTTATCTATTCTAAATAAATATATTTAAAATATTATAAATTTAAGAAGATAAATAAATATTTTAATTATTTTATATTATAAAAATTTTAGTTCATTGAGTATGCTAAAATTGCTAACTTATAATCACCAAGGCAAATGTATTCAATTTTTATATATTTAAACCTTAACTACTAAGATCGAATAGCGAATTAAATTTTAAACTAAATCTACTATAGTTAAATAGTTAATTGATTTAATGACATCATAATATAGATTGCAAACTTGTAAATTTTGTGAAAAATACAATTATAATCTTATTAAATTATCATTTCTAAAAGATAATTATGAAATATTGATAAAAAAAAAATTGTGTTGAATTATCCAATTTATACTTCAAACTATATTGTAAATTTATGTTGTTAAAATAATTAAAAGGACAAATTATGTAAATGAATAAAAATAACTTTTATTTTATATACAAAATGGCCTTTGTTTTTATAATAATATAGGTAAAATCTTTATTGATTAACAGATGCAATATACTATTAGTAGTACCATAGGAATAGCTAAATAATATTCAATCCCTTATCCCTTAGTTTGCAATTTAAATTGAAACTTTAATTTTGCTCATCAACATACCCTATAATATATATATATATAAGTTTAATTAATTAATTAATTAATTTTCTTTTAATTTAACATTTTTTGCTGTTTAAATCATAATCATTTATTTTTTTATATATATAACATATATTAGTTCATATAATAAAAAAATTATGTGATTGTACCATTTGAGTTTAGAAAAAAATATCATTTTTTTTTCTCTTTGTATCATAACTATTCATATTTCTATATGTCATATATTAATATCTATATTATTTACAAAACATAAGGTTTTTAATAATTCTTTTGATATATTATTTAATTCTTTTTCTGTCAATTATTTCACCTTATCACAAAAAAAAATTATTTATCCCAAAAATTTTGAAATATATTAACATTTACATTATTTAAAATTTTAGATTTATTTATCTTAAACTTAAAATTTTAATAAAAAATGTGAAATAAAAAACCGAATAAAAAAAAAACCGAAAACCGAACCGAACCGAATTTTTCATTTTTTTCGGTTCGGTTCCGGTTAACCGAATAAAAAAAACCGAAAAAACCGAAAACTGAAATTTTTTGAAATGAAAAACCGAAACCGAACCGAAGCCTATTCGGTTCAGTTCGATTTTTTCGATTTTCGGTCGGTTTCGGGTTTTTTTGAACACCCCTACATAAAAAGATATAAATCTTGAAGTGTAATAACATTATATTTAAGTTGTGGGATAAAATAGACTTTTTACACAATATGTTATATCACATGTCATCCTATAATATTCAACACCAAACTTCTTCAAACAAATAGAAACAGCCAACAATTACCATGACACCTAAATTTCAAGCAATCCACGGTCATTATCATGGTGATGCAGGGCAAAGACCAAAGGCATACGGAGTTTTCTTCAGAGACTCCAAAGGCAATCGGCACATGGCATACTTGAACAGTGAGCCCACAAATGAGGTCATTCTATCTGCTGGTGCACTGGGCAGCCCACAGCTCTTGATGTTGAGCGGTATTGGGCCAGCCCATCAACTCAGGGCCCAAAACTTAAGAGTAATACTGGACCAGCCAATGGTGGGCCAGGGCATGTCTGATAACCCTATGAATGCAATTATGATTCCTTCTCGTAAGCCCGTTGAAATCTCCCTTATTGAAGTAGTGGGCATAACTGATGTTGGCAGCTACGTTGAAGCAGCCAGTGGATTCATGGAGCTGGCTTGGACCCATAAAGTGGCGGATGACTTGGCCAAGTTGGCCAACCAGGTCAGTGCATCAGTCCAGGCTTTGGCATATGTCAAGTGCAACCTTATGTTGCGTGGAATGAAATTAAGAAATTTGAATTCAGCTTGCATCAATATTATCTAACTCTTAACAGTTTTAAAATGATAACAACGAATAATTATTTAAATTTGGGAAGGCTAAGGTTCAACTTTCATGATAGTAGGGTTTAGTTCGTCTTTCACATGTCAAGTCGATTCAAAGTAAATGTCCGTTTGCTAAAAGTAGACCAAAATTCGAGCCGTTGGAAGTGACACAATAAAACTTCTCAAGTTAGTAATGGGGTTGAAAAAGGTAAATTGGATAATGTAATGTGCTTGAGGTAAATCTTGTGAGAAGGGTATTTATATAGTGCTATCTTATCAATAATATATTATTGGGGTGATTTAATTGGAAAAATCGATCTCAATAAATTTATTAATGAAAACAATTAGTGTGCTAGGTCAATCGGTCCAATTTGAAGATGTCCCATATGATAAATTATTTTCTTTTTCTTAGTGAAATCAGCCCGTTTCTTCATCTTTCAAGAACAATAAAAGATACATTTTGATCATATTCTTAGTCACTTCCCATAAAGGCATTTTCTTGCTAACAATTCATTCTTGCAGTAAGAGCACATTCTCCCTTTTTTTATTAGTTCAAATAACAATAAATGGCATATTGATTTCATATTGTAATAAAGACTAACTTCCTGACAAAATAGAAGACACCTGCCCAAAAATAAATAGGCTAAAAAAACCTATGGGAGTCTTTTTTTTTTGCTTTCTTTCTAACTTAATTTTCATATGAATTGAGGGGCGCAGATGTTTTTCCTTAAGCAATGAGGACCAATAAATAATTTGATTAGCATGAACATATATTTCTGATCCAATGAGAATTAAGCATGTTACACAATATACAGACTATACAGCCTCGGACAATTCCCACCAACCTAACCACCCTGGAAGCTATGCAAGGATCTGCCCTGTATCAGAACCCCAACATCCAAGCTGGAGTCATCCTGGAAAAGGTCATGGGACCTTTCTCCAGGGGCCATTTGGAGATCCAAAGCAGGGACCCGAATGACAACCCAAGAGTCACATTCAACTACTTCCAGGACCCCAGGGACCTCCAGAGATGTGTCCACGGCATGGAAATCATCAGAAAAGTAATCGAATCGAAGCCTGTCTCGGCCTTCCGATACCCCTTCGCCTCATTTCAGTCCCTGATGAACTTAATGTTGTCAGTACCTATCAATCTGAGGAGGAAACACCTGACGGCAACTTATTCCCTGGAGCAGTTTTGCTTAGATACTGTGATGACCATATGGCATTATCATGGAGGCTGCCAAGTTAATCGAGTTGTTGATCATGACTATAAGGTTCTTGGTGTTGATGCTTTGCGTGTTGTTGATGGTTCGACGTTTTATAATTCTCCAGGAACTAATCCTCAGGCCACTGTTATGATGCTTGGAAGGTAATCTATTGAGTGAAATAATCATAATCTCTATACAACATTGTTGAGTATTGGAAAATCTTTTACCAAGTTTTATTGTGTTATTTTGTGATACAGGTATGTGGGACTGAAAATTTTGCAGGAGCGTGAGAAATAGATATCTTTAGCCTTATGGCTGGTCATTTTTCAGGTTTTGCTATAGTTTAAATGATGAAGTATCAGAATGTGACAGCTTAACTAGAGAAAATGAAAGCCGTTTCAGTGTTTTAGATGCTCAAGAAGTTCTTTTTCTACTGTATATTAAACTTATGCAGTATTAGGTTGAAGGTCTCATAGACAAAAGATTGCTGTTATTGTATAAAACTCAGTTGCATTCACAGATAAATCAATCAATGTTTGGGGTGAGCATAACAGAAAGAATATCAAATTCCAGGAAATTTATGCTATTTGAGGTACACAAGTGGATTATCAGGTAAACCAGGATATAATAGTTCCTGATTTTGAAATAAAAGTTCTCCCTTTTTCCTAATCAACCTATTTCTTGATTTATACCGTTTCTAACTTGCAATAGAAACAGTCATACCATAATCAGATAACCTAATTACGAATATGAATGACAGTATATAGTTTGAATTTGGGATCAATACATCTTTGCTGTAATTGAAATAAGATGCTGATGAAGAAAAAACACACCTGATTTTCTTTCCTCAAGGTTGCTGAGATATCTTCTAAAGGCAGACTGGAATTCCAATCTCCGAAAAGGCAACGAAGTAAAATCGAAGGAGGAATATCATCAGGGATATGCTAATTCATCGATTTGATAATAAGCCACTTCATCTTTTAGACAGCATCTCCTTTTCCATTGCTTTTCTCCACATCTTAGTGACATTCTTGGACCAGGGCAGGGAAGAATCTGGTATGCTTGTAAAGGGGCTTTTCTGACAGAGATATGGAAAGGATAAGAAATATTATGTTATGACCGAGAAAAAGAACACTCTCAAAGGATATCCATAGCATAAGCTTCCAGGCATATGCCATCTCTCCATTGGTTTATTCCATCTGCGAAGGCCTGGCTAAAGGCTATTAAAATCAACTTTACCATTCAATCAAGAATACCGGAAGAAAAGTAAATAGGGAAGTAGAGTCTGGAGGATGGGATGGCTCAGTAAGCAAACCATTCATACAGCGACTCTTGCTTGGCATGCAACGGTTCTTGGTGTAATGCAGATGGTGATAATTTCTTCACTTCTGATTCCCATAACATGCCAAAGGAGAGTTGCCCTGTGAATGATTCAGCTTAAGATGAAGTATCAAGAATAAGCATTGCTCCTAATGTAAAAGGTACAGTCTATATTGCTAACTGGAGTATAGGATAATATTGATGCATTTTCGTTATGCTATTTTGTCAGAAATACTAATGCAACTTCTTTCTGGGAATACTTAAATCTCATGCTGCATTGCTCCTGTTATGGATTAGATACCTTTTTCACTTTTGATTTTGTTTCAATTTGAGTCCTGTTGTCTCTGCCTGCACATTGCACCATGAAAATTGACCCTTCTCTCAAATTATCTTGCAAATTGTTACAAAGATCAGCAGTTTCTGTTGGGACTTGGGTGCCAAATTTTGATCCCAATGAGCAAAACTGCTGAAGATGAAAAGGAGAAATTTCATCTTGATGAATGTGGCAAATCAAGAAAAGTCTGCTTGCCTATCTTAATCAACAGTAGGCCTACTTCCACATGCCATGAATCCCAACAATCCAAGAGTTATGTTCTGTAGAGAACCAGTGATATCCCAAATTTGCTCATAAATCCCTTTATGATATGCTTTAATTTGGGGATTAGGCCTTGAGTTCAGTGCATGTTAATCAAGATTTATATAGACTTGTTTTCCAACTTCTCTGAACTAGTTTCTCAGGTATACACTTCTAAGTATTATGTATACTTGTTTTACTAATTTATCAGCTGCTATACTTTGAGAGGAAACAAAGAAATGAAGCATCAAACTGATGCGCGTTATGTCAATTTGCATAGAGATTACATATGCAGATTTTAATTCGTCAGCATAGGATTTCCCTACAAAGTTGTAGCAGTTCCCACATGAAACTACAGAATATGACAACATAGAAAAATTCTATTTGAATCGCTCAAATGGCTGCATTTTCTTTCTCTAAATTTTAATCATTCCAACTGCAGCAACAAGATTTAATGTTCATAAGGAGAATTTGCCGCCGTATTGCTGCATATAATCCAAATCCGGGGGAGATGGAAATATTATTCTATGGTAACTATGCAGTAGAATTTTGTCATTTTAAATTCTAGCAGTCAGCATAGAGGTATTAATTTCTGATGATTATGAATATTCTTAATGAATATATGGAAAGATCAGTGATTAAATTATTGATGGTGATTGAGAATAAGTAAATAACTTGTTAACCATAGAAGACAGACACCATCAGGTTAGTTACATGTGTTAAATAAATCAGTCTGACTTATTAATAACAAAATATAATGCAATAAAATATTATTCTTCGAAAACTACAGCTTAGTTAATTCCAATTCTTGGACGAGGTTCTTTGTAATGTATGGATGAAGACAACTGAGAACTTTCATATCTTTTGTTTGATGTGTTTTTCACATTAAGATCAAGAAAAGGTAAGAGATGGCTAAGTTGAAACTGTCTGCACTAGTTACTAATATTGTGTCAAAACCCACGAAACTTTTTTATAATATAAACAAAAGATAGAGAAATGCAATAGAAAGGAGTATGAAATTCTAGCTACCTGATGTGGATATTACGTACTCAATATTAATTTACACCTTGACCCCTACAAGATCGAGTATTACATTTGGGACCACAACCCAATATCTGATATCTAACACATTTATAATGGGTCAAGCCTAACTCAAATGATGCAAATCAAACCATTTGACCAACTCATTTATGAACGGTTTGGATTAGTCCGTTACGTCTATTTCTTTATTTTACGCATCACTTATTATAAACAGTCTAATGATTGCTATTTATCAGGCAATTAATATTTTTTTTTTAATCTTTTTAGTAACACTTGTATATTTATTTACTGAGGTGAGTAGAGGAGGATTATTGTTGGACATAACAAGTAATACCTTTCTCTAAATCTTTTTCGTAATACTTGTATACATATTTACTGACGTGAGTGTTGGAGGATTATTATTGGGACACATCCAATATTTTTAACAGAATTTGTACTTTCAAAGATAGGATTGCGTTAAGAATCACACGGACTCTAAGAAGATTCTTTCTATTTTAACTTTATTTTCTCTGCTTTGTGATTGTATGAGATTTTTCTCGCCATCGTCATTGTCAAATATTTTTTAATTCAAATTGGCTAGTCAAATGACTTGTTTTCAACCGCCAACAAATGTGAACTTGAAAGATACAAGAAAGTTAGTGTCTAAAGGAAAGCGTGTAATTGAACCATTAAAAAGTTTCAAACACGTATGACATTTTTCCAAAATACCCTAGAAAATTGGTGATAAATTTTGCCTAAATTATAGAAAGAGACATTGATATGAAAGGTTTTTGGAAGAAACTAACAATATTTTAGCTATAATTTGGTGTGACTTCAGCCTCAAAATGGTCCCAATTTTCTTTAAAATTTGACTTCCTAACTTGTTCGTCCCAAGAGACATTAATTGACAAGATCCCAGCCCCACAAGAAAGAATAAAGCTGCACTTGAAACAAAATAAGTAAAAGTGTAAAACTAAGGCATCAATAATTAAAAGAAAAGAAGTACTACTCGAACAGATAGCAAATAACTAATGGGATGCAATAATACATTTTTTTTGACAAATTTGTATCGTGTGAAAGATATTGACAATAAAAGTTTGTCCCAAATCTGAGGACAACTATTTAAGTGGTCATCCCTTGTGTTAAAAGGAATTTCATAAATATTCCTGAATAATTAAATAAATAGTCAAACATTTCAAGATTCACATATTTTTAGTTGGGTCAATTTGACCAAATTTGATTCAATTCGAAACATAAATGATCTTGATAGTCGGATCCCATTATTTCGAACACTTCAAATCAAGCCAATTTAGCTATGCATTATCTGTAACAATACAATTTTCTATAAATACCCCATGTTTAGATATTTATAGATAGTTTTAAAATATTTACTACTTTTCTGATCTTGTTGATGCTGGGTGCCTAATAAGTGGATACGCTCCTCATTGTGCACACACACACACATTAATATCCACTGCGTATGCATCCAGCAAAAAATACAATTACTTTTTTCAATTTTCATTTTTGCTACTAAATATTAATTTCTTTTATTTACATAGATGCATGTACAATTAAAAATCGTTATAATTTGAATTATGTGAGAAAGATACCTTTGAATTAATTAACCAATCGCATTACTAAACATTAACAAAAATTCTCAACGATTTTTGTTACACCATTCTAACAATCCTAACCTTTTCTATAATTTCAAAACTTTCGAAACATACTTCCTTAACTCGAGTTTTCTTTCTCAACTCAATGTTAACTAAACGTAGTCCTTTTCAAGCACAAATTACCGTAGCTTAGTCGTGTAAATTGGTTAAGTAAACTAGTGGCATGGTGAGGTTGTATTTAGGCCAAATTATGTGGGACACTCACTTTCTAAAAAGAAATTCTTTTTGCCAGCAATGAGCCTCTTTTGGCCAGCTTCAATGTCCTGATGCCGGCCATTACAAAAATCTCTTTTTCGTTACTTTCACTTTTGCTCAATTTTTATTTTTGTTTATTTCTCCGCGGAAGCTAACTCATCTTATGAAAATTCTTGTGCAAAAAGAATTTCTTCTACTATTCATCATGAACCATTATAAGGGTATGCTACTTTTACATAATATCTTGAATATATTATTATATTCAAGTTAATCAAGTATTTTTATAATAATAAAGGCTCTTAATGTAGAGATGGTTTGACAAAAAGATAAATTATTCTGCTCAAAAAATTTCAATAGAACTAAAACTATCTTAATATAATTAGCGACACAAGTTTTCATATCCTTCTATACAATTGTTTAGTCTTCATTATATCAGATAAAATGAATGATCTCAGATTACACGTGAACAGATGTTAATGAGACAACATCAATACATATAATTTTACTTTAAATATAAGAATTTTCATCCACAATTATAATTTTTGAGAGATAAATAATCCCTAAGAATGAAATAAAAATAGTTGTATAAAGTGATTACCCTAATTTCAGGCTGAATTTTAGCATCAAAGGATATGTAGAGTGAGATATGGTTTAAGAGTGAGAAAGCATTAAATAATCCACTACTTTTTTTTTTTTTTTTTCAATGTCATCATGCCAAGTCAACTTTGGCAAACATGCGCAAGCAATTACCAAAAAAGATATAAAAAGTGGGGGAAAAAAAAAGAAAAAGAAAACTTCAACAAATTTAAAAGAAAAGGTCAATTAAGCAATTCAAATTAATCATTTGCATGTCCCAATCCCACTCCACCACACAGTGTGTGGACTGATCACAACTCCTTTAAACAAAAGCTCTTTTTCACACTTCTCTTAACAAGTAAGCATCACAGCTTATATAATAACAAAGAAAACAGAGAGCAAAATACACAAGAAACATACAAGAAAACAACATAATCAGCAACGTATGAATTCACCTGGTCTGAAGGAGGCATCAGAAGTATGTTTCCAAGGTTGTTGTCCAAATCCAATCCTTAGAATGCCTGAGAAAGAGCAGCCCGTTGCAAAGAGCAAAAGCACATCTGCAGCTTGCCGGCATAATTTTGCAGCCACAACTGCTTCGTCTTTTTTCCCAAATACTCACTTTACTAACCATGAATCTATCCCTTCTTTGCAAGAATCATTTGTTCAGTTCATCCATGCTTATCCCAAGTACTCTGACACTGCTCCAGTTGACAAAATTCGGGCCCGGGAATATCCCCAGCTCTCAGAATCCAATCATGTTTGTCTTGATTATATTGGTGTTGGTCTGTTTTCACAATCACAGGTTAAGTCAAAGTATAGCTCAATAATCCCAATTCCAGTCCCATCTGCATCTCCTCCACCCTCTGATTTTCCGCTGTTTGGGATAAGTTTTAAGTCAGTCTCTCTCAAGTCGCAG
This sequence comes from Jacaranda mimosifolia, assembly GCA_018894105.1. Taxonomy (NCBI): domain Eukaryota; kingdom Viridiplantae; phylum Streptophyta; class Magnoliopsida; order Lamiales; family Bignoniaceae; genus Jacaranda; species Jacaranda mimosifolia. The sequence goes on along the minus strand of CM032125.1, from coordinate 31,928,713 downwards.
CTGCTTCATGGTGGAGAAGGGTCAGAACTGGAATCTGCTATCAAGAAAAGGATTATGGAGTTTCTGAATATTTCTCAGAATGATTATTGTATGGTCTTTACAGCAAATAGATCAGCAGCTTTCAAACTTGTAGCAGAATCTTACCCTTTCCAATCTAGCCATAAACTGCTTACAGTTTATGATCATGAGAGCGAGGCGCTGGAGGCCATGATTAATATGTCGGAGAAGAGAGGAGCCCGTCTGATGGCAGCTGAGTTCAAGTGGCCAAGGCTGAGGATTCACGCAACAAAATTGAAGAAGATGATTGAGAGAAAGAAGAAGAAGAAGACAAATAGAGGGCTATTTGTGTTTCCTCTTCAATCAAGAATGAGTGGAGCCAGTTATTCATATCAATGGATGAATAGGGCTCATGAACATGGGTGGCACGTATTGCTTGATGCCTGTGCATTGGGACCGAAAGATATGGACAGCTTCGGCCTCTCCCTTTTCCGCCCAGATTTCCTCATTTGCTCTTTCTACAAAGTTTTCGGGGAAAATCCAACTGGATTTGGATGCCTCTTTGTTAAGAAGTCTGTTGTGCAAATTCTGGAGGCTTCAACTGGTGCTGGAATTGTATCCATTACACCAGCAAAGAACTTGCTCCGTTTCCCTGAAGATTCTTCAGGGACAGACACAGAACTCGAACAAATAGCTAATCTTGCGATAAAGCAAGAAGGTGCTAGTGAGACTTCTGACGTTCTTGAAAAGCAATCTAGTCCAACAGAAATAACACCAAAAGATTCAGAACCAGTGAAACTGGAGAAACAAATTGTTTTAGTCCAAGATAGGCCCACGTTGAAAGAGAAAGAAAGCTCAAATGTTCAGTGCAAATGCTTAGATCATGTGGATTCATTAGGATTGAATCTCATAAACAGCAGAGGAAGGTACTTAATCAATTGGCTGGTTAGTTCCCTGATGAAGCTTCAGCATCCTAATAGGTTGGACAATTTTCCCCTGGTGACAATTTACGGGCCAAAGGTAAAATTTGACCGTGGACCAGCATTGGCTTTCGATATATATGACTGGAAAGGAGAGAAGGTTGAGCCTTCTCTAGTGCAGAAACTAGCTGATAGGAATAATATTTCTCTCGGCCATGGATTTTTGCACCACATTTGGTTCTCGGAGAAGTATGAAGAGAAGCAGAGAATCTTAGAGAAAAACATGAAAGAAAAAGAAACAGAGAGAACCAAAAGCAGAAAAGCTGTCCAGGGTATCACAGTGGTTACTATTGCACTTACTTTCTTGGCCAATTTTGAAGATGTCTACAGGCTCTGGGCTTTCATAGCCCAGTTCCTGGATGCAGATTTTGTGGAAAAGGAGAGATGGAGATATACGGCGCTGAATCAAAAGACCATAGAAGTTTAAGAACAAAGCTGGGATTTTATCAACTCAAACTGTATTATTTACTGTAACTTGTTTGGAGAAGGGAAAAAAAAAAACATTTGTTCAATCTAATTTCCAGATTCTGATTCTCAATCTGCCAATCGTACTTCATAGTTATTCTTCAATTCATCTTAATAATATCAATCGCTGCCTCCCATAATTATTCATATCTAACAGGCATATCGTCAAACACTTCATCAGCAGCGTCAAAGGAAAAAAAATTAAATCACCCTCATTATTTTACCCACGGTAGAATCACCACAAGACTTCCTAATTAACTGAGAACTTTAAATTTATCAGCTTTTTAGTAAGTATGAAAATTTTGATTCCAAGACCATGATTTTCCACATGAAAGAAGTGCAAAATATTTGATTTTTGTCCTAAGAAAATGGTAAAGCAATTAGCAAATATCTTCCCATGTGAAAGAAGTACAAAACATCTGATTTTCTTTTCTAGAAAAGTTAAAGCAATTACAGAAAGTTCTTTCCCAAAATTCAAGGGCCTTTTCTAAAACCAAATATATATGATTTACAGAGGATAAACTTTTTAAGGTTAAAGAGATAAACTTTATAAAAGCTATTTAAAGAACTATATATAAAAGTTAAACAAATATTTTAGTCGTAGTTTTCCATAATTGATATCGAACAGAAACTATTTCTCAATCTGCCAAACACCAACCAAAAGAAAACCCTTCACCGTCAACGTCAACGACCAGCCTTTATCCTCCTCCCTCTTTTCTTCCCGTATCATTTCACCCACGCTCATTTCTTCTTCGTCCTCAGTGTTCTCTTTCTTTGTTTGACCCTCTCTGTCTGATTTTTTCGTGGGAATCCTCAATCCGTCAAACAGCTGATTCAGGTAATCCACAACGCATTAACCAGTGTAAAACTAGTATGCCTGGGTACAAATTTATTTGGTATATGTCCCTTTTTACATCAGTTTTACAAATGTGATTGTAATATCTTGAGGCATGGGAGCGAAAAAAGGAAAGAGAGGGATGGGTTTCTCTCGCTTCTGGCATAGCGGGCCCCAGTGGAGGTCGCACGATGGGCTATTAGCTCAGTGGTAGAGCGCGCCGGTTTTGCTCCATTGATTGTGTCATTGCGGTATTTCTTCGGGGTTTTTTAATATCAAAGAACCCATTTTTACTTCCTGATATGACAAATGTATCACATTCATTATCTAACGTTTTTTTTTTATCTTTTCTGTTTCTTTTCTTGTCTCCTTCCAAGAAAGTTAATCAAATTTATCCATATTTTGTTGCAATGGAGACCAGTGATCATTGGATTAGTTGTCCCTTTTCCGTATATAGATTATGCTTCTTAGATGCTGGGATATCTTTTCACTTCGCTGATTGTTGTTGGGTTGGTGGCAAGATATTGAACATCGGGTTTCAGAGATGAACTTAGAGAAGTCTACCTTTTACTGTATCAGAAAGTCCAATGCTGCGGTTTAATTTTTACAAAATGCTGATTGCTGAAATAATGTTGTCTTGATATTGTAGAGATGGATTCTGGATAATTTGCTATCAATACTTAAATTAGCAAATCATCTTTTTAGTTTGTTGATTCGTTTCTGTGTCTGCTTGAAGCTTTGTCCCAGTGAATTATGGTTTAAAGCAGCTTAATTAGTTTGGTTCATCATCTTCTGATTTTTCTATGTGCTAGATTATAGTGCAAGTTCTGCCTTCATATGGAGGGTGTGGAGAAGGCAAATGATGACAAAGATAAATCTTTATCATCAGGCTCTCTCCAACCATGGAGCCAATGGCAACTATTAGATTCTATACTTCCTACTGGTGGCTTTGCTCATTCCTTTGGTCTTGAGGCAGCAATGCAAGCTCGTTTAGTCATCTTGCCCGAAGATTTAAAAACTTATATAACCCATGTATTGGAAAATACAGGAAGCCTACTCCTTCCTTTCGTCTACACCACAGCCATTTCTCCAGACACACAAACATGGCACAAACTTGATAGATTACTGAATGCAACTCTGACAAATGAAGTCGGTCGTAAGGCATCAATAGCTCAAGGATCAGCCCTTATGAGAGTAGCTGCTGCTGTTTTCTCTGAAGTTCCTTTGTTTAAAATGATGAGAACTGAAGCTTTGGGCAGTGGGGCTGTTTCTTTCCACCATGCTCCCGTTTTTGGGCTCGTGTGCGGACTTCTTGGGTTTGATGCCGAGACTACTCAGAGGTCATACATGTTTATAACCATGAGAGATGTTATTTCTGCTGCGACAAGGCTAAATTTGGTGGGACCTTTGGGTGCTGCTGTTTTACAACATCAGGTTGCTCCAATTGCTGAGAGTTTGTCGACAAAATGGATGAATAGAGATGTTGAGGAAGCTTGTCAGACGTGTCCTTTGCTTGATACTGTGCAGGGGTGTCATGGCTACTTGTTTTCTAGGCTATTTTGTTCCTGAAGGCTGGAAAAAATGAAGATGAGCTATCATTCTGGCCAATCTTACCGCCTATTAAAATTGGAAATTATGTATATTATGTTAGGCTGCCTAAAGAAGGCATATGGTTTTGAGGTTGGGAATATATTCTTTCAAAGATGTAGATTTTGTTGTATGATCGTACTTAGTAACTTCGATTCTATCGAGTGGTTTTAGCCTAGTGCAATAAATCTTATGCATAAGTGTGAGATGGGGAATTCGAACTTAATGGGCAACTAGGGTGCATGTGTACAAATAAATTTAAAAAAAAAAAAAAAAAAGGTTACATCCTCATTGTTTCTTGGTTTGATATCTTTTCCTGAAGAACTTTGTGGCTGATGAAACACCCTACATGAATTCGGACCAACTGATATATGTACGGATGGGCCAACACAGGTAACCCATTAAATCTATTATATTTGGGTCCATTTTTCAGGCCCAAAGTGAAGTGGGTCTTAGGTGGGGTCCAAGTTTGGTTTGGGTCCAAACATATTTGCATGATAGGTCTTGGATTTGGAAACCACTCCATTGTTTCAAATGCATATTCCACTCCGTTGCCATGCTAAGAGGTGCATCCCACGTATTTTAATTTTACCATTTTATTTCGTTCACTTCTTCAAAAAACTTCAAAGGTTTCTTATCAACCATAAATAACTTAATTAAAAAGATGATGGTTTGATAGTTCTCCTAAAACCAGATAAGAAAGTACTGTCACATAAATAATAACAAATATGATATTATATGTGCTATTTTGATTTGTTTTATCTTAGAAGTATAAATATTTACTATAAAAAAGATAGTTGTGATCCTATGGTGCCGACTGAAATAAAACTTGCTTTGTAGATACGAATATTCAATTCAATAATAAGGTTTGTATCTCAATTCTACACTATATCATTTATGACTATAATATGTTTAATAAGGTTAGTCGCAATTTCTATTATATACCAATTAGTATATTCAAAAGATTCTATTTGCAATTGAATCAGAACTTCTAATTTTGAAGCCGTTTGTTATACTAATGAACTTTTAGTGAAATATTCTAGCTTAAAGTATCAATAAAGTATCGACTAATTCTCCAATTCCATCACAAAATCATGATATACAATACAATACTCAATTGTTATATTTAGGCTTATGAATTAGTTAGATAAAGTTAATATAGCAAATTATGTGATATAATACCATATCAAAAACTAAAATTCTATATATGTAATTGCTTAACTATTTTTCAGTATATTTTTAATTTTACTTGTGAAGACTATATAGAATTGAGTTGTTCGGCGTTAATATGCAACATAAGTTGAATTATAAAGAGTGAAAATTATATTCATTGTGTAAACATATGTCAACACATTACAAATTCCCACCTTCTAAAATTATATACCACAACACAAATCGGGCACTTTTGAATTGTTGGACGGGGCTTGGTAATCAAACCCCATCAACTGTTTGAATGAAGTGAAAAAAGCTCAAAATAGAGAAAGGGTTATATCTACAATCCTATTTTTAATTGAAAACTAATCTCCCCAATATGGCCTGAATTGTGTAATCCAAAATGAGAGTGGAAAAAAAAAATAGTCATTTCACAATTATACTCATGAATGAAAATATTATGGTTCGAACTTGTCTTATTATAATAGGTATTTTAATAAATTGAGTAAACCAATTATTTAATACTCGTAAAGTTGTATCCATACAAAAGATTGATAAAATAAATACATATCCAAAATGCATAATCTAAGCTTCAAATTATTTTATTTTGAATAACGTAATCCCACTATATTAATATAATCTTATATAGACTATATTAATATAATCTTTATCTATATATCCAAACGTGCATAGGGTACATATTTCAATCCAGCATGACAACTTTATCTATAAATCCCTATCCATTCATTAGTACGAAAATAGAATAAAATCAACTTACAAATTCATAATTCTTTAAAAATATCCCTTTGTAAATTATATATACTTAATATATATTTAATACTCAGTCTACTTACCTTTCTCCCCTCAGTCTTCCTTGAAATTTCAGCACAATCTCAATTTTCGACCTACTAACATTCCAAATGAACCTCCCAACCCCATTTCATCATGGAATAAAGGGCAAGTGCATTGCTTACTCTTACACTCCATTTTCAGGCATCATGATTAACCCCAGAAAACCAAATTCCTCCAATAATCCCTCTTCCCTTAAACTTATTATCCATGGCATTATACTCATGTTCCTTATTCTCACTTCCCTCGCCATGATCAAGGACAGATTTTACTCAAACATACCAAATCTCAACACACATTTGCGCAAACATGTGGAATGCAGTGTCCCTGACTACAGACTTCGGCTTATTCGCAACTTGGAGCCATTGACAGCAGAAGAGCCATTGGATATATGGGAGGGATTAGGCAAGGAAGAGAAAAATATCAAATACCTTACGAACATGATTGATTTGAGCCAAAAGAACAGATTCATCTACATCGATCTCGGCGCTCGCGAGTACGATTCCAGCATCGGTAGCTGGTTCGTGAAACAATACCCCAAACAGAACAAAGCATTCGAAATCTACGCAGTCGAAGCCGACAAAAAATTCCACAAACAGTATCAGTCGAGAAAAGGGGTGACTCTTTTGCCGTACGCGGCGTGGATAAGGAACGAAACGGTCGTCTTCGGCAGCAAGCCGATCGTTGTGAAGGACAAAGTCTGGAGAATGCGGCCGTTCGGCAGAATCGAAGGCCAGAAAGCGGAAGAGGATAAGCTGTCGGCGGTGTCCAAAGTTGAAGCGTTTGATTTTGTCGATTGGCTGAAGAGGACGGTCCGGCCGAGCGATTTCGTGGTGGTGAAGATGGATGTGGAGGGGACTGAGGTTACTTTGATAAAGGAATTGGTGGAAAGAGGGGCGATTTGCTTGATCGATGAACTGTTTATGGAGTGCCATTTCGATCGGTACGTGAAATGCTGCTCTGGTGAGAGGATTAATCGGTTTAATTATTCTTATACTCAGTGCTATAATTTGTTTTTGGACCTTAGGAAAATGGGTTGTGTTGTGCATCAATGGTGGTGATGAGTTGGGTGGCGTATTAATCTTTGGAGCGATGAGGATAATATTGTCATTTTGACATTGATTATAACGTGAGAATAAAATTTAATCGTTTCTAGCATCTCATATTTCAGAAGAAACGAGTTTTTTTTTTTTTTTTCTTAAAATTTGAAAAATTATGACTTCTCCTGCTATCAACGAAAATGTAAAAATTCTGATGAAAAATATAAAATGTTCAAAATATTCTTAATTATCTAAAAAAACAAAATTTATGTTTATTTGTGTTTTTTCAAAGTATTTTCTAACTCTCAAAACAATACCAAACATTCAACTTCATTCACTGACTTACACTTCTAAAATAGATTTTTTCTACCCAAAATACCCCCAAAAATAAGAAAAAGCAAGTTGACACATCAATAATATATATATATATATATATATAAACATACAAACAATGTTTAACCTAAATAATACAAATTCACCTTACAAGCCCAATAAAAAAAAAATTGATTTCACATTTATAATTACTTTTATCTCCTACAGAACAATTTTAAGCATACAAATTTATTTTTCATATTTTTTCAAAACAAAACCAAACAGTTGGCACATTCCCTTAATATAACTCCCACAATATTTTTTTCCCATGATATTTTCCAAAAAATACCCCAAACACAATCAAATATAGTGAAAAGAAATCATAAATATAAAAATAAAAATAAAAATACACCTTTATGTATCAATAGAAAAAAAAATGTTTATATATTTATTATGTATATACACACATATACGTATTTAATCATATGTATATATATAAAGCGCATACACACACGCACAAATATATATATACACCCACCTCCATCCCCAACCTGCCATGGCACTGTCATGGCTGCCATCCTAAAAGTATAATATTGATAATAAAAACGCGTAATAATATAAAATTATTATTAATAATATATGTTAAGTAATAATTATTTTATTTTATTATTAAAATACTCTTAAGTGATGCTATATTTTGTTCAGTCTCTATATGGCTGTATGATTTAATAATAAAAAAAATTAGGTTTTGTTTGGTTATATTTTCTCAAAATAATGTTGTTTTAAATAAATATAACAAAAAATATCCCCATTTTTCTTTCAAAATGTACATTCTCTAATATATACATATTATATATATATATTATTATTTAACATTAAAATAATCACTCAATTCCATTTTCACCCAAAAAACCTAACAAAAAAGTATTGATTTAACTGTCACAGTAAAAATATCTCCCCCAAAATATAAACAAACATACCAAAAAATAATTTTCACATTCTCCAATAATTTATTCTCCCAAAACACTTAATAAAATCAAACAAAAAAAATAACCAAACATAACCTTAATATTTTTAAATTAATAAAATTAACAATATATTTATAGAGACAATAATAAAAATTATCACCAAACAATCGGATAAAAAAATTCCCCGTTGGGGTCATTGGGTCAGTCAATTTTGGCGCTCTGAACGCAACAGCTACCCATTTTCTCTGCCATAGATGGGCCGTCCTAATGGGCACCCCACTTTCTCATCTTATAAATATCTACTATGTTTGGATCCATTCTCATGGCCAAACCTTTCTGGCATGTGGACTGGTACAATGTGAGAAATTAGCCATTTTATTATAAAAATAAAAACAAGAATTAAAGTTAAATACATAGTTGCATTTTTAGGCCACATTTGATTCGGAATTTTGGTAATGAAGATATTGTAGTAGTGAGATTAAAATTAGATATTACATCATTGCTATCTTTAGACTACCGTTTGATACGTAAGATTGGAGTTGAAGATTAACCACCACTCAATCTACCTCCCAATGTCATCTCTCGTTTGTTATGCATCACTATAAATAATATACACATTATACCTTTTGTCATTCAAACCATATAAAATAATAATTAACATATTAAGATAAAATTATCAAGTAACAATTAATTAGTCATTTTTTACATAATATTAAAATTTATGACCTGATTTTAATTATTGGGTTATTAATATAATATTAGAATAATATTAAAATTAATTAGTCATGACTAAATTTAATTAGTCATTTTCAAATCATATAAAGTAACAATGAACATATTAAAATAAAAGCATCAAGTAACAATTTATTAGTCATTTTTTTACATAATATTAAAATTTATTACCCGATTTTAATTGTTGGCTTATTAATATAATATTAGAGTAATATTAAAATTAATTAGTCATTTTTAAATCATATAAAGTAACAATTAACATATTAAAATAAAAGTATCAAGTAACAATTAATTAGTCAGTTTTTAATAATATTAAAATTTATTACCCAATTTTAATTACTGGGTTATTAATATAATATTAGAATAATATAACAATTAATTAGTCATGACTAAATTTAATTAGTCATTTTCAAATCATATAAAGTAACAATGAACATATTAAAATAAAAGCATCAAGTAACAATTAATTAGTCATTTTTTTACATAATATTAAAATTTATTACCCGATTTTAATTGTTGGCTTATTGATATAATATTAGAATAAGATTACAATTAATTAGTCATTTTTAAATCATATAAAGTAACAACTAACATATTAAAATAAAAGTATCAAGTAACAATTAATTAGTCAGTTTTTAATAATATTAAAATTTATTACCCAATTTTAATTACTGGGTTATTAATATAATATTAGAATAATATTAAAATTAATTAGTCATGACTAAATTTAATTAGTCATTTCAAATCATATAAAGTAACAATGAACATATTAAAATAAAAGCATCAAGTAACAATTAATTAGTCATTTTTTAACATAATATTAAAATTTATTACCCGATTTTAATTGTTGGCTTATTAATATAATATTAGAACAACTTTACAATTAATTAATTATTTTTAAATCATATAAAGTAACAATTAACATATTAAATTAAAAGTATCAAGTAACAATTAATTAGTCAATTTTTACATAATATAAAATTTATTGCCCAATTTTTTATAATGGGACCAAAGTGGGAAAATGTTGTTGTTGGTGAATCTATATGTTTTTGTAAGGAGGGGACAAAGATGAAATTTGGCTTTGACAATAAAAGGGCATAATTGATAATATCTTCCAACAATCAGATTTGAAATTGGGTGCATTTGATAATCGCACCCAAGAACCCACCACTCCAATAATGGCTATAGTCATCTACAGTAACGGGCCGGAATAAAATGCGGGCAGGCCCGCACTAGCAATATTGCATATCAACGGCCCATTAGCCTAGATTATCTTATGTAATTGGGGCTATTAACATGAATCAAACGCCCCCTTAATGTACATAAAATAAAATTATATCTAAACTATAATTTTTCAAAAATGGAAATATTGATCATAAATGCCCAAATAATAAATTATTTGATAATAACATTATTTGTTTATATTTTGATGGTTATGATAATTAAGATTATAAAACAGTCCTCACAAACTTAGGGAGTCCAACATGTGAAATTCAACTTTGGAAGGATCCCAAGTTGAGTATGAAATAGAAAGCGTCTGAGTTTGGGTCCAAAATAAATTTGAAAAGGTCGGTCTTAGATTTCAAAATTACTTTATTGACATTCCTAAAAGCTGTAAGAGATTATAAATGCACGTTGCATCTTTTTATTACACTCTTTAATTCTTCAAAATACTTTAAGTCTTTAACCATAAATATTTTTATAAATATTGTGTCTAATCTACAAAACATGCACTCAAACAACAAAAAGTTGAAACAAAAAGAAAAGAAAAGGAAAAATAAAGAAAAAGAAAAAGAAGACAAAATACTCTCACACTCTGCTTTCCTTCCTTTCAACCTTTATTAATCTAATTACAAAATATAATTATATAATTGCTACCCTTTGTATGTGTTTGACAAAAGACTTTTGATATAACCATATTATTGTTAGATAAATTTTAATTATGTGTGAATTCTTGAATTTTAATTACATTGAATATATTTTTATTATTGAACAAAAATGAAGCAAAGCATATGTGCTTCTCTTTTATCTTGGAATATTAGTGTAATGTTATGAAAATTAAGCATTTAGATGCAATTTTTTCAATAATTAATGATGAAAGTATTTTAATAATTGGATATGGTAAAGTAATGCAACCCAAAAATAAAAAAGAGAAAGAGGACTATCTTGATTGGATGTAGTAACAAAAGAGCAAGTGCAATTAATTCTGAAAATAAAGGTTTCAGGATTGCTGGCTGTAATTTTTACACTTTAGGTAGGATAATTGCTTTTGTAAGGGTGCGAATCTGAGTGCGACGTGTGGCTTTATTTTTTAGGTAGCAGCCTATTGATGAGATCGTCTGGTTTTCAGCTTTTAAAGTTTCGAAATCACTAGTTTAAGTCACTTTGAGTGTTCTTTTCTATTTTTTTATGCAGCCACAAATGATGTTTTTTCAAAACCAAGGAAGAATATATGATATTCATACATATATATAGGTTAATTTATTTATTTTGTTTTAAAAATATAAATAGTTATCATGAAAAGAATCGAATGATCTTATTATAGCACGTATCAAGTGAAAGAGTCGTTACTCAATGAATAAGACTGTCCTGATGATAAAAAAATTTTCTTTTGAGAACTCATCAACAATAAGATTTGATATCTGAACATGATTTCTCACCAGATCGATTACAATATATTTCACAAAATTAGTGCTAATTTTTGTTGCATGTCAATTAGTGGAGTCCAATAAATTTTAGAAAAAATGATATTTCCATCATACTTTGAAACCATTCGAAAATTTCAACTTTAAAATCATTTGTTGTACAAGTGAAAATCATATACACCAATGAAGTTTTAACAAAATACTCTAGTTTGAGGTAATTGAATAATTCCCAATTCCAACAAAAGATCATGACACAATACTCAATTGTTACATTAGGAATCATAAATTAGTAAAATAAAAATTACTACGGCACGATATGTGATATGGTACCATATATGCATATCTAAAAAATAAAATTCCAAATACATAATTACTTAACTATCATTTAATTATACTTTCAATTTTACTTGTGAAAACTATATATCATTGAATTGTCTCTCCATTAAACGATAAAAAAAGCACACTACAACAAACTCCTACCCCTTAACACGACTCATTACAATACAAATGGGATAGACATTTTCAATGTAGCATGGCAATTTTATCCATAAATTAATCTCTATCCATTCATTAGTTTTAAAAAAATAAAAGAATAAAAGAATAAACAATTTAGAAGAAAAACAACAAACCCTAACCTCCAAAACATAAAGCATAATGCAATATTATTTACCCTCTCAATGCCAAGTGGCATGTGACCCAATGACATAAGTTTCTCACATGATATGAAAGGTTAGGAGTTCAAATCCTAATAAACTCTTAATATATGTGTGTATGTGTATAAATAAAAAATATATATTTACCCTATCAATTTTACAACGAACGTGAAGTTTCATCTCCCAAAGGACATCTACAACAACAAACCAAATTTATAATTGCATGCCATTATTAGTTTATGGAGGACGTTTTCACATGGCGACATCCAGAAAAAAGTTAATGCAAAAGTAACCTAGCACTTGATAGTCCGTTGACTATTTGGTCAAAGAAAATACGTGTCCCTATTCTATAAATTATCATGTTCCGTTCCGCCACTTTCAGAAATTTCAGCCCAAGGCATATATAATTCCTACTTTATTTAATTGCGTTCACATTTTTGTCATTGCAAGAAAAGAAAATTAGTGGCAAAATATTGAATGAAATGTAAAATTACTATTAATCATATAGATAAGTGATAAGAATTTTATTTTGTTAGAATAATAATTCTTACAAATTTAATAGTGATAATTATTGTGTTTGGGTAGTCACTGGACGTATTTAAAGTGATAACAAAAATTTTATACAAAAGATATTAAATAGTTTTTATTGTTATTAAGTTGTCGCTATATATGTATTATTAATTGACAATAGTAACTCTTTAAAATTCTAGTTCTTATCACTTTCAAGGCATATTGTGTAAAATAAAAATTATTGTCACCTAAAAATTATCATTAGTGACATAGTAAAAAAAAATTATTACTTTTTTATTTATACACATACGCCATATGTTCAATAAATTTGAACTCCTAATCTCATAATATATATATGAGACTTATGTCAATACATCAAATGGATACCAACTTGTCACTTATGACTTGTTTACTTTGTTGGATGAGGCAAAATGAAAGTCCACATCCTGCCTCATCCCTTGTTTACTTTTTATGATTCTGGCCCTGTAAAAAACCACCAGCCCGCAATTGTGCGGACTACTTATTGGATGAGGCATCCCACCCTTGAGGTCTGATAGTTTTATCACACCTTTGATGCTGTAACTTTAAATAATTTAAAAATAATTAAAAATATTAAATATTAAATTATTTTCATGCTTCAAATGAAACAACTATGTGCTTTATATTTGACATTTGCATTTTTCTTCTCTTTTTTCTCACCATTTTCCTTGATCCAAACATAGTATAAAATTTAAAACGTTAAGATTATCTTCTCAATCGTCAACCAACGAACGACTAAAAATTCTAATAAAAAATATAAAATAATCAAATAAATATTCTTTATGAGCTAAAAAATAAAAAAGTAGCAAATATGAAAACATAAATACTTCTTTATGCTCAATATAAACAAATATTTGTATATATGTATATACATACATATACATAAACAATCATATGATCATATATAAGCATAAAACACATATATATTAGCTACATACATGATACACCCATCCCATCCCCATCCTGCCATGGCGTTGTCATGTAGGATGGATCCAAAAATAGAAGTGTGGAGGGGCAAAAATTATATAGTTTAAAAGTTATAATTTTCATAATTTATGAATTTAAAATACACATTTTCAAAAGTTGAGTGCAATGCTATTTTATATTATAAAATTTATAAATGATTAATATATAAAAAAAAATTAGTAATATTTTTCTCAATATAAATAACTAAATAATCGAATTAAGAGTCATCTTCTATTGTATTGCGAAGCGCATTAATTGACAATATTCATAGTGAAAAAAGTTCTCCTATTTATAGCTATTGAAACACAAAGAAAAATCTAAAAGAGGAAATTTTTTAAATATTCACTTATATTCATCTCTTTATCTCAAACGTATTAAAGTTAAAATGAAATATTTTAGATGTTTGTAAGTTCCTTACTAAAGCCTCATAATGTTTTCTCAAACAAATAAAATGAAAATGCCCTAACTGACCTAACTTAATAGTCTTTACTCAATTACTTGATTGTAAATATGGATTTAAGAATTTATTTTAAATGTTAAAAAAAGTAAAATAGATAAAAATTTCATTGAGTGATTTTAATTTGTATCTTTAATGAAAAATAAATTAAAATTAATTCAATAAATATAGATAATTAATTTTTTATTTAAGGTAAAGTTAATTTTGTAAAAAGTAAATATGAAAATTAAAAATACTTAATTTAATTAATATTAAATATTTTTTTTGATAAATTATTTAAATGAATTATTACTAAAATTTAATATATATATATATATATATAGAGAGAGAGAGAGAGAGAGAGAGATTATATAATAAACCTGGGGGGCAATATCCATCCTTGCTGTCATGGTTGTCATCCTAAAAGTATAATATTAATAATAAAAAATAAGTAATAATATATAACTGTTATTAATAATCTATATTAAGTGATAATAATTTTATTTTATTAGAAAATATTTTTAAGTGATGATATATTTTGTTTAGTCACTATATAATTTAATAGTGATAAGAATTAATATTTTAAAATTATAAAATTAATGGTATATTTATAGAGACAATAATAAAAGTCAAAAAATTCCTCATTGGCTCATTTGGTCGTCAATTTTGGCGCCCTGGGAGCTGTAGCTACGTGCTTACCCATTTTCTCTGCCATAGACGGACCATCCTAATGGGCGGCCCATTTTCTCAACTTCTACAAATCTATGAATGTCAACGGATCGGATTTAAATCGAGTCTATCATATTTGAATTCGAATTTGATAAACAAAATTCATATTCGAATCAGATCCAAAATCTTATAAGATTTTTGTTAGTCAATACTATATTCGAATTCGATTAAAAAATCCAATCCGACTTATTTTATTTTATTTTTTCCTTTTAAATTTTACAAAAATATTGTATTTATAAAGTAAATATATGCCATATTTGAATTTTTAACAACTTTTTATTATATATTAGTCAAAAAGTTAAATATTTGAATACTAAACTCTTTTTTCACATTATATTAATGTATAGATGAATTATTATATGTTATTATATTTGACATTTTATCAATATTTCTCTTTTTTTTAGGTTAAAAATTCAATATTAATAATATAATATAGACATTAATATAGATATTAGGTCAATATAATATATAAATTTTATTTTAAAATCTTTATTAATATTATATATGAGAGTATTAATTTAATAAAAAATATTAAGATTTAGATTCGGATCTTTAATGGATCATATTGTTTAATTCCATATTCGATCTCCTTATTTTGAATTTTGAATATTTATAATTGAATCTGATTCATTGAATATTTTAATTAGATAAAAAATTTAAAATTCGAATCGAATTCAAATTAAAATTCGATCTATTGACGGTATATATATACACACACACACACTATATTTGGGTCCGTTCTCAAACCTTTCTAGCATGTGGACTCATACAATGTGAGAATTGAGATGCTAATTGCAATGCTAGCCATTTTATTATAAAATAAAAATAAGAGCTAAAGTTAAATAAATAGTTTGCATTTTTAATGTACATAAAATAAAAAATATATTTAAATTATAATTTTTCAAAAATGAAACGTTGATCATAAATGCCCAAATAATAAATTATTTTATAATAACATTATTTGCTTATATTTTGATGGTTATGATAATAATTTTAAGATTATAAAACAGACCTAACACACTTAAGGAGTCCAACTTATCGAATTCAATTTTGGGTGGGTCCCAAGTTGAGTATGAAATAGAAAGCATCTAAGTTTGGGTACAAAATAAATTTGAAAAGATCGATCTTAGATTTTAAATTCACTTTATTGACATCCCTATAGGTTGTATGGGATTATAAATGCACGTTGCATTCTTTTATTATACTCTTTAAATTCTTCAAAATACTTTAATCATAAATATTTTTATAAATATTGTGTCTAATCTATAAAACATGCACTTAAACAACAAAAAGTAGAAACAAAAAGAAAAGAAAAAGAAAAAGAAGACAAAATACACTCACGCTCTTCTTCCCTTCCCTTCAACCTTTATTAATCTAATTACAAAATATAATTATATAATTGTTGCCCTTTGTATGTGTTTGACAAAAGAATTTTGATATAACCATATTATTGTTAGATAAATTTTAATTATGTGTGAATTCTTGAATTTTAATTACATTGAATATATTTTTATTATTGAACAAAAATGAAGCAAAGCATATGTGTTTCTCTTTTATCTTGATACATTAGTGTAATGTTATGAAATGGTGAAATTATTTTAATAATTGGATATGGTAAAGTAATGCAACCAAAAAAAAAAAAGAGAAAAGGAAAAAAGGAAGAGGAGTATCTTGATTGGATGTAGTAACAAAAGAGCAATTGCAATTAATTCTGAAAATAAAGGTTGCAGAACTGGTGGTTGTAATTTTAACTTTTTCGGTCGGAAAATTGCTTCTTCTTTTTTTTGTAAGAGTGCGACGCGTGGCTTTATTTTTTAGGTAGCAATCTATTGTCTGGTTTTCAGCTTTTAAAGTTTCGAAATCACTAGTTTAAGTCACTTTGAGGGTTCTTTTCTATTTTTTTATGCAACCACAAATAACTTAAAAGATGGTGATTTGATAGTTTTTTTTTTTTTTTTTAAACCAAGGAAGAATATATGATATACATACATATATATAGGTTACTTTTATTTGTTTTGTTTTAAAAATATATTTATAATAAAAATAATCGAATGATTTTCTTATTGCACGTATCAAGTGAAAGAGTCGTTGCTCAATAGATAAAAATGTTCTAACAATAAGAAGTTGTTCTTTTGAGAACTCATCAATAGTAAAATTTTATATCTTAATATGATTTCTCAGTTCTCATCAAATCGACTATTATATATTTCACGAAGTTAGTGCTATTTTTTATTGCATGTCAAGTAGTGGAGTCTAATAAATTTTTAAAAAATAATATTTTCATCACACTTTCAAATCATCCAAAATTTTCAACTTCAAAGTCATTTATTGTACCAGCCAAAATCTTATATACGAACGAAATTTTGACAAAATACTGTAGTTTGAAGTTACCGACTATTTCCCCAATTCCGACACCAGATCATGACATACAATGATACAACACATTACTTAATTGTTATATTACGAATCATAAATTAGTAAAATAAAAATTGCTATGGCACATTATGTGATATAGTACCATATATGCATATCTGAAAAATAAAATTCCAAATACATAGGTAATGTTTGGTTATGTTTTTTGCTTAATTTTATTATATGTTTTGGGATAATGAATTATTGGAGAATGTGAAAGTTGTTTTTTGGTATGTTTGTTTATGTTTGGACAGATATATTTTTTACTGTACCAGTCAAATCAATACTTTTTTTTGTTGGATTTTTAGAGGTGAAAATGAAATTGAATTATTATTTTAATGTTAGAATAATAAAAAAATATATATGATATATATGTAATAAAAAAAAATATATGATGTATATATATAATATATATGTGTATATTGGAGAATGTGTAATTTAGAAGAAAAATGGGAATATGTTTGGTTATGTTTCCCCAAAATAATGTTGTTCGGGGAAACATAACCAAACATTCCCATAATTACTTAGGCTTTGCTTGGTTATATTTCCCCAGAACGAACAACATTGTTTTGGGAAAATATAACCAAACACATCTCTATTTTTCTTTCAAATTACACATTCTCCCATATATATATACATATATTATATATATACATCATATATATTTTATTATTATTCTAATATTAAAATAATCACTCAATTTCATTTTCACCCAAAAATTCAACAAAAAAATATTGATTTGACTGCTAAGTTTCTCTCAAAATATAAACAAACATACCAAAAAATAATTTTCACATTCTCCAATAATTCATTTTTTCAAAATATATAATAAACACATAATAAAATCAAATAAAAAGTATAACCAAACATTACCTTAACTATCATTTAATTATACATTCAATTTTACTCGTGAAAACTATATATGATTAAGTTGTTTGTCCATTAGTACGATGAAATGAGCACATTACAACAAACTCCTATCTTCTAACATTACAGTACAAATAGGATAGACATGGCAAGTTTATTTATGAATTAATCCCGATCCATTCATTAGTAAAAAAAAATAGAATAAAAACAATTTAGAAGGAGAACAACAAGCCCTAACCTTCAAAACATAAAAGCATAATTCAATATTATTACCCTCTCAATTTCACAATGAATGTGACTTTTTATCTCCCGAAGGATAGCTGAGACAACAACACACCAAATTTATAATTGCATGTCATTATTATTTTACGGAGGACATTTTCAGGTGGCGACATCCAGAAAAAAGTTAATGCAAAGTTACCTAAACACTAGTACGTGTCCCTATTCTATTAATTATCATGTTCCGCCATTTCGGCCCAAAACATATATAATTCCTACCTTGTTTGGTTGTATTCACATCTTTATCATTGCAAGAAAAGAAAGGGAGGGTTTGGTTATATTTCTCCAAAATAAAATTATTTTAGAAAAATATAATCAAATATATATTTAATTTTTAAAAAAATATTAAATTTTTTTTCTCAAAATACCCTTTCATATTCTTTATTATATATTATTTTTCAATATATATATTATTGTTTTAACAATAAAAAATCACGCAATTCCACTTTCATTCCAAAAATTAATGAAAAAGGTATTAATTTGACTGCAATAGTAAAAAATATTTTCCTCCAAAACATAAGTAAATATACCAAAATTCTCCAAAATTAATTTTTAACTATTCTCCAAAATATAACTAAAAATTCATTGCATTTCCCAACACAATTTTCACATATTCTCCAATATCACTTTCAATATTTATTCTCCCAAAATACATAATAAATCACACAAAAAATATAACCAAACATTACCAAAATTCTTGGCAAAATAATGAATGAAATGTAAAAATTATTATTAATTATATAGATAAGTGATAAGAATTTTATTTTGTTAGAATAATAATTATTACAAATTTAATAGTGATAATCATTGTGTTAGGGTCATAAAAAATGGTATTTATAGTGACAACAAAAAATTTATACAAAAGATATTAAACAGTCTTTATTGTTATTAGGTTGTCACGACATATGTATCGTTAATTGACAATAGTAACTATTTAAAACATTAGTTCTTATCGCTTTCAAGTCATATTGTGATAGAATAAAAATTACTGTTAAGAATAAAAATTATTATCACCTAAAAATGATCATTAGTGACATAGTAAAAAATATTAATAAATTTTTTTATTTATACACACACGCCATATAGTTAATAAATTTGAAGTTCTAATCTCATACTATATATGTGAGACTTGTGCCAATACATTAAACGGACACCAACTTGTCACTTAATGTATGTTAATAATGACATTTTTCACAATATTATTTGTTGCTTTGTCAATTAAAAGTACACTTTTTTGTGTATTAAAATTCATATTTCATCATTTATTTTATTTTACGAATTCCTATTAATATATTACATAATTTTTTCAAAATATTTAATATATATTCATAAATTGATATAAAAAGAATAAAACATCAATTAAAATATAGAATTTGAATAGTTATATGCATACTCAGTCTTCTTGTCTTTCTCGGGTTTCTTCCCACAAGCCTTCCTTGAAATTTCAGTTCAATCCCAATTTCCACCCTCCTAACATTATAAATAACCTCAAAACTCCATCATCCTGGGATAAGGAGCAAAGGCATTGCTCGCTCCTATACTCCATTTTCTTGCCACAAATCAATCCTTCCTAGATTTCTCCTTCCTTTTGCCAAAATCCATTTAGGCATCATGAATCCCAGAAAAGCTAATGCCTCCAAATATGCCCCTTCCCTTAGCCTTACTGTCTATGGCATTATATTCATGTTCCTCGTCCTCACTTGCCTAGCCATGATCAAGGACAAATTCTACTCAAGCACACCAAATCTCACGACGGGCCTGCGCCAGCAGGTGGAATGCAGTGTTCCTGACTACAAGCGTCGGCTCATTCGCGACCTGGAGCCATTGATAGCAGAAGAGCCACTGGATATATGGGAAGGATTGGGCAAGGAAGAGAAAAATATGAAATACCTTCCGAACATGATTGATTTGAGTCCTAAAAGTCGATTCATCTACATAGATCTCGGCGCTCGGGAATACGATTCCAGCATCGGTAGCTGGTTCGTGAAACAATACCCCAAACAGAACCAAACATTCGAAATCTACGCAGTTGAAGCCGACAAAAATTTCCACAAACAATACCAATCGAGAAAAGGGGTGACTCTTCTGCCGTACGCGGCGTGGATAAGGAACGAATCGGTCGTCTTCGGCAGCAAACCGATCGTCGTGAAGGATAAAGTGTGGAGAATGCGGCCGTTCGGCAGAATCGAAGGCCAGAAAGTGCAGGAGGATAAGCTGTCGGCGGTGTCTAAAGTTCAGGCGTTTGATTTTGTGGATTGGCTGAAGAACACGGTCCGGCCGAGCGATTTCGTGGTGGTGAAGATGGATGTGGAGGGGACTGAGATTACTTTGATAAAGGAATTGGTGGAAAGAGGGGCGATTTGTTTGATCGATGAGCTGTTTATGGAGTGCCATTTCGATCGGTACGTGAAATGCTGCTCCGGCGAGAGGATTAATCGGTTTAATTATTCTTATGCTCAATGCTATAATTTGTTTTCGGAACTTAGGAATATGGGCTGTGTTGTTCATCAATGGTGGTGATGACTGATGAGTAGGGTGGTGCATTTCTCCTTGGGATTGATGAGGATTTTTTTTTTGTATTTAATTATCATTTTCACATTGATCACACTATTATAATAAAAATTTATCATTTTTAGTATCTCATTGGAGAAGAAATGTGTTTTCTTTTTTCTTTTTATATTTTTTGAAATAAAAAGTTGTTGCTGCGTTTTGATTATTTTTCATAAAATGTAAAGAGTGTTTAGTGAAATTTATTTAGAAGATTTTACGGCCAAGACTGTTATGGCGGATGGCCTGTGGAGAATTTTTCGCGATGAAATTTTAGTAACTTTTTATATCTTATAAAATATTTTTAAAACTTGTAAAATTTTACATCTTGTTTTACAAATAATTTTTTTAAAATATTTAAATAAAATAAGATTATAAAACATTTAAAATGTCAATGGTAATAATTTTAAAATCAATATAATTGAAAGAAAAAACTTTTCAAAAATTTAAAAATAAATTAAAATCTTCTTATCTTATAAAAAAGATTATAAAATCTTTTTAAAAAAAGAAAAAAAGAAAAAAGAAGGTGTGGTGTATATCTTCAAGTCTTTGTCTAAGAAAAAGTCCAGACCAAGAATTTGTGAAAGTAGACCAAATCAAATCCGAAATCCGTGTGGAACTAATGGCAATTGGCAAGTCAAGTGGGGCTGACTGTTAAGATGTTGTTTACTTGTCCCTTCCAAACTTTGAAAGTTCAATTACACTTGGCATGTTTTGAGCAGTGGAGAGTACAGAAACATCTTCTAGACTCATATTCGCTTCATTTTAATTATTAGAGTGAAATAAAAATTTTATTAGTTGGTAGCCTAATTGGACATGGCTATTACTTCTCACAAGAAGATCATGGCTTCGAACTCGTTTGCGGTAGCAGTCCGTGAATCAGTCACTTCTATAGTGGAGGAGTCTCAGCTGACTAGCACTTCGATAGGGCTGTGGTGACGGGCTCGCCCTTTGGGTAGTAGCTATGGTTCAAACTGAATATTCCACAACAATGAAAAACTCATATGAAAAATCATGGGGACAATCTTAAAGTGATCTTGATATCAGAAAAGTAATATAAGCATCTAAACAATACAAGTTCTAATTCAATAGTTGCTTAGGTTGTAAGGTGTTTAGCCCAGCATTTTTTCCATTCACTACCAAAAATAATAATAATAATAATAATAACACTAATAATAGAAAAATAAATGTAATACAAAAATTATTATGAAAAATATGTATTAAGTAATTAAATGATGTTAACTTCATTTTGTTATCAATGAATTTTTATTTTTATCAAAATATGGTTAATTATTACAAGACCTAATATTTTAAGCCGTTATTATTGACAATTAGTATCATATTTATGACAACAATAGTGTATAATTTGTGACATATTTTTCGTAGTTACTATAAATATATCACTAATTGTTAATAATAATGACTTAAAAATAATTTGTCATTATATTTATGAGAATTATTATTGCAATAAAATGCAATATTTTTATCCTTTAATATATATAATTAGTGATATTTTTACTTTGTTGCTTAACATGTTACCACTAAATTTCTTTCTTTGTTCCGAGCTAATAAAACTTCAAATTTTACTGTACATATTGTTGAGGAAGGTTTATCGGTCGAAGCCTTCAATGCAATGAAATTAATTCACTTTCTGGCACCGGTAGCCGGTAATCGGTATTTATAGTGGAGAAGCAGTACAAATTTTTCTTTATTAATTTCTGAGAAATGGGGTGCCCATTTTAACTCATTGATGGCACATAATAATAACTGGCCAAGGTCAGACACACAGAGTACACATGACATTACGGTCACGGGTCACCTATACATGTATTCTCACTGGGGGCATAATTGGACTTATACTTGTCTCTAAGTGGCAAAACCACTGAAGTGCTAGGTTTAGTTGGATATGACCCGTTACTTCCCACAAGAAGGTCATGGGTTCGAACTCATTTACGGTGGTAGTTCGTGAACTAATCATATCTGTAGTGGAGGGTCTCGGCTGACTAGTACTTTGGTGGGGTTGTGGTGATGGATTTGTCTTTTGGACAGTGATTATGACTCAAATTGGACATTCCACAGCGACGGAGAACTCCCATGATTACGCCATAGGAGTTATGACTTATGTGTTTTCTCTTATCATATTATATATTATAGTTAAAAAGAAAAATGAGAAAGAATAATCTCAAGTTAGGGGTAGAAATCTTTGTAGTGAATCCATTTTAAACTCAATTTATTTTCAACTAAATCCACATTTAATTGATAAATGTGAAGTCCATTTTAAATCCAATCCAATTTAACTAAATCCATAATGACCTAACCCAACGCACTATTTGCCACCCATGCACATTTCAGACCTTTAGGTGCTAACCAAAAATTAAAAATGCTGCTAGGGCTAAAGATTGTCATGTGTACGTAACTGCTCATAAGCTTAGTGCTATACTTTTTTATTTTTTTAAGATGGTGGTAAGTAAGGTGGATTAGTCTTTGTAGTGATGAGGATGACTTTTTTCTTTTTCTTTTTTAATTTTATTCTCCCTTTTCATAATAATTACATTTTGGAATAGGTACACTAAAACAAAGCACACCTTCTACTTTACATTCACTGCATATATTGTTACCTTTAATGATTACTGTAAAATCATTTTTTACCAATATCCTCTTCTTCTTCAATTGTTTCTTGAATCTTATTTTGAATCCAAAAAATATTTCTCATTTTCAGCTGTTTGATTAAAGAGAAAAAGGATTTGTACAATTCAAACCGTTGAAACAAGTTTTATTCTAGAGATCTCGTTATCGTATTCATATTTTAGATTATTGTTTTCGACTTCCGCACTTTTAAAAGAGTAAAAGAAGTGAAAATATCGTATTTAAAAAAAAAAAACTAAACAAAGTATGATGATCAGTTATTTTTTAATAAATATTTATATTTTGGGGAATTTTATTCTTACTATTTCTGAAGACATGGTTAATGTAATATTGTAATTTCACACAAACCCAAATAGACTATTTTTTGTTAAAGATTCTTATTCCATTTTTCTACTATGTTTTTAAATAATTTTTTAAATATTCTCCATTTTATTTACTAGCTATTTTTTCCACAGTTTCTAAAAGATCACTTTCATAAAGGAAAAAAGTGTCACAAACACATGCTGGACTGCTAGTGGCCTTTCTAAGTACATATTCTAAGTGGACTAGAAGATGAGCCCTAGATATAGAGAGAGTGAACAACACGGCCATGATGCTCTCTCACTTAGTTCAGAAAATTTCAACCAGCTTACTTAGATGTCAATCAAGTCGTGTTGAATGGATTTATTTCGTATTGGAGAAGGGGTATTATTGAGAGTGTGAGGGCAAAATTTTAGAATATAAAAGTCCAAATAAAAAATTTTAAATCACAATTCGAATTTATATTTTTATAAAACTTGAAAATAACTGAATCAATTTCAAAACTTTAACGATATCTTCTCTATATAAGTAATTAAGCAAACACCTAAAATTTCATCTTCTATTTTTTTTTCTCCTAAGATTGTTATTGATAATATTGATAGTGGAAAAAGTTTTTTCAGTTGTAGCTATCGAAAGACCCCCCCAAAAAATATTTATATATATTCACTTACCTTTATCTTTTTTTCTTAATCTTGAAGGTAAAAAATGAGATATTTTGGTTGTTTTGCAAGTCTCATAGGCCCTAAGGCTTTCTAAAATTGTTCTTCACAATATTTATAGGGGAAATCTTTTTCCAATTTGAGCTCTTGAAAGGTAAAGAAAAATTCAATTTTCTTTTAAATATTTACTTATCTTTGTCTTTTTATCTTAATCTCGTTGACGTTAAGAAAAAAAAGGAGAAGATAATTTGGTTATTTTACAAGTTCCTTAAGGTTTTCTTTGACTAAACACCAATAACATTTTTTGAAATAAATAAAATAGAAATGACCTAGTGAGCCTAATTTAATTATTTTTATTTATTTATTTATACACATGCATACAAAGAGTTTGTTACTTGTTAGGCTTTGAATTCCTAATCTTATAGTTATATGTGTGCAAATGATGCCACCAAGCCAATAACTTGATTGCTTAATTGCAAATATGTAACTAATTCTTTTGAGTTTTGCAACATTTAAAAAAGGTAAAAATTTAGTCAATAAATTTTAATTTTATCTTTTGTTAAAAATAAATTAAATACAACCCTATAAATCTAAATAATTAATTTTTTACTTAAGACTCAACAAGAAAAGTTAGATCTTGGAAATTAATGAATGAATATTAAAAATAATTATTTTAATTAATACTAAATAATTTATTTTTCAAAATTCATATTATTTAAAGAATAATTAATAAAAATTTATTATATATTTATATATCCCCCCCCCCCCCCCCCCCCGTGTATCCGTCCACGGGTATTATTGTATTTTGCTCAATTCAAACTCAATTAAATAGTGCTTAGCCTATCGTCAAGTCCAGTTGCACGGGCCTGTGATCATAACGGGAGGGTTGTGAAGGACGAAGTAACCTCGATTATATCAATTACAATCTTAGATCGAAAGTGGGTTCGAGACCACAAGGGTTACTCAAATCAGATTAGAACCGACCCCCTACCTCTCAAAAAAAATTAGTAATAAAAAATAAAAGTATTCATCCCAATAAGCCCCATCCAAACAAAGCTAAAAATATTCGTGTTAATCCATATAGACTCAAATTCGAGTCAAACCATCAATCCACAACCCACAGCACAACCTACATTATTAAGTTATCATATATATTCTTCTACTCATTAATTCATCTAAAAAATTCTATATTATTATTCAACGAAAAACAATGTTACATTACTCATAAATGGCATATTGTTCAAAAACAATATTAATTAATAAACCATATTACAGAGTTAAATTACAAAAGAATCAATAAGTTAAATAGTATGAGATGGTTGCTATGGCTTAAAACTATCAAAATCAGTTCACTGAAAAAAGGGCAAAATAACCTTATCAGGCCCGATTTGTCCCATCTTCGAACATTACTCAAATCCTTGACCGATTCAGTTAGGTCCATTGCATTAAGAGGCCCCCACAAAAAAACATTCAGTCGTTGCTAAAGGTGTAATCCGGAATGACTTGCGCAGCCTTGCTATTTAAATGAAAAGACAAAATGCTTCATGATTGGTACATTTTTTGGGTCGGGTCGGTTCAATTTGACAGGCCCATGCCCATTAGGTTGTTGGGTATGCAAGCAAGGCCCATATTATATATGGCTTCACCCCATTAAAATCTTGTTCAATCAATCGCTTTATATGTACGATCAGCTTAATAGAAATCATATTGAAAGAGTGTTTTGTGAGTTTATAAATTTTTTAAAGCATCTTATAAAATGTTTAAAAGTTTATAAGATGCTAGAAAATATTTGATAATTTTTTGAACAAAAATGAGTTTATAAGATCCCAAAATAAGATATTAGAATATTATAAATTCTTTCGAAAAAATTAGAGAGATTCTAAGCTATTCACAAAGATCTAAACAAGCTCATTTAAATCTGACTATTTTATTTATAAAATTATCATTATTAACATCTTATAATTTGCAAGGGCGCGCTTGATTTAAAATGTAAATAATAGTGGAGATTTGAATAAATTGAGATAAGATAAAATTAAGGGCACGTTTGATTTGTGAGATTAGGTTAGATAAATGAGAATAATCTAGCATAATCTCATGTTTGATATGACAGATTATAGGAGCGGGTCGACTCACTTTTTGGTGCCAGCCTGCTACTATAGCGGCAATAAAACTAGATTACAATCTTGCCTGGGGGGTGCGATTATATAATCACCCTCTCCACTAAAAATTTGCTCCCTTTCTTGCCCTCCTTTTTCCTTTTTCTATTTTTTATTTTTTTGTTATTCCAATTATGTCCTCTAAAAAATCCACAAATGTGCTCTTTTTTTTTTTTTCTTTTCTTTTTTGGTTATTAAAGAGTAGTTTTGTTATTTATCCATTTAATCCCCACACATCAAACAAGCATCAGAAATTAGGGTAGATCATAGTTACACCTAATTGTAAGGTCAATCTTTTATATCAAATAAACTAATATATTATTTAATCTCATATCCTTCTATTCAAATATCCACTATTATTTAAATAATATATTAGTTTGTTTGATATGAAAGATTGACTTTACAATTAAATGCAACTATAATCTATTATAATCTCTTATGCATGTTTGATGTGTAAGATTACGTGTGTAAATGATAAATTTATCCTCGAACTAGCAAGAAGGTAATATTAAAAATAATAAAAAAGGGAGGGCAAATGCAAGAGCAAATTTTTAGTTGGGGGTGCGACTGTAGGACAAGACTATAAGGGACCCTATTGCAGCTACAGTAGTGGCTAGCATAAAAAATGGGCTAGCCCACTTTTGTAATCTCACAAATCAAATAATAGATTAGGCTAGATTATAATATCTTATTTAGCCTAATCTCCCAAATTAAATGTGCCCAAGATCTTATTTTATCCAAATACTTCAATAATTTTTAAAAATAAAATCTAACATCTTATAAATTTAAAACATATCTTATAAGATGTAAGTGCTGATAAAATCTTTTAAATAAACTTAGCTAAATACTCTCTAAGCCAACTTACTTATATTCGATCTTCATACTAATTTCAGCATTAGAGAAGCTTCTGTATGAACTACCACAAGAACCTCGACAATTCCAACTTTTGTACTTGTGCTCATGGGATTTAGATTCATGCTTTGACTATTGAGTTTGAAAGGACTTGTAATACTTCATCATACATAGATTAAATATTGGAAGAATCTAACATATAAACTTTGGCTAAAGAACATATGTGCATCAATTGGATATTCTTTTTAGGCAAGTTGATTATAGCCTAATTTCAGGATCCACTTCGATTTGAAGGCAATTATCATGTCCAAAGAGCTTGCGGGTCCGACATGACAAATGGTATTAGAGCCATCATCAGTCGAAATATTGAGAACTAAATGCTATACTTGGCAAAATGCTATGTATGTGGGAACCACATTTTGAACCTGTGGAAGAAAGTGCTATACACGCAGGAGCCAACTCTAGATCCTATAGGAGCCACCTTTAGAATCCTAACGTCTAGTGATTGATCTTGGATCTGTGTCACACTACGACGAAAACGTCGCGCTTTGGCTAAATAATTCATATGCATCTATTGAATATATCTTTTGAGCAATGTGATCATAGCTCAATTTTAAAACACAATAAATAGATTTAGAAAAAATTCTCGCGTCCAACAAGTTAGCAAGACCGAAATATGATAGGACTTCCCAACGCAATTAAGTCATCATCCCCGCGTAAAAGATTTCAGAAGTCATAATCACATAAATTAGATATAATGCTAAGAGAAATAGACTCAAAATCAAACCCAACCCGATGACCTAACAATGACCCAGCTGGAAAAAAAAAAAAAAAAATCAACTCTAGGTTTTATTTTTTGGGTTTGGGTCAGATTGGGTAGGACTCGAAAATGACCCGAGGAAAAAAAAAAGGTTGGGTTAATCTTAGGTCAACCTAACTTGAAAAAAACTAGCAGGTGACCCAATAAACCGACTCAACCCAACCCGACCTACCTGAAAAAAATTGACTAATTAAAATAAAATTTAAACAATATATATATCCAAAAATCAAAATTTTAAAAATTCAATTACTGAACAATAGTTTGTTATTTTTTTTGTATTCAAAGTACTCATGGACATGATATGTTTTAAAGTTGTTATGTTTCTTGGACTTTAATGATTATGTTGAATTTTAAATTTTATTGTAGATCAAACTTCTATTGGATTATAATGTTGGAATTTATAAATATGAAAAAATAAAATAAATAGATTAGGTTAGGTTAGTTTTATCATATTGGATTGGGTCAGGTTTATCAGGTTGTTGTGTAACCTAACTAAAAATCAAGTCAAACCGAACTTAACACTATCTTCTGTGGGTCAGGTCAGGATTGAGCTTTTTGGGTTTAACATCGAGTTGGGTTGGGTTTGGATTTGGTATTTTTATGCCATACCTTCATTTCAACCCAACCCGAACCCACTCAACCCATCCAAATTGACACCCATAAATAGACACATTGTGTTGATGAAATCACAAAAAATTCAAGACCACCAAAGCATGAACGCGTGAAACATAAATAATTTCAAACGTAATAATAAAAATTAGATTTGATATAATACATTTGATTCAATTAAGATTGTTACTCGAGCACAACGGAAGCAATTTAGGCACGAGATTTAATTTATCAGGAATTCACAAATCACACTCACAAAGTTGATGACAAAAATAATACCTAACGGATAGAAAAATAAAACAGACACAGATTTACGTGGTTCGGCAAATTCCGCCTACCTCCATGGGAGTTTTCTTTCTTCAATTATGATAGAATTTTACTAGTACAGCCAACCCTTGAGTTTGACATGCCCAAATTCAAGCCAAAAACCCCTTGTACAACTCCTATAATAACAACTCCTATAATAATTACCAAAAAGATACTCACTCTACCCATTTGTATTGCCTCATTCGTACTTACAATAACTACCCTATAAGTATCATAAGTTCCAGAAGTGTCTTCTCTTTTTTCAAATAATCAAATAAATACTTCTATTTATAATAAAAAATTATTTAACTATTTCGCCTAAAACTAGAAAACTTAATACAAAAATGAATCCTAATTCTAATCAAATTTGATCTCTCTATAATAGAGTCAAATCTCAACCATCGTTGAATTAAAGAGGGCGAGAGCAACACAATCTAGTGCAGGACCCACCCATTTCAAACATAGTTTTGGAAAGCAATGTATCCTGTCAACTTGGCGTCGCATTGAATTGCATGCGTGAGCTTCCCACAAGCGACAAATGACTCCAACAAAGACAGATGATGCTTTTCTCTTGAAATTGAACAGGATGCATGGTGGCCGTATTGTGTGTGCAACTCTGCTCTCAGGACTCAGAGAAGCCTGCAGATATGATCAGACTGGCCCGTGGCGCCCATCCGTCTCTTTGAAGCAATTCGTCATACACTTAACTAATTAATGCAAATGTAGCACTACAATATATCGCATTCAAAATCGCGACATATTTCTCCAGGCTCCACCGGAATTAAGATAGTTGTTAAGCCTTTTTCTAGCTCTACAGTTCCAGATAGATGCATCATGTGGGTTATCGAGGCAGTACGAGTATATGACTTGGAATAATTTGACATTTCCAAGCAAAGAATTTCGTTCTTTCTTTTTTTTCGTATTCAGAAATTATATGTTGAATATTCTATAAATATTAAAACTTATTATAAGATATAGAAAGTTATAATTTTTTTTAAATAAACTTGACTGAACATTGATTTAATACAAATGTATGGAGATTGTGGGCGTGAAAAACCTTAAATAACTAAATAAATATGCTATTGAGTTTATAACCCTTTAAGTCCGAGGACCACTATTGATCAGCTTTTACTATAAATTTGTTCAAACCGCTTCATATTGTATTTCTTAAGTCATTTTTAATTGCATATAATGCAATATTTGAAAAGTTTTTCGGTACAAAGTTTCCACATAAACTTGCTCTTTGGCATTTTTAGTTGTCAATAATGTTGTTAATACCATTAACAACAATAGTTATTCCATTAACCATGTGAATCATTACTGCTTAAAGACAACTTAAAATTAAGAGCAAAATGTGCAGCTTGTTGCCTCAATCACACAAAATAAACAACAAAATAGTTTAACTTAAAAGCACTTACCAAAAAGAGATAAGAGGAAGTCTTTTGAAGTTTGAAAATTGCATTTTAAAAAGTATACCAAATATCATGACCATATGAAATACCATACGCTGCAGATTATATACGCCATAAATATTTGTAACTATGATCATTATGAAATAATAAATATTGCTAAATCATACTCCTCCTAAAATCAAATTTTTTTGAGTGAAAACCTTTTTGAGGCCCAATTTTTAACCCAATTAGAATTTTATCATTTAAATAACCTTAAATTCTATTTTTATGATTTGTTATTCATAACTAATATTATTACATTTCACATGATTTTGACTTCTTTGCATTATCCTTATAATCTAAAGCCAAATTTTCTAATTCTTCTAAAAATTTGGAATGGATCTCTTATAACATTTAATCAATTCATAATAAACATAAAATGTATTGATCAATATATGCTCAAGGGTTACAGGAATTTAATTGTCCAAATTTGAAATAATTTTACAACAATCCAAGTACAATACTTATAAACCAATGTACCTTGTGCCATAACACCACCTATCAAACCACACCTATTGGAATGTTGGACCACCAATATTTAAAATTGTGCAAGTCTATCAAAAAATTCATAGCATCCCCACTATAACCCTAGTGTGGAACAATACACAAATCCCACTAAAACTCCCAAATCAAATTCATATAATCTGGTACATTTTCCTTGCAATCCCTCAAGGTTTGACCTAATGAATTACATTCCAACCCCTAATTCAATAGGGCCCACCACGTGTCACTATCCTAAGGCCCCATTAACTCATCAGCACATATCCATCGTCTATTCCCCCTCCACCACACTATATAGGTTTTCTTTGGGGGTCCCTCTTTTACTCCCATCACCCGTTAGATAAAAGTGGGTCCAAATTTTTTTCCTCCAAGAAAATTATACACATGGCCTCAATCCTCCCCCACCACCGCCACCACCCCGCGCACCACCAAAATCTTGAAACCCGAGAAGATGAAGTCGCCGCCCTCCCCGCCGATCCCCTCCTCCGGAATGAATACACCATCGCCGCTGTTGACACGGTGGAAACCGACCGATCACCGCCACCTCCGGCGCCGCCGCAGTCTCCTGCTTCCGATGCCGTGACCCTTTTGAAGGAAGAGCCATCGGATAACAATTTGGAGGGGTCCATTCAGGAAGCGGCGCCGCCGCCTCCGGCGACAGCGGTGGTGGCGGCTCCGCCTAAGAGGTCGAGCAAGGACCGGCACACAAAGGTGGAGGGGCGCGGTCGGAGAATCCGGATGCCGGCGGCGTGCGCGGCTCGCATATTCCAACTGACTCGGGAGCTCGGTCACAAGTCCGACGGCGAGACCATTCGCTGGCTGCTCGAGCGGGCTGAGCCGGCTATCATCGAAGCCACCGGTACTGGCACCGTACCCGCCATCGCTGTTTCGGTGAATGGTACGCTGAAGATCCCGACGACCCCTACCGCCGCCACCTCGTCAGCTCCGGAAACCCCAAGAAAGCGGAGAAAAAGGGCTTCGAACAGCGAGTTTTATGACGTTAATGATGCTTCCAGTTTTGCCCCCGTTGCACCCATTGCACCCCAAGGGCTAGTTCCGGTATTTCCCGGGGGGACCTTTTTCATGATCCCGCCTACTGGTGGAGCCGCTGCCGCGGGCCCGTCTAGTCAGCCGCGGTTCTGGGCCATACCGGCCACCGCAACGCCAGTTTTCAACGTTGCCGGCCAGCCCATATCGAATTTCGTTAGTTTTGGCGGTTCTACTGGTGGGGCCCCCACCGTTTCCGGCAGCGGAAGCGGTGAGGTTGAAGTGGGGCCCAACAACAATAGTGGGAGTGGCGAAAAGAAAGGTTCAGCGACAATGGCACCCAGTTCAAGTTCAACGATGAGCACAACCACAGCAGCGACGGGTACAACAAGTGCAACGCAGATGCTGAGGGACTTCTCTTTAGAGATTTATGACAAGAGGGAGCTTCAGTTTATGGTGGGTTCTGCTGCAGGGAATCAAGAACAATCCCCATCGCCAAAACCCTGAAGGAAAACGGGATCAAAGGGCTGAAATTAGATTAGGGTTTTAGTCCATAGATTCTTGGGATTTTTTGAATTTTGATGATCAGATTGTTATAGCCTTTGTCTTGTTTTATGCTTCTGTTTTAACCCCTTTTTCCTTTTTATAATTTTTCCAGCACTTCAGTTAAGCCTGTTGGTGACTCTTGCTATGCTACAACTTGTAAATAACTTGATTTTTAGAGTACTTTTAGGCCTTTCTTTTCTTTTTCCTTCAAATTAGAAAACCTAATGTAGAAAAAAATGGCAAAAATGAAATCTACTAAATATTTTACAGGATAGTGACAACTGAGGCCTAGGCTTGACAAGAATTGCATTGGATTTGTCCATGGATTATAACTATTCACTGTGCTTATTAGCTGTAATTATTGAGAATACAGCTAGTCAACTTCGGAGAAAATTGGATTTTATATAGGTTGCAAATTGCAATGCAATAATGTACTGCTTTCCAGGGCAATGGGAATTCAGAGGATTTGTTTGTGGGACCATTTTTGAAGGAGTGCGCGGTCTTATCATAAAGTTAAGTGCATAAATTATTACTTTAAAGGACACTTTTCAGATTATTCTTTTTTCAACAAGCAATGTAGTTATCTCATCACACATCTTCTTTTGTATTTGAAGTTCAAATTATTTAGAAGTTTATTTTGCACTACGTTGAGGAATCAGGCTCGTCCGGGGTTGATTTAACAATGCTCAGATTGGTTGGTTTGCCTAAGTCTTATGAATTCGTCTCATTTGAAAAATAGATTGCATCATAAGTAGAGAAAAAATAGAGATTTCGATTTGATGAAAAAATAGATAAACAGATTGGTTTTAAAGCGAGAACACTTTTCCTTCTTATCAGACAATTCTTATATAATAAACAAAGAGTACTATAATAATAAATTGATCTTATTTGACATCAGGAGTTATTAGTATGTATTAACTAATCAGTGATAGAGACGAGGAATTTTGGTTTCATTTATTTTGATGAAATTGGGGAATCTCTATTTTTAAATTAATATGTAATTCAGAAAGTAATTTACGATAGCGTCGAAGCTGTTGTGATAGACTCATGAACAAATAATTACATATCAAATCAAACAATTTGTTCAAAGGTTAATTGACACAATAAATAAAATTTAAGATTCAAATATTGGATGAACTTGTGTGTGTGTAAGTAAATAAAATAAAATAAAATAAACCAAACATTCCAAATTAATAGAAAAGGAATGATAGTTTCAGAGTAATTCATCTGTTAGGAAAAGAAACTATTCTTTTTTAAATAAATAAATTAAACTTTAATTGTAATTCTTTTACTGAAAAGCAGATGATTATGGCCGAAACACAAAAATAAAAAGATAACGGCAATCTACTGGCGTGGGTCATCACCTCGTGCGGTGAACTAAATTAAGTGCACGTGAGTTGAGGGCAATGCACGTGGAAAGTGGGCCCAGATGGATTTGTGGTCCACCGCTCGGGGTGGGGAGTCAAATGTCAATGCAGAAAAAGTTTTATCCGAGTTTAATGTGGGGCCAACAGTTTTTCTGGCAATTGGGGTGTGAATCCCGTACAACTCTCGAGGCAGGCGCGTGGTGGTCCCTCCTGCTGTTGCTGCTTTTTGGGGGTGGGCGGGGTCCGCTTAGGCGGGGACGATAAATCAAATCCATCATATACTGACACGCGTCATTTGCTTAGCTGTTACTGTTCCTTCCCATCGGATGGTGACGCTTGGCCCACTATTTTTGCTAGGGCGTGGAAAAATTGAATATAAGAGGAGTTTCGCAAAGCGATTTAGAAGTTAAAATCATGCTTAACCTTGTAAATAAATATTCAAAAATTTATTTATTATTCGTATTTGTATCTGTTTATATAAATTTATCTTCATTCATCTAAAGTGGATATTATTCATATTCGATTAATAGATATACAATTATAAATGAATATGAATATGATAAATGCGTATCCGATCCGTTTAATATCCGCGTTGAATATATGTTTATTAAATAATATATTATTTATATTTTTAATAAAAATTTCATAATTCATATATGTATGTGTATATATATATATAAAATATAATTGATGAATTGAGAAGAAAAAAGAATAAATTTAAAAAATTATTGTAATATAGATAGTAAAATTGAAAAATAAAGTTAATTAACATAATTATTGTTGGTTGACTTTATAATCAATATACTCGAACACCATTATTATTATTATTATTATTATTATTATTAAGTACTAATAATCAGTTATAAAGTCAATTATTAATTAGAAATTATGCTATTAGTTTGATTGCTTTTCTCATAATGAAATTATATAGTTCTTTCTATTAATTAAAATATGTATTCATTATAAGTTCATATATTCATGTATTTGGATATTTGTAAATAAATATCTAAATAATTATTATCGAATATGAAATATATATAAAAAAAAATCGATTATAGATAAGTTAAAAAAGTATGAATAAATCTGAATAATTATAATAAAATACAAATATACCCGACAGATATGAATTCTGATATCATTTTTAAATATTCGTCAAAATCATATCCGTATCCAAATATTGAAAAAGTTTAACAAATACGAATATAAAAATAGTACATTCGATCCGTTTAATATTCATTTACACCCCTAATCGTGCTATGATAGCCAAAGTTAATATGATTTTGAATTTCTCATATGACCTTGAGAAAACCTTTAATAAAAAATTAGCTAATTAGTTGTTTAAAGTGAAAAAGTTAAAATTTATATATAAATTACTTTTATGATTTTCAGTCAATTGGTCAAGTGACATCACCCCTGTATTTGTACGTATAAAATTTGAGATTCAAACTCAAATTATACCAAATCATGCACGTGTGTGAATGTGAAAAATCAAAAATGTATAAAAATCATTTTATATAAACAAACTAGGAAACAAATATGAATAATACACATAGGTCACATTTGATACCCTCTATTAACATGCATAGTGGTGGCTAATCTCCATTTGTTGGTTGTTTAATGTGGAAGATTGATTCCACAGGCCAGCCCGCAAAATTGATGAAGCCTGGCACTGTAGTAGTAATTACACCTTATTCAAATAGTATGTCTTTGGCTACTACTAATTAATCTCAGCCCATGTGTTGTCAGTGTGCTGAAAAGTTATTTATGTCTTTCTTTCTTCAGCAATCAGTGGCTGCTACTAATTTTTGTGGGCTTTTTCATAGGGCAAATTTGTCTATAAAATAATAATATTTAGCATCAAATGCCTCATTACTGAATAGGAGAGACTGAAAATGCTACTAACTGACTGGGGAATTTTGCAAAACAAACATGATAATAAATAGTGTAATCTCACCTAATTTGGGGCAATTACAATAAGTGCTATTATGCACATTCCAAAACAAACGCGGCCATAGACTCCGAAATAAGAGCCTATTTTTAGTAAATTGAAAAATTAAATGCTTCAAACTTGTGCATTAGTAGAGACAATCCTTAGAAACGAGAATAGCATTTTTAGGAAGGGTTTTAACTTTTAACTAACCATCCTAGTGATTAATACATTTTTGTTTAATTTCGTTAGTAAATGAAAATCTTCTCTGTTGCATAACATAATTCCTGTGCAAAATTTCTTTCAATCCATATTACAAAAGATTTTGGCGATGATATAGAGCGCCAGCAACAAAGCCTAATTCAAATGTTAACGGCTAACTCTCCTATGTTTAAGTCGCTCTCATATTCATGACTAAGTGTTAAAACTCAGAACACAACTTATTAGTTCATGTGTTTTGCTTAATGGCATAAAGTCTGGTTATTATCCTTTTATAGAAACTAATAATTTTGGCATACTCTATACCTGTATTAAAATTTTGATAATGTAAAATAAGTAGGAATATATATATTTTTTTATATGATACTATTATTTGTTTAATAGTTTCAGTGTATTTAATGATTAAATAAATTTGGAGAAAAAAATCCGAAAAAGAAGAGAGGAGAAGAGAAAATAGAACTATATTGCCATTTTAAAATAGAACTACAGCGTATTTATTAAATTTTTATTAATAATAATAAGTTATGATAAAATAAAATAATTGAAGGGAAAAAGAATGGTAAAATGGGATGAGAAAAACAGACAAAGGAGTTGAAAAAACAGAAATATTTTTATAGGGTTAGTTATGTCAACTCATTAAAAAACATACGAATAGTTACTAAGGTTCCACGCTTTATGAATAGTATAGATTTGTAAACATCGAGTTCCTATAAATATGCAACATAGACACACCATCATCAACAAAATTGCGCAAAAATGGTGTACGTTCATAAACAACATGGATAGAGAATATTAGGTGGTAAAATTAGAAACTTACAAATGATGACTGTGATTAATAGCCAGATTGATGATCCTTATCCGAAAACTACATCGGATCGCAGGACATACTTGACTCCTTTACTGACATTCCGAGCTTCGTGTAGCATGCACTTGTCACCATGAATATGAAGTAGAGCCATTCCTTCAGTAGGAGGCACCTAGAGAGTTTAGAAGATCAGTAAATAAATAGACTCAAAGCATCATAACTCAATTTTGAACAAAGAAAAAACTTGGTGCTTGTTTGTGGCTTTGTTCACAGAGGATTTCCTAATGCCCTCCAAGGCTCTTCACTTCTCTCCATCCCATATGGCCCCAGAATCATAGAGCAGCGCTAACTTCATAACAAATGTACAAAAATGAACTGCATAACTAGGTCCATAACAAGAAGTAAATGTCAAAGAACCTAAGTTCCATTTGAAAAGGATGGATTTGTAACAGACAGGATACGTGTGGTTTGAAGATTTTGGACATCAAAAGATTACAAGGGCTTGGATGAATTTCATATTGTCCAATGTTTAGAGGATTTCATATCTGTCAAATGAACATAAATCAACTCAAATTCTTTTTAAGTTAAAGCTTGCAACCACCCAAAGAAGGGCAACAAATTTATTGCTATGGCTTCGAAATTTTAAATCGAATCCTGTCATCAAAATAAACCCTTAGATCATATTGTTTATCACTTAACCTTCATTAAAAATCAATAAATGTCTGCTCAAGTTTTCTCCTTCCTCTCTATCAGTTTGTGCGTGTGTGTTTACATGTTCCCACACGTGAGAGATATAAATTGATGTAGATATGTTGTGTGTGTGTGTGTATATATATACACACAAGCACACACAATGACGAATGAGTGGAGAGAGAGAGAGAGAGAGGGGCAATCAATGATTAATGAGGATGTACCTCAGCTACCAGAGCATTTCTTGGACCATAAAAAACAGTCTCTCCTCCAATCAGTGTATCCGGAGAATCTTGAGGACTATCGTCTTTCTTTGACTTGGCTTTAGTTTTACCCGGAGTACCGCTCAGATAGATTAACAAAGTATAGTGCGTCCGCATCCTTTCTCCAAGATCAATGCTTTCATCAATATGTCGTCCAAATCGCTGACCAGCGCTGTACCTAAATTGTAAATTCTATAGGTTAACCAATAGCAAATCACCATATGCCAGTGCAGATGAAGATCAGCACTATTCCTCACTGTTGACGAGGAACATTAATGATAAATGTCTAGAGCAACAAATACAATTCACCAGCACATATAGCTAAACCAAAAAAGAAGAAACATAGCAAAGATAAGCAAATAAAGACTGTAAGAACCAGATTGTACATATATGAAATTAGCATCATAATCCACAAAAAATCATAGTTTGTAAATGCAGCTCCATTTCAGGTGTAATCAAAGTAAATAAAGTTACACACTCCAACATTGATCATGGAAACTAGAGCTGTATTAGATGCAAACAAGACACGGACCTGTAAAATCTTATATTTGGGTTTAAGCCGACTGCAACTTTTCCTCGAATCTTGAAGCCAGCAAAGGATTTGTCAAGTCCAGCCTCCCATATTGCTTGTGCAAGAACAGGATCATTAACAGTTATTCGATCATTGTCTCTGTAAGCTTCTCCTTTTGTAGGACCAAGGCTGCCTTGGTGCACAAAACCAATTGATTCCGCAGCACTGATAAATGCTTTTGATTCAGCAGAGGTGAAATAATTCGGAATCTGCATACCTTACACCAAACAGATAATTATCTTTCAAGACTAATTTAAGTCAAAGAATGTCATATGAAGATGCTAAATCAAATAATCAATGTCCTCCATATTCCATGATGCAGTTCTATCATTCATCGACTGTGGAAAACTAAACATCATAAGGAATATCAGTACTGGATCTACAAGCCCAAACTACTTAAAAGGATGGCATTCATCCTGTTTGGCAGTTCATCCCAGGAAAATATACCCTATTCCCATTATCTCGGTGCATCAAAATATTTCGGTCTATCTTTTAAGGATATAAAGAACAAACATTAAACTTAAGAAAATCAAAGATAGAATCATTTCAAACATGGGAATTCTGTCCATGGAAGAAAGAATCCCAAAATTACTGACAATGTCCAGCAAAAATAACACAATGCCAAAGCTGGGAGCTCAGTATCAGAAAATTACTGTTAAATTAAGCATGCTTGACCTTATGTACAAGCTACACACTATCTTCCATCCATCACACAGCATCAATAAAGCAGAATATCAAGGCACAAAATGTGGAACAGACCATCATTCAACCCAAAATCACTTTTTAAAAATTTGATTTTGGTAAAGCAAAATTCCTGATTCGACATTTAAATTCCTATACTTAACGAAATGAAACTGGGGGAAAAAAAAAAAAGAAGCAACCCACTACAAAAACAACTGAACACAAAAATTGATGCTATCGCTGAATCATGAAAGACATAATTTTTCCACCATATAAAAGCATAAATAAAAAGAAACAGGCATGAATATACTATAATTGAAGGGAGAATGCCATACAGTAAATAGATCGTCGTCTTTAAGGCGAGTGATTTGAAGATTCGACTTGGGTTTGACGGGCGGCCACTCTTCTGTTTTCGTTTTCTTGTTTGCAGTATTCGCTGGTCTTTTCCTGTCGCCCATTTTTCTCTTCATTAGTTCATTTTTCTAGTTTTCTGAAAGTAATTCCAGTTATAGAATAACACTATTGGGCCTGTAGAGGTTCCGTTCAATTTTACACGGGCTTTAATAGAACTATATTAATTTTAATGGGCTATTAGGGCCTCCACGGGCCCATATTTATAGCGTTTTTTTGTTTTTTTGAACCAAATAAATCAACTATTATTAATAATAATCACAGACATTGCTTCAACAATGAAGTTGGGGGGATTATCAAACCAAACCCTATGATCTGACATATAACCAATCGCCCTAGCTATCGCATGAGCTACTGTGTTCACAAAACGCTTAACAAAAGAAAGAAGAAGGTTATCTAAGCCTTCTTTAAAATATATATAATCATCAATAATAGGCCCTAAAATAGAAGAGAAAGTTTCATGACCATTGATTGCGCAAACTGATTCCTATGAGTCAGATTCCACCACATACATATTTGTTTTAAATCTACTAGCGTTTTCACATATGGTCCCTGCGCACATAAGTACTTTATGAATGTAACGTGATTGACACATATAATTTTGAAAAAAGTAAAAAATGCTAATATGTAATAGGATTGTTGTATTCATCAATACATAGTCCAACATTATCTCTTGAGGCTATTAAAGCTATTCGTTCCTTCTTATCAAGGCAATTTAGTTATTGTAATAGTGAAATATAAATTAACATATAAAATAAAAAAGTAAAAAATATAAACTTGCCTTTACTTTTTTTGTTTCCTCAATACGCGTAAAATCAATTTTCCTAAATTATTATCATTAATCCCTACAATAGCTTTCCAACCTGGACCAAGTATTTTGCATATTCGAAGGCTGCATCAAGAAGATGTTGGCAATACAAAAAAAAAGAAAAAACTGCAGAGAAAGAAATTAAGTATAAATATATATTAAATTGATAAGACTATACAATAACGAATTCATCGTATAGATTTAAAAATAAAACTTCAAAAACAATTACATGGAAGAAATCATACCTGATGAAGGAGATGTTTGCAATATAAAAGAAAAGAAAAACTGCATAATGATAGAATTAGATACAGCCATGTAAGATTGATGGGACTATTATATGATAGTAGTGGGGTGGTGGAGTGATAGTAGTGCGATGATAGTTATTTCAAATAAAATAAAGATATGCATATGCAACTGCCAGATATCTTTTATTTATAAAGTTAGAATAAAATGGTGTTAG
The DNA here is from genome assembly GCA_018894105.1 of Jacaranda mimosifolia. Taxonomy (NCBI): domain Eukaryota; kingdom Viridiplantae; phylum Streptophyta; class Magnoliopsida; order Lamiales; family Bignoniaceae; genus Jacaranda; species Jacaranda mimosifolia. The sequence continues at coordinate 31,887,678 of CM032125.1, read as the reverse complement.
TGGAAGGTAATACATAAATGATTCTAAAATATTATTTTAATGTAATATATTTAACACACTATGAATAAATTATATTTAATTATTTATATCTATCTTTTATTTAAAACACATTTATTACCAATCCAATATATCTTAAGTTTTGAGTGGGTGGAAGTGGAGAGAGAATTGGAAGTTGTGTGTTGTAGCAATTGGGAACTCATTACATGGGCTGTGACTACCCAATCAAACATATTTGCCACATTACGTGGGTTATGGCTTAATATGTGTAAATGGGCAAATTGGGAACTTTAAAATTTGGTATGAGAACTGCCATTAGTGTATTGTAATTCCAATTTAACACCATATGTTATACTATTAGTTTCAATAGACAAAAAAATTAAAGGATAAATTTGCAAACATGTTTAAATAACTTCCACTTTAGAGAGGAAAACATGCTTCCTTTTCATATAGAAGATAATAGATAATAGATAATAGATAATAGATATATGTTATTTGTACAATTAAAAGTATCATGTTTCTCATATTCAACATAAATTGAATATCATTATTAGAGATGATCATTGTATTCATAGATATTAATAATGATTGCAATCATAAGAAAATTTTATTGTTGTATGCCTTAAAAACTATATCACTTAAAGAAATTAATGAAAACCAAATATATCATACAATAATGAAAAAAATTTAATACATGGTGGTTGTAGAAGAAACCATTGGTGTTTTTGAGTATATAAGTGATAGTAGGAGAAACTATAAGAGTTTTTTATATGTAGATTGATAGTTGTAGGATAAATAACAAGATTTTTTAGGACATGGGTCTCTAAAGAAAAATAATAGGAGTTATTTGTAAGTAGAAAGGGTAAATTTGGCAATTTAAAAACTAGTATCGTAACTACCTCTGAAATGTGAATTTTCAATTTAATCCTCATATTGTATTTTTATATCTATTTTAGAGAAAATTAAAGGGCAAGTTTTGTAAATGTTCATTAGTAACTTCCATTTGTGAGACAAAATTGCATTCTCTTTTACAACAGTATATATACTATTAATAAAGCACATACCCTTCTTTTGGTGTGTTTTCGAATGATTTACCTAGTAGTGGCAAATGAGTGGGTTGGATTGTGTTTGGATTTATATGGATTGGGTTCTACATGGGTTAAGATAGATGTGTTGGATTCAAAATGGGTTGAGTTGTGGGTTGTGTTGGATTTGAAATAGTTCCAATAGAAAACAAAAAAATTGATTTAATTTACTTATTTCAAAAAATTAATTCAAAGACCATAATAATATTATGGTGCCTTTTACACTCTATTTAATATAAAATTTTATAACATAACGAGAAGATTTATTAAATTAATTAAAATTTTTGAATGGACTCATTTTAAATCCAAATTTGATACAACCTATCTAAAACTCAACTCGTTCAAACCCAATTTTGATATGTTGAGTCCAATCCAACTCAACACTATGTGGGTTGGATTGAGCCCATGAATTCTAACCCAAATTGACACACATAAATTTACCTCAAACATTCTCTCTTCTTTTATATAATAACTACAATTTACACCTCTACTGTTTTATGTCAACAACTACAATTTTATCATAACCTTTTAATTATTGTATATAAACAAATATTATAGAACTTAGCACATGTATCAAATATGTCAAGTGGTTAGTATATATTTAAGAACATGTACACACCAGGAATTTGTTAGGAGAGTTTATTATGATTCAAACTTCTAATCTCTTACATTATATGAAAAAATTATATCATTGAGTCACATACCACTCAACAACCTGCATTTGATAACATGTCGCTAGTAAAGGGTAAAAGAAATATGAAATATTTCCATTGTGGGGTATTTTTTGTATTTTTAATTTTAGTTATCATGTTTCATATTTATTTATTTCTTTAAAATTAATGTGTTTTAGGTTAGAAGAAATATATAACATCAATATTTTTTAATTCAATCAACAATTATTGTTATTCTTTTATATTTTATATTTTTTTCTTCCCTTTTTATGATGCTATCAATTTCGTATTGCACCTTTAATTTGTTTACTCATTTGTTAGTAAATTTATTTATTTTTTACTCTCTCTTCTAAGTCATTATACATTTTACACCTATTCTTGTCTCTTTAAATTTGTGAACTTTTTTTCTGGGTTTTAGAGAAGTATTTATCAATGATTTTTTAATCAAATTATAAGTGATGTAATTATTTTTTTTTATCAATCATCAACCTTTTATTTGTTGCACCTCTTTAGAGAAAAAGTTGCCTTATGGTGTAATGCATTGTAAAAGTAAAATTTTTAAAAAGAAAAGGGAAAAAAAAAAACTTTTACTTGTTTTATCTGTCAGTTATCTGTTTGACTGTTTCCATGTTCAGAGTTAATTTATTATTATTTTTTTATTTCATCTTTTACCCCCTAAGAACAGGCCTTTTCTAATTATATGGAAAAAAAATAGTTCGTCTTGCTGGCATTTTTATTTATTTTTTCATATTTATACATATGTAGATCAGAAATTTATTAGATTCGAACTTTCAATTTCATACTTTATGTGTCAGACGTATGTCATTGAACCAAAAACCGCTTGACCATTCACGTCTTTGTTGTGTCTAAAAATTTTCAGATAAATTTATGGTTGATCAAGAAACATCACATACATTATATTAAGTATCAAAGAAAATTCATCCTAGTTTTAAAATGAACGACTCTTTACATGAATAAATAGAAATACTATCTTATCACTTTTTGATAATAATACTTTTCAGTGTGGTTTCATCGAAATACAAGAGAAAGCTTTCTATCCTATAAGGATAATTAAGATATTCCGACACAGATGTTCTAGTTCCATTTTCGGATTTAATCTATTTATTTTATTTCATTATTTTCTACTAAGGGTTGGGCTTGTCTGAAACTTGGTATGTAATTTTAATAATTTAGTATATTTGATGTCAAAGTTTGAAAAAAAAAAATATATATATATGTATAAAATAATTTATTATATTTCATTCATACAAGGACAATAGAAACGACAAGAATTGGGAGGCCCATTTAGCACTAGGAGATCACTTTAAAAAAATTGAAATGTTTGAAATTATTAAAAGATCTTTGTGACAAAATACAAGGAGGCATCCAAAAATTAGAGTGTGGGGGTGGGGGCAAAAATTATAAAGTTTAAAAGTTTAAATATAATTTTTATAAAGTTTAAAGGTTTAAATATAATTTTTATATTTATAAATTCAAGATACATATTTTCATTGAAATTCAGTGTGATGCTCCTTTATATTAAAAAAAATTGTAAATGAATTAGATCAATATAAAAAAATTGTAGTAATAGTTTTTTCAATATAAATAACTAAAAAGTAAAAAAAAAAAAAGGTTTTGAAACTTGTTTCCATCTTATTTTGAAATGTGTTTTTGATAAAATTCATAACAATTTTTTTTTTCCATTTTATAGTGGTTGAAACACAAAGGAAAATCTAAAAAAGAAAATTTTAAATATTCACTCACATTTATTTTTATCTCAATCTGATTAAAGTCGAAAGGAAAGATTTTAATTATTTTGTAAGTCCCTTGAAATTTTTAATATGCTAAATTTCTGTAATATTTTCTCAAACAAATAAAATAGCAATGCCTCAACTAGCCTAACTTAATAGTCTTTAATTGATTACGTGATTGTAAATATGGACCTAAGAATTTGTTTAGAATTTTAAAAAATAAAATAGATAGATACTTCATCAATTAATTTTAATTTAGATCTTCAATTAAAAATTCAATTCAATTCAATAAATCTAGATAATTAATTTTTTAGTTTAAGGCCCATAATAAAAGTTATTTTTTCAAAAAATTTAATTAATGAAAATTAAACTTAGTTACTTTTAAATAATATTAAATAATTTTTTAATGTATTATTTAAATTAGTTATACAAATATTTATATTATATATATTGTAATAAACTTTTGGTGGGGGGGGGGGGGGGGGGGGAGTGCAATGGCCCCTGCTTGCCCCCACCCCCGGCCCCTATATCCGTCCTTGACAAAATATTGAGTTATAAATAGACACTATTACTCATAATATATATTCATTGAGGAGATTTTTTTCGTTTTTTTTTTTTTTTGCTATAATGAAGATTATTTCAAGTTTAAAAGCGAAAAGAAGTCAACTAGCAATGTTTAAATTTTCACTATTGATGATTAGTATATACATAATATTTTAAGTTATTATTATTAACATTTATTGACATGTATAATAATAATTTGGTTGGTTAAAGCTTTCATTACAATATTTGATAAGATTGTTGTTGTTATTATACGTGCATTGTTTGTTATATTTAATGACAACTTAAATAAAGTTTTTATAGCTTTCCGACTTATAAAAATAATTATCATATTAAATTTGTGACAAGTTTCATATTGTTAATTATTTTTCTTTAAAAAGAAAAAAAAAATATTTCTTAAAAGGGCCCACGTAAAATTGCTCTTTAAATTCTTAAAAAGAAAATTGATAATGATGGGGAGTCTTTTGTAATTAGGTTTACGTCATTGTCCTGTAAGGTTAACTTTAGACGTGGCTAGTTCGTCCACCTCATCTACCCACAGGCCGGCCTGTTGGCCCTGGTGAGCATAAAGCGCCAAGCCAATCTGTCAGATATAACCAATTATGAAGGACTTGTCCAGCGCTGAGGATTCCCATCTTTTTTCATGGGGTCCCCTCCCGCGCACATCCACCTTTTCATAGAAACTTGAACTGAAAAGGGTGTGTGAGTGTGAGTGTGTGTGTTTTCCCTTTTCTTGATTAGACAGACATTCAACTTTCATTCATAAAATAATGGAGAGTTTACCCAAAGGGGATGAACCCATCACAGAACACATTGGTAGGAAGTAAATCAAAAGAAATTGATTCATTCAATTTATTCCAATTATCAGCCCACTTGGCCTGATTGTGAGTGCCAAATTTGCATTCTTGTTCACAAATTTAAAGTTCATTTGGGCCAACAAGACCAATACTGTGGAATTTAGAAAGCTAATTTGGAACTTGTTACTATTTAGAGCCCGTTTGCTTGATGTGTTTGGATTAAACATATTACAGATAATTAGGATAAATAGTGAGTTATTGTATATTCTATTTAATATTTGTTTGCATATTTTAAATAATTTGATATCTAACTCTGATTGTTTGCTTAGCATGACTATCTCATTTGACAAACTACAATTTATTTTAACTTTAATTGGAAAACATATTACATACTAAGATCTTGATACACAAGTCAAATTTGGCCTTAAATGCATGGCGGACCATAACTGTATCAAAGATGTCTAAAAATGAACCAAATATTAAAATTGAGTTGAATTGTGTATCTATTATACAATATCACAGCAAGCAAACGAGCTCTAAGAGAATAATTAACACTTGTCAGAAATATTAATATTTAAATGAAAAAGAAATTTGGAGAGATTTTGTTTATGATAAGAAATGAATTTTCAAAAATTGAGGATTACAAATAGATAGTTGTTGCCTTATGAGTTGCATCTTTATTTACTCCTTATGTCTAAAGATGTAAACAAACAGCAACACGCACCAATTCTACTTACTTGAAATTGAATTCGAAACTCATTATTATTTTTACATATATTAGTAAAAACCCAATTTAAATTATATCACCATATATTAAGAAAAATATGAATACTTTTATTGTGTGGAGCAATGAGAAATAATATTAAAAATCACTAGACTCATCTTCATATATATATATATATATTTACTTTCTTACTTATTTATTAAGGTTTGTTGCTTATGATAGTTATATCCATCATTAAATATAAAAGTTCAATCTCATCAAGTATTAATCTTTACATGGAAAATTTTATTTTTACGAAAATGTGTCCCAAAAGATGAATAAAAAATAAAAATTATGTATAAATTTTATGCCTATTGATTTCTAAACACACTGTTTAATTTCTCGACATGGGATGAGATATGTATCATCACTTGCCACTTGCTATATCTCCACCACTTGTTTGCACAACTTTTTCCACCTAGTATCTACGAACCGTACGATAACATCTTAAATTTTCTAAGACGATTAGTTAATTTGCAAATAATGTTGTCCTATTTATAGATACAATTAACAATATCCAGCATGGATCCAAGCCGGGTTGGGGGACCCCTAAAAAAGGCAAAATCTAGGTATAGAATTGGAGTGTACTGCATAGATGATCCAATTTTTTTTCCTAAGTCTAAACAAAAAAATCTTGATGTCATTAATTATGCCGAACTCACACGTTAAGCATGAGGGTTCCTTAGAAACTTTTTGAGGTGAAAATGAGATTAACATGGTACCATTACACATGTATAATGAGAAAAAGGTTACCACTTGCTTTAGGAATTATTTTGATTGTACTATTGTTTTTTTTTTTCTTTTTTTAAGATAAGCTTCTCAACCACCCTTAACTTTTTACTAAAGACAGCACAGTGCAGAAACAGAAGGCTAAATTTAATGTTTGTGGGCTTGTGGTTCCCCCCTAACTACTGCAACATTGTCTTGTACTATTTTTACAATTGAAAGAATTAATGTCCTTTCAATTTTCAAACTCCACATTTAGATGATCCTCGTTTTTTTATTCTTTAATTTGGTTGGGAAGATAAGGTGGGTTATAATATTTTTATCCCATTTTATCATTCGTTTGATTGGAGTGATAATGAATATTCAAATCTGCATGAATACTAAAAACTCGTGTTTATATATATAATTCTCATGGTAAATTAACCTGCCACTCCTATGAGTTTATTTATCATACCAACCAAACTATAACACAATGATAAAAAATCACACAAATTATCACATGATAAATAATCATGAGATAACTTAAAAATCCAACCAAACTAGCCCTTCAATGTTTTATACTCAATTCTAAATTGCTTCCTCTAATTTAATTATGATTATTCATGTTAAGTTGCGATTTGATTTACTTTGAAAGACAAAGTGCATTATAAATAAGAATAGGTACATATATATTTATGTTCGATAAAAAAATTATTTGACGTGAGATAATAGTTGTTATTAATAGTATTATTTAGAATTTCAAAAATGAATTAGTAGTAGATATAGGCCTTGATCTCACTTTATGTAAATTCAAGATGAGATATTATTAGAATGCTTCCGACTTCTTTGATCTGTAGTTATACCATATAGAGTGCAAAATCAATTTTATGGGAGTAGCTGGATTCAAACAAGAGTTCTAGTGAAGGTTCTTTGAGTTTGAGTTTTATCCAATATTAGAATTTAATTTATACATAATACAGAGAGAGGAAAAGTAGCAATTCAAACTGAAGTTGAATCCGATGTTGGATAGGCGTGAGTAACAAGAACCCCTAGACTAGTACCTCTCGACTATGGCCTAGAATCAATAGTTGGATCAAATAATTTATACTGAGGTGGGTTTTCCAACACCATCAACATAAATACCATAAAGAATCACTCCATAAATAAACAAGACAATAAAGTTTTTGATAGACAACCCCCCCACCACCCCTTCTTATTCACACAAGCGAAGATAAAAGATGGAAAGAAATTAACTTTCAAGGAATGCATTGACTTGCTGGCTTTGTTTTTAATTTTTCTTCGTCACATTAGGTCGAGTATAATATTTCAATTAAAACTCGAGTCATATACACTTTAAGTGCTGTCACAAACAGTTGTCATCATGCTTTTGTGATCATTTGTCATCAATAACTTTTCACGAAAATCAAATTTATGACTTTAGATATCAATTGTTGAACTAGACATATACTACTACGTCAAGAGTCATACTTTAAAGCTCAAATTTTAAAATATTTCAACAATATAATATAACAATTAGAAATTTTGAAAAACTAAATAGGGATTTTTATATTTTAGAGACGTGAATATGATTTTGTGTGAATTGAATGACATTGTACTTGAGTAACTAGAATTGTCGATATATAATTAAAATCTTCACTAATAATGAAAATTAACCACCTCTAAAGTTTAAACAGGAAAAAGGATTGTACCATCTTGTTCTTGTACCTCTTGAAAATGTTGTGACTTGATATATATGCATAGATAAAAGTGTGGATATGGGAGCACAGTGGCCTCTATGCCCAATTTTGTTTTATGTACAAAATTTTGTTAGCATGTTGTGATAATATAACTGGTGACGTACGGAGAGCCGTATTTCATTATCAACATCCTAATTAGTTAAATAATTCTAAACATATTATTGTACTAACTTTGGTGACACACACTAACATAAAGTTCATATTAATGATAAATTGAAATAAATGACAATATAAAAATTATCAATGATAATATATTAAGTGATAATAACTTTTATTTTGTTACTAATGATACTTTTAAGTGATTATAATTTTTATTTATTACAATATGATTTAATAGTAACATGAACTAGCGTTTTAAACTATAATTTTTAAAAGAACCCAGTGTCAGTTATGATTTGTGATAAAAAAAAATTTGTTACTAGATTGTCATGATAGAAATATCAACAATTGGCAATAGTGGCAACTTAACTGCAATTTCTGTCACCATTAAACTTGTGAAAATTGTTATCGTAACAAAATAAAGTTTTTTGTCATTTAATATGTAAAATTAGTAATAATTTTCGTATTATCACTTAATACATTACCATTAGTTTTCTTTTTTCTTGTAGCAACATTAGTCATGACTTCACAAAACATTGTATCTGTTATAAAGATATCAACACAAATTTGAGAGCGTAATTCAGTGACTTGTAGTTCAAATGGCATCAATTTCCCCTATTATGTAGAAGGTCTTGTGTTCGATTCGAAATGTGTGCATTGTGCACCTTATGTGCATTGTGTGTAGTTTATACTTTGATTTGATTTGATTTATTAGGAAATTTTAAAGTATTTCCATAAGTTTCAACCAAGTGGTTGATCCAAATAATTAAAGAACACTCTTACTCATAGGAATATTGAAATAAGATAACAATCAAAACAGAATTTTAGTCAAATTTGATATCTAAAGATCACATCAAATTCTAATCAAACTAAAATGCCAAATCTAACTAATTAAGATAGAAAAATCTTGTTAGTCTATGACTTTTATCATATCACACAACCCAACAATATCCACTGATAGAATTCTAGGAAACAATCTCGGACATATAATTCACCAATACTAACACATTACATTCAACGCAAATGGACAAATTAAAACAACACGTGAGAGGTACATAAATTTCACAATTCATGCTCGACCAAGTCCATTATTTGTTAGTCCCATTATTGGAGCTGGTAGCTTCACATTGACACCTTAATCCACACTTTGTCCGAGGAGGGGGAGGGGGACATTGTCCTATTCTTAAAAACAAACACAATGATGCATCCCCAAAATTGAATTCATCCCACCTATTTTCATTAATTTTTTTTGAGGTTGTCGTGAAATAAGAGTCTACCACTATTGTTGACAATAATCTTTGGCTCTCATCAACAATATTGAATGGCAATTGTACATCAATTGGCCAAATATGGTACAAGTGGTCCAGACCATGACCAGGCTAGAATATGTCGAGGTCCTAAGTTATTGAAATTGAAGTAGGTAAGGGCAGGGCCAAACCAACCAAGTGAACACACTACCTATAGCTGGCAAAAACCAACCCTAGTGTAAAAAGGGACAGTTGATAAATATCACTTACGAAGACGAGAATTTTAATTTTGAAGGACGATATTAAATAAACTAGTAAGATTTGTATATTTTATGTGTTAAGATTTTTATAGTATTAAATAAATGAAAATATTTATTTATGGTTCTTTATAATACTATCTTTTCTTGTTAACAATTCAATGTATTTATATAAAATTTTAAATAAATAAAAAGAAAAAGATTATATAAAATGATGGTAATATATAGGGCTATGGAGTATACATAAGTTGTTGTTATGAAAATTAGAAGATGTAATAAGGGCATTTTAGGAATATGCATAAAAAACACACCAAAGCACTGCAAAAAAATATAGTCTTGTAGCAAAAAAATAGGTGATAATGTAAAATTATCACTAATAAAATATATTAAGTGACAATAATTTTTAGTTGGTTACCAACTATTTTTAAATGATAATATATATATATATTTATAGATATATATATATATATATTGTCACAGTATGGATTAACAATGACAAAAATCATTATTTTAAGTTATCATTGTATATTAATAATTAGCAACACACTTATAATGATAACCTAGTGATAATAAAATTTTTCTCGTCATTATTAGATTATCATTATAACTTATTAGTAATTGTCACTTGTGAAACTTAAGTACTATTCTTGTTGCTACTAAATTTGTAAAAATTCAACGGACTGACAAAACAATCTTGTAATCACTTAACATATATAATTAATAATAATTTTCGTATTGTCTCTAACTATTTTTTGTTAATTTTTCTTTATTGTAATTAAAAAGGACCGATGAATAAATTTATTATTTTTATGAGTGTAAAATATAAATTTGACAAGACTGACTGCCCCCATCAATTCACTCCTCACTCTTTCCTCGTTTTAGCCCTATCCATTATATCAATCTCCATACCTTAAAGGGCTAACGGCCCAATTAACCCCACATTTTTATATAAATAGATAGATTTTAGTTCATAATAGTGTTGTCTACTAGCTTAGAGCGGAAATTATGTTTTGATAGCCTATTAATCAAGCTAAGGAGTTTAAAGTTATGGTTCGCATATAAGCCAAGGTACATAGCTTGTACTAAATTAGGTTCGAACTTGTAATACATAAATAATAGTGATATTATATATACACCATAATAGTCTCCGTACTCATTGATCATATCCATAAAGAGTTAGATAGACCATCTATTTTAGAATATTTCTCATCTTTTTATCATCTTTCCCTCTCCCAATGAATTGGTAATTCTCCGAATTATACAAATACAGGTAATTCTACGGTTTTTCTTTTTAAACAGAAAATATAATTAATATCATCTTGAAAAAACAAGAAGAACAATTTGGCTACTCCCATCTTGGAATCAAGGATTGGGCCATGACAAAATAGAGAAAAAACATATTTCGTGTTAATAGGTTTCGTATTCTAACAAAATGCTCAATTTGTAAGGGCATGAATAGTGGAGCTCATTTTTTTTATTTTTTATTTTTATTTTTTTATTTTTTATAATATTTAGTCACACACACACACACACACACATATATATGTATATATCAATAATATGTTAGAATTTAAATCCCAAACTTTAAACTTATATCTTTAAGCATGATAAATATTCTTTGACTGTGGTAATTGTTCATTTCAGTCATTTTTTAAGAAATACCTTTACATGTACAATCATAATTTTCGAGTGCCATTCCATTATTTTAAATGAGAATAAGATTAATTGAATTGCATTCATCAAATCACTTCTGAATTTTAAATTCTACTTGCAAAACTATCAATTTGACATATGTTAACAAGTGAATTAACTAAATCACTTTCAAATTCATTTTATAAAATATTAAGTTCGGTGTACATTATATCGAAACCTCTTACCTACTCCAACATTAAGCTTGTACTTGGCAAAGTTTTAAAATTTTTAATCAACCTTCTCCAGGCAATATTACCCATGATACATAAGTCAACATAGAAAAAATAGAGAAAGATTATCAGAGGAGAAATTATATATTTCTTGCGTTTCAGTTGAAGTTAATTAAAATATTATACTTCTTTATATTTTTAAAAATAAACTCCGAAAACAAACAAAACAAATAATTCAGTAACATTGAGGACAGGATAAATTCAATAAAATAAAAAACAAATAGCCACACTAAAAACAAGAACTCTTTAAATCTAATTCTTCTTCTTTTTTATTTAAAAGCGCTAGTACCACGGTGGTCACATTGGGAAGCTTGGGCCCCCCAACTGGTCGACCTGAAACAACGTTTATAAGATTAATAGTAAATGCGTTGTCAGCATACAATTGGCAGACTCATCACGTCATAGTACGATGATGTTGACGTTTGAACACCATAACATTTACTGTTTCCAATTATTATTAAAATTTTTTACTTTTTGTGTTAACTGAGATTTTCAAGAATTTCCAGAGAGTAGCTGTAAGAATCCTCCTTTTTTCCCAGCATATCATTAATTATTTACCATTTCCTAAAACAAGATACCACAAGAAAATTATCCTCCTTTTTTTTTTTTTTTGCCCTTTTACATTTTCTGGGGTTTACCCTTTTGTGGGCATTTCCTTTTTTGTGGGTTAGACATAATAGAGAAAGACAAGGAGAATAACAGATAGGTGATGAATGCGGAAACGTTGGGTTCTGTGGTCTGAAAATAAAGAGATAGTTGCATCAATTGCTATCAGATTTTAGGCCAAGATACTTCCGGTTTTTGTAATGTCCATATATATTTTGCCATTCAAGTGTAAAAATCTTGAAAAGTTTTGAGCTATTATATTCCCTTTTCTGAATCCCATTCCTAGCTAAGTCTCCTAATTTGTACTTTTTATGCTCTTGGGAGAATAATGATACAGTACCATTAAATTTTTTGCTTTTCTTTTTTTGTGGGGTTTCTTGATATTTTCATTTTCTTGACTATTTAGGTATCTTTTTCCTTTTTTCTGAAAAATAAAAATATCTCAAAAGCTAGGGTTCATATATAGGCTGTAGCTTCTCATGTTTTAATTAAGGTGAGTGGTTTGAAATTTTGGTATGTAAATTCAGTAGGGTTTTTATGAGTTCTTAATATGGTGTACGTACATTTGAACACCAACCCATTATTTTAGTCTGTATAAATTTTCTCGTTGAGCCATCCTTCTGATTTCTCCTTTGAGAAAAATTGATTTTTTCCTTTTCGCTCATCTTTCTGTGTTGAAGGGCTTCCTCCATTTGAAGTTTCTTGCTATTTTTCTGGTGAGATATTGGATTTCTTGAGGCTCATTTCATGGTGTACTTAGATATATATATATATATGTGTGTGTGTGTGTGTGTGTGTGTTGCGTGTGTGTGTGTGTGTGTGTCTGTCTGTGAGTTTGTGTTCCTTTTTCTGGTAAAGATTTGATTTTTATTTAACATAAGTTGTGAAATTATGTAGAGGAAATAAAAAATGGTGAGAGGGAAAGTCCAGATGAAGCGAATTGAAAATGCTTCGAGCAGGCAGGTGACATTTTCCAAGCGCAGAAATGGGCTGTTGAAGAAGGCTTATGAGCTCTCAGTACTGTGTGATGCTGAAGTAGCTTTGATCATTTTCTCCCAAAAGGGAAGACTCTATGAATTCTCAAGCTCCAAGTAAGTTTTAATTTATCCAAGCATACTTTTTTGCAAATTGAAAAGCTATATACAAAATATTTGCAGAAATTAAGTGGAAATTCTTATTTTATAAATTTCACTTTCTTCAATGTGTACCTTGCTCTTGTGCTTCCTGCTTGATGAATAGTACTGTTTTATGGAGTATGCCATAGTGCTTGATGATGAAACAAGAGTACAATCTGTATAGTAATTTCTTAATCAGTTGAGAAATCTTAGGCCTTATGTTATATGTTTATGCATATATATATATATATGTTATTACTTGGCTCTCCATCATAGTGCGCCCTTAGTACTCCGAGTGTGGTTTATTTTTCCTTGGATGGATATTCAAGTCTAGAAACAAGAAAAATAGATATGTAGTAATAATTAGGTAATAAGATTCACTTGATTGCTTATCTACTCTATTTTAATTGAACCATATCATATTCGTGTTAACCTTCTTAAAAATATTGTTGAAAAGTCTCAAATTCAGGGTCTTTTGCTCTGCGAATTTTTTGAGAAACAAAGTTATAGGCACATACGTTTACGGCTAAACCTACTACTCCAAAAGTACTCATCCATAGACCATTATTGGTACAAATAATATAAAGAAATGTAACAAATATTTATTGAAAAAAGCAACCCCAAAGATTTGAGACCACAACCAGTTAGCGGTGACCATGGAATAAGATTATTCAGTATTTCTTGTTGGTATGTACATTTGTGATGCTCATGTCCTCATGGAATATTCAACATTTCATGTGCTAGAACCCTATATTTTTAAGATTACTAGTCTTGATCACGGGAGTTCTTTTTTCAATAAACATGTAAGATTACCTAGATTGCCCAAAAATGACAATATTATGATTGGAAAATTTGGTTCTTGATTTAACCAAGCACTTCAGCAGAAAGCTACTTTATCCAATGTTGCAAGATAGACAAATATAATATTTCTAGGAGGTGTTATATCAGCTCCTATGGATTCAATTGATGGAGGGTTGGTCAGAGAATAACACCTTGGAAACTTCTGATTTTTGCCATACTATAAAGCTGTTTCTATTCTCTGAATGCAAATTAGCCAAGTTGGCAAGAGTAGTTAGGTCTGTGTCTCATTCTATTATTTCTTTGCAGTTTTAATGTGTATTTATTTGACTAGTTGGTGCTACCAACAGAGTTATTGATAGTTTCTCCTAATGATCATTTAAGTCTGTAAAGTTTACTTAGGAACATCCATTTTGCAGTTCCAATTTCTTATATATATCCCACATAGGTTTTCTTGCTGGTATATAGGTTATCTATCATTAAGATACTGAACAAAGGTAAAGTCTTATTAGGCAAGACAAATAGTTACCATTTATTTGATGCTTTCACGTCTGTTACATTATGTATAGCATATATATGTCTGCCCCAAAAAAAATAGAACTACAGCTCTGAAAAACCAACATGTAATGAATGCATTGCATTTCATTAGATCTTTCAGGGTCTTGAATCTTTAATTGACAGATATTATTGTCTTCTTTCTTGCAACTTATTTAATGAACCAACATATAGCAGTTTTCAATTATTGCCCAACTTCATTATCATTTGTGTTATTACTTTCACTTTAAGTCGATCTCACAATGGCTTCTTGTCTATTCAATATGCAGCATGCAGAAGTCAATACAGAAGTACCTGGAACTTACAAAAGATCGAAATACAGGCGTCGAAGTTGAACAACACATGCAGGTTAGGCTTACTTCCTAGTACATGATCTTATTTTAAATGTCATAAGAATTGATTATGCGCAATTCTAACTTAGGAATGGAAATACTAGTTCACTAGTTTGTTTCATAAGAATTTCTCCTGTCTATGCAAAGATCTCTATAAAATCTTGAATATTTGTGTAGAAGGAATGATAATTACATAATCCTTTCACGAGGTTGCGGTCTAGATATATGTAACTTTCTGCAACTTTCTTAAATTAATCCATCTCCCTTGCAAGAACATCCATTTAAAACTCCTTAACCTTTGTGTGTGTGTGTGTGTGTGTGTGTGTCTGAAATTACTCTTTTGCTTGTTTAGAAAAAGTTTACTAGTCTCCCTTGAATTGATTCAAATTGTAGACTTTGCTTAGCATTTTATAAATTACAATAATCTCTTAAAAGTTGTCATTTTACGATTAAGCATAAACATGACGAGATATCCTAAACATCTAAAAACACTTCAACACATGCAAAGTTAAATATAGAAATCTAAATTCAAATCCAACTATGCTTGGATATACCAAATTTGAAAACTTCTCTCTTCATCCTTGCTCACTAATATCATGCTTGTTATCAAGCCTAAATTTTTTTAAGTGGATCTCAAATAGTAGGGTCTAAATGAGTATTTTATTTATTGTTTATGTGATGGTGGCAACACCACTAGAATGCTCATTAATTTTGAAAATATATGCCCAATAAATCTTTTAAGATACGAATTTATAACAAGAATAATTTAGATTGTGTTTATTTATTCTATAAGATAGTGCCTTTTTGTGTTATTAGGGTATAGTTTCAAAATTTTATGATTAGTTAAAAGTTTAACTCATCTAATTGGATTTTGAACAATCCTATAAAAGGTCAATATAATTTGGAGCAAATTTTGAGAATCATATAATTGGTTGTGTTGAAAGTTTATCGAAAATGACTTTTTCCTGTTTTCGAGATTGCGAAGATTATATGTTAAACAACAACAAACATACGGAGGGTTGACTGTAAATTTAAAGAACTTAGAGGATCTACATATTTTTAAACCGAACTTCGAAGGAGGGTTCTGTAATTATTTTTTTAAAAAAAATTAGTTACTTCTCTATTTCCAACTTATCAAAAAGGATTAGGCCTTTTTGTTAGCTTTAGATGGTCCTTATTATTGAGTAGTGTAAAATAAAAAAGAATTTGTGGCTCAGAATAGGTCACTGTAGATACATTAAGTGTTAACATATGAAAGAAGCTAAGAACACCTAGGCATCCCCATAATCTGAATTCATGAAGTAATTTAAATCTCCTTATTGAGGCTGATGTTTTCTTATTTGCTTATATAAATCACTGGTATATTATCGTTATGATAGGGGATGTATTATTATGTATTTAGTAATTGTTGTCATAAAACCCTTTGGAATGAAAGATAGGAACATCGCCAACGATATAAAAGTTCAGTAAAGATAAATATATATATATAATGACATGTAATACAAATAAATCAAAATTAATCCGGTCTGTTTAGTAATAATTAATAAGAATGCACATATTATTTTTTTCCAACTCTTGTGTAAGGTATAACTTAACAAACACCCAAAAAATAACATCTCTAGCTTTTAGATTGATTATGTTGACAATGAATGTGGAAAGTAACGTAAAATATAACCACAAAATAGATATTTTTGGATTTCTACAAATTGCCTTACAGAGTAGTATATCGATGGATTAATTAACATATCAAAATATAGATTTACAAACTATTGTTATGGATTTTATTTGGACGAGAAATTCATGCAATTCCCAAGATTCGTCATTTGAATGAAGTTTAAAAAGCACTAATATAAAAAATGTTGAAAAACTTCAAATATTTACATATTAAACCAAATTAGAAAGATATTTGAACTTTTGAGATGATAAAATTGCAATTCTAACTTCAGGAATGAAAATGATAGTGCATTTGCTCTTCAAAAATCTTTAAGTATAGATTTGGAGCAGATTCAATAATTCTCTTTTGAAGACAAAATATGTCTAGAAGTTAGAAAAATTATTCTACTTTTATTACATTCTAACCCTATTTAGGAATAATTTGCTATCTTAATGAAGGTTTCAAAGAAAATGTGACTTGATGTGCTAACGATCTTTCATCCTATAAAAAATAAAATATGATGAAGAGATTTTTCAAATAATTGACTAGTTTATGCTAGTTCCATTGCACTAGGGATAACTTTAATTATTAAATTTTATATTGATATTCATAATTTTACTTTGTACAATTGAGAAGCAAACAATAATGCTTTAATATTTTTAAAAAGAAAATTTATTATTTAATAAAATTCATTAAGATGTTAAACATTAAAGATAATTTTTATAATTTGAATAGAGCATAAAAACTTGTTCACTTTAAATATATAGATTGTGCAATATGTGTTAAAATGGTTAAGCTTTTAAAAAATAAATGAGAAAAAAATAACAAAAATAGAGCTAATCACCTTAATTCAATATATATTTTAAATTATTTTAGTAATTTAGTATGATAAATAAGTAAATTAATTCTCTAAAATATCAATCTTTCAACATGATTTCCTTAACAACATATAGGTTATATAACTAAATTTTCATGATACCCGAGATTTTAAAAATATCAATTGTTCATCAAAATAGTTAATATAAAAACTTTTAGTATTTTATTAATAAAAATAATTTATACTAGGTCAATATTTGATCAACAATTTAAAATATACTTTATAGCATGCAATATTTTAGAAATTAAAGTATCTATTAATAATTGATATCACTAAGATAATATAATTTATTGGTTTTTATGTAAGAAGTTTTTATTGCTTTCAAAATTATTAAAGAATATGATTAATATTTAAATTATTGAAAGATAATAAATAAATTTTCAATATTTGACTCAATAAATGAAACATATTCATCTCTTATGTATTTCTTTTATAAGCATGTGCAAAATAATTTAATATAATCATTAGTCAATCAAACTTTCTTGATCTAATAAACTTTTTTTCTAGATATTAGTATTGCTACGTAATGTTCTTTTATAAATTCTTATTAAGCGATAATATGTAAATAAACAAATGTGATTCTTATAACACAAACTTTACGGACATTAACCATTTCTCCATAATCTTATTACCTACCAGCATAGAGTATACAAAATTAGTTAGATTTGTAATGTATATGAAAAAATCAACAAGACGTAACTTTCAATATAAATATCTATTCAAAGTTTACTATTCTCGATCCTAATGTCAACAAAGACCGATGCTGCAACATTTACATAAATAGGTTTTATCATTTGTAAAAGATCTTTATTACATTCGATAATTTATGTATAAAAATAGTTATCTCAACATATTGAGATGTTCATCAATTATATTTTGATCAATATATTTATAAAATTATAATAAATACATCAAATGTTAAATATATAGATGAATTAATACCAAATCAACTAGTTAATTGAAATGCAAAGGTAATTTGATAACTGTTAACTATAACAAACATGTTTACTTTGTGAATTTTAATTTTATTTTCTTCTATAGATAAATAAGTAAGTATTTAAAAATATGATATATTATAGATAGCAAAATAAAATAGCTTTGAAGTTTGAAAGGATATACCTTAAATAATGAACATGTGATAATTTTCCATGCACTGAATTTTTTTGATATTTAGTATTCAAAAGACTAAAATGTGTACATTCTAAATAAAACAAGTAGGACTCGGTATTTCCGGGTGAAAATTAATACAAGTGCCATCCATAGTACCATTCATCTTGCATTTTCCACAATTCTTTAACAATTAAGTTCCCAAATGTTACTAAATCTGTCTAGGTATGTTGAAATATTGTAAATAAGTAATGAGAGTAATATAAATTAATTAAGTAAAATTTCAAAAAATACATAAACAAACAATAAGATTTTAGCTGGAAACTAAAAATAATAATTTTCTAATGGTATTTCTAAGGCTGTATCATAAAATATATTAGAACAAGTAAATTTAAAAACTTTCTGAAATTTCGAAAGACCAAATAAGTGGATTAGCATAAATAAAATGATGGTTATTATTCTGCCACTCTAGGTTAAAAATCTATACTGTCAGAAGCAATGGTTGAAATGAGATTTACTTTAGAATCATGGCCATAAAAATGGTTTACTGCTTAAATAACTATAACTGTGGGATAGGCAATTAGAAGAATGACTTTTAGAACTATAAAGTTGTTTCCTTAAAATCTTTAATACTAGTGTTTTGACTTCTATAGAATTTAACAAACTGTTCCTTGAAATATTTAATTCCTTATGTAGCTTCTTAATACTTTTCAAGAGAAATGATCATATCATAACAATAGCACAAACTAATTTAGCTTAATTTTAAGCATAACTTTTTGGTTAATTTGAATTACATTTCATGAAAAAAGTGAGATATTTTTTAAATTGAATAATTTATGAAGATTTTAGAGAAGAAAATTCTTCTATTTCTTGTCACTTTACAAGAAATGGTACAAGGTATTTATACACAAATTCTATGACCTAATTAGGAAACTCAATCAATTACAATCACACAAAATCAGCCATGATTATGTATTTACAACAATCATGCTCAATCAATCATGCTAGTAAACACTCCCCCTCAAGTTGGTGCATAGATATCACACATGCCCAACTTGCAGATCAACATATGAAAGGTCCTGTTGCTAACGCCTTTAGTTAGCACATCCTCTAGTTGTTTATCAGATGATACATAGAATATGCTCAAGGAACCATCTACCACTTTGTCTTTAATGAAGTGTTGATCAATTTCTATGTGCTTCGTCCGATCATGTTGAACTGGATTATGAGCTATACTGATGGTAGCTTTGTTGTCACGAATAAGGATAGACTATTCTTTCACAACAACTTCAGTTCCCCCAACAATTTCTGTAACCACAATAACTCACAAACTCCAAGAGCCATAGCTTTGTATTCTGCCTTAGGACTTGATCGAGCAACTACACTTTGCTTCTTCTCCAAGTTACTAAGTTTCTTCCTACAAGTGTGCAGTAACCAGAGGTTGATCTTCTATCATCTCGAGATCCGGCCCAATCTACATCTGTAAAGGCTTCTATTGGAGGTGACCATGTTTGGAGAAAAGAAGTCATTTTCCTGATGCAGACTTTAGATACCGCAAAATGCGAAAACAACATGCAAATGATATTCATGAGGATCATGCATATATTGGCTTACCAAGCTGACTGCATATGCAATGTTTGGTCTAGTGTATGAAAGATAAATCAATCTCCCTACCAATCTTTGATATCTCCCCCAATCAATTGAAGTACCACTTCCTGCTTGCAGCTTATGATTGCTCTTAATAGGAGTTTCTGTAGGTTTGCAACCTAACATACCAGTTTCTTCTAAGAGATCGAGGATATATTTCCTATGAGAAATAAAGATTCCCTTTTCTAATATGGCCACTTCAATTCCAAGGAAATACTGTAATTTTCCTAGATCCTTGATCTCAAACTCTTGAGCAAGCAAGTTTTTTAGTTGAGTCATTTCTTCTTTATTATCTCCAGTCACCACAATATCATCGTCCATCGACATAGACTATGAGTAGCATGATCTTATCTTTATAGTGTTTGATGAACAAGGTATGATCAGCATTACTATGTCTATATCCAAAGGATATCATAACTATGCTAAATCGTTCAAACCAAGCCCTGGGCGATTGTTTAAATCTATATAAAGCCTTCTTTAATCTACACACTTTCCCATGTGTTCTTTCATCATCAAATCCTGGAGGAATCTCCATATACACTTCTTTTTCTAATTCTCCATGGAGGAAGGCATTTTTGACATCGAATTGTTGCAAATCCCAATTAAGTTTAGTAGCACTAGACAACAATATCTTGATTGTGTTCATCTTAGCAACCGAAGCAAATGTCTTTGGATAGTCTACTCCATAAGCCTGAGTGAATCCTTTGGCCACCAATCTAGCTTTGTATCTCTCAATTGAACCATTAGCCTTGTGTTTCACAGTGAACACCCATTTGTAGTTGACCAATTTCTTTCCAGATGGAGGAGTAACTAGTTTCCAAGTCTCGTTCTTTTTCAAAGCTTTCATTTCTTCAACCATTGCTCCTTTCCACCTGGGTTCACGAAGAGCTTTTTTCCAATTTGTGGAATAGACACAGAGGAAATAGATAAGACAAAGGCCCTATAGGAAGGAGATAAGGAATCATAGGAAACAAAGTTAGATAAGGAATGTTTGGTACAAGACCTGACTCTTTTTCTGTGAGCAATTGGTTTATCCAAATCGTTAGTAGAATCACGAGCTAAAGATACCTCACTAGGAGGATTTAGATTTACAGGTGATAGGAATGATTCTTGGCACGGTATAGATTGCTCAATGGCTTTCTCTGTCTTGTCTTTTCTTGAATATTTCTTCCAATCTGGTCTATTCAACTTTTCCTTCTGACTATCAATAAGAATTCCTCTTTGTGTAGAATTTTCCTCCTGAACATGACTGTCACTCTCTCCCTGGATAAGATTAACAAGAAGTATAGATCTAGGTAACACCTCTTTCTCTTTTTTCTCATTCGCCCCTTGAAGAGGTGATTGGAATAGAGGGAAGTAAGGCTCAAATTCTCTGAAAGTAACTTTCATACTTACAAAATATTTCCTTGAAGGAGGATGGTAACATTTGTACTCTTTTTGTGTCGGAGAGTGCCTAACAAACACACACTTAAGAGCCCGAGGTTCTAATTTCCCTGCTTTTTTTGTATGCACAAAGCAGACACATCCAAAGACTTTTGGGGGAACAATGTAGAGGTTTTACCTTGTAGAACTTCTAAAGGACTTTTGAAGTCAAGGGTTTTGAGAGGCATCCTGTTAATAAGATAGGTAGCTGAAAGAACTGCATCTTCCCAATATGGTTTTGGAAGGTTTATGGTAAACATGAGAGATCTAGCAACTTCCAATAAATGCTTATTTTTCCTTTCTGCAACACCATTTTGTGCACTGGTGTAAACACAACTTGTTTGGTGTATTATCCCATTGGATTCAAGATAAGCATGAAACCCATTTTCCATGTACTCTGTCCCATTATCTGTTCTCAGAATCTTAACTTTAGCACCAAACTATGTACAAATTATCTTGTGGAAGGATTTAAAACAAGAAAACACTTCATTTTTTGCTCTCATTAAATAAATCCAAGTTAATCTAGTACAACAGTCGATAAATGTAACAAACCATCTGTAGCCAAATAAGGAAGTATGTTGAGTGGGTCTCCATACATCAGAGTGAATAGTAATAAAAGGAACATTACTTTTATTATTGCTCAAAGGATAAGAATTCCTTGTGTGTCTGTGTGTTTGGCAAATTCACAAGCATCACAACATAAGGAATCACATTCAATATGCTTGAATAAATTAGGATATAACCTCTCCAAGATAAAAAAAGATGAATATCCTAACCTCCTATGCCATTGGATTATTTTCTTATTGACATCCTTATTTTTTCCTGAAAAAGCCTGATTCGTACACAAAACTAGGCTACCTTCCAAAAAATACAAGCCATCTTGCAGTCTACTAGTGCTAATCCTCTTCCCTGTTTGTAGATCTTGAAAGACACAATGAGTGGGAAAAAAATTCAACTTTACAATTGAGGGCGTTGGTGATAGCATTGATAGATAAGAGATTAACAGGAAATCCAGGCACATGAAGAACTGAAGATAGTGTAATATTTGGAGTACAATTAACAAACTTGTGCCAACTATGGGAGTATAGGAGCCATTAGTTATTCGGACATGGTCTTGTTTTAGACATGGAGAGTAAGAGAAAAAAATTTGGGAGAGCATGTCATACGTTTATTTGCTCCAGAGTCTATAGCCCGTTCACAAGTATTAGGATTAGTCAGAAAGGCAATACCTGATTTCAAAAAATTGGAAGAAGCACTATTTGGTGCCAAAAGGCGCCTGAGGTGTTGAATTTCTTCATTAGATAGAGCAGCTGCGGTAGTTATTTCCTCAAAAGACTCTGCCTCAGACAAATTTGCTTGAGCCCTTGTTGGGTTTGCCCTTTTCCCCCCACGTCCTCTAGCTGGTCTACCATGTAACTTCCAGCAAGTTTCCTTTGTGTGTCTAGGCTTTCCACAATGGTCACAATGTAATGCTCTTTATCAGAAGGAGTGTGACTGTTGGACTTGGTTGTGCTAGCAGCCAATCCTGCATTTTCAACAGGTGCAGTGTAGAGCATGACACTTCTTTGCTTTCTTCTTGTTGAACATATGAGTACGTTTGCCTTAAAGAAGGTAAGGGGTCTTTGCCCAGGACTTGGACCCTTATTTGATCATATTCAATATTCAGACCACAAGAAAATCATATATGCCTTCTTTCTCAAGAAGTTTTTGAAATTTGACCGAGTCCACAATACATGATGCTTGAAAATCTTGATAATAATCAAGTTCCTGCCATAATCCGCTTAATTCAGCAAAGTATTGCGCAATAATCATCTCAACTTGTTTTGTTCCATGCACCTTGTTCTGTAGTTCATAGATTTGTGCATCATTGCCCACTTGAGAATATGTCTGGGATGCTGCATTCCAAATTTGTGATGCACTATTCAATAGCAAGTATCCACAAGCAATTTGAGGCTACATGGAGTTGATAAGCCATGACATCACAAGGGAATTTTTAGATTCCCACTGATTATAGGTAGGATCAATGGTCTCCGGCTTTGGTGTATCCCCAGTAATATACCCTTGTAGCCCTCTAGCTTTAATGAACAAAATGCATGATCTTGACCAAGCAAGATAATTAGACCCGTCAAGTTTAACATGACTGATATGTAAAGAAGGATTGTCATTGGACTTAGCTTCAATCGTTGGTTTTTTTCCCTCATTCATTGTGGGAAGATAGGTTTAAATACAAGCAAAAGAAAGGCTAAGCCAGAGAAATAAATTTTCTTATTGACTGGAATATGAAGAGTCAAAAATAAAGAGAATAAAGTAATAAAGGCTTAGAGAATTGAACCTATGAGAGCCCCAAACAATAAAGTGACTTAAAAAACTTGAAAAGACTGCAGGTGGGCTAAAAAAAATCGGTTGAAAGAACTTCACTGGTAGGCGCGTGAAACAGCGCCTCTGCAGCGGATAACGGTGATTCTCCGCAAGTAGGCTGAACTGAATTTAAATTTGGTTTTTCCTTTGAGAAGAGACAATGGTAAGA
This sequence comes from Jacaranda mimosifolia, assembly GCA_018894105.1. Taxonomy (NCBI): domain Eukaryota; kingdom Viridiplantae; phylum Streptophyta; class Magnoliopsida; order Lamiales; family Bignoniaceae; genus Jacaranda; species Jacaranda mimosifolia. Next base: position 31,863,426 of record CM032125.1, on the reverse strand, counting down.
GGGAGATAATGTAACTCCACCTCTTAACTTTGGCCAGAATGGAAAAAAAATGCCCAGAAATAAATGATGGAGGCAGAAGGGCAGTGCGGTAGTGCCCAGAACACAAAACCAGTGCTGGGAGAGAGAAAACTCACCTCCACAAAGAGAGCACGGGCTTTGGTACCATGAAGATTTTAGAGAAGAAAATTCTTCTATTTCTTGTAAAGTATTTATACGCAAATTCTATGACATAATTAGGAAACTGAATCAATTACAATCATACAATAACAGCCATAATTATGTATTCACAACAATCATGCTCAATCAATCATGCTAGTCAACAATTTCTATAATTTTCTTTTTATCAATTTATGCATAGTTCTTTAGGATGCAAGACAAAAGAAAATATCTTATCATCTTAAAATCAAAATTTTCGATGTAAAACCATAAAAAGTTATATGAGCTTTGAATAGGATATAATAGCCCACATTTACTCGATTTATATGGTATAAACATTATTAATACTTCAATCCAGTAGATTAAACATCCAGAAAAATGCATTTCAGTTTATGTAATACTATAGTTAAAAACTTTTTGCCAGTTACTTGAGTTCTTCAATAAAAGAATATAGAACATAGAAAATGCATCATTTAATAGCCAATAGGACTACAAACTGTACTCATTTTTAACAAAATAATATAGAAATATAGGAAAAAGGACACTTGAAGGCTGACAAAAGTTTGATGATAACAATCACCAACTACTATTTTGAATTCAAAAAAAGGGTCGAAGCTTATAATTATGCAAAATGATCATATGTATCTAAATCATGACTTTATTTCCTTTCAAAATTATCCTGATTTATAATCGTACTCTGAAATACATCTTCAAGAAAAACAAAAATCACTCCCCAAATGAATGATCATATAAAGGTAGAGAGTTAAAGAGTCACAAGTTTTTAGTATATTTAAATATGAAACTATATGTTTTATTTTTTTTAGTACAAATTACATCAGAAATTTAGCCTAACTTATGAAAGAAACTTAATTATGATTTATTTAAATTGAAATGTTTATGTACCATAAAATAACCACATCATATCCAATAATCTTGTAGAATCCATGTGAAAATATAAAGAAGCAATCTTAAGCACCAACTATTGGCAAGCCTTGTAATGTATAGGTGATTTATTAAAATTTCATGAATAATTTGTATGTATGAATCTTGACAAATTTTTTTTTCACATGCACATTTACTGTCAAAGAGTAAGAATTAACACATAGTATGTAATGAAAAATAGGTGATAGATTTATCATTTATTTAGATAATGAAGACAGAGTTATAAGAAGTAAATTATATGGAGATGGAGGAAAGAATTTTGCTATTGAAATATATTGGTAAATCATAGTTACAAAACAAATGCTTGTAAGTTTAATTGAAATCTATAATTGAAAGAATCTATTATAGAATTCTAAGTAACTGAAACCGAATGTGAAACTATCTTTTATGTGGCTGTTTGTTCACCTTATATTTATATAAGAAAGAGATAGAAGCATGAGATGATTCTGTTTTAAATAATGACTAAAATATTTTATTTTACAATAATATTTATTTTTACATCACATGCAAAAATATTTATTATTTTAAGAAAAAAATTTATTATTTAATAACGTAAATTGGAGATTTTATTTTAAAATGTTAAAATATTAAAGATAATTGGTGTAACTTGAATAAGCTATGCATTATCAAGCATTTAAACTCTACATTTATAGATTGGTTACGGCTCTAAATGGCTATTATTCATCAATTTTGATGACATTGGAGGTTTTGAAAATGTTAATTATTTCCCAGAATATTGATATAAAATCTTTTAGTGTTTTGTCAAGAAAACAACTTATATCAAGTCATTATTTGATCACCACTTTAGCATGTACTTTGTGATATGAAATATTTTAAAAACTAACATATTTCAATATTTGAGATTAACAAAAAATTATTTGTTTAAAGAAGTTGTTTTTCACTTTTAAAATCATTAACTAATTATGACACTGAAGATTTTAGAGAAGAAAATTCTTCTATTTCTTTTCACTTTACATGAAATGGTACAAGGTATTTATACACAAATTCTATGTCCTAATTAGGAAACTACAATCAGTTAATCAATTACAATCACACAAAATAAGTCATAATTATGTATTTACAACAATCATGCAAAATCATGCTCAATCAATCATGCTAAAATCATGCTAGTCAACACTCCCCCTCAAGTTGGTGCATAGATATCACACATGCCTAACTTGCAGATCAACGTATGAAAGATCCTGTTGCTAAGGCCTTTAGTTAGTACATCTGCTAGTTGTTTATCAGATGACGCATAGAATATGCTCAAGGAACAATCTGCCACTTTCTCTTTAATGAAGTGTCGATCAATTTCTATGTGCTTCATCCAATCATGTTGAATTGGATTATGAGCTATACTAATGGTGGCTTTGTTGTCTCAGAATAAGCATAGACTATTCTTTTGCAACAACTTTAGTTCCCCCAACAATTTCTATAACCATAGTAACTCACAAACTCCAAAGCATAGCTTTGTATTCTGCCTCAGCACTTGATCGAGCAACAACACTTTGCTTCTTACTTCTCCAGGTTACTAAGTTTCCTCCTACAAGCATGTAGTAACTAGAGGTTGATCTTCTATCATATGGAGATTCGGCCTAATCTGTATTTGTAAAGGATTCTACTTGGAGGTGACCATGTTTGGAGAAAAGTAGTCCTTTTCCTGGTGTAGGCTTTAGATACCGCAGAATGGGAAAACAACCTGCAAATAAGACTCACGAGGATCACGCATATATTGGCTTAACAAGCTAACTGCATATGCAATGTCTGGTATAGTGTGTGAAAGATAAATCAATCTCCCTCCCAATCTTTGATATCTTCCTCGATCAACTGAAGCATCGGTTCCTTCTTGCATCTTATGATTGCTCTCAATAGGAGTTTTTGCGAGTTTGCAACCTAACATACTAGTTTCTTCTAAGTGATCTAGGATATATTTCCTCTAAGAAATAAAGATTCCCTTTTCTGATCTAGCCACTTCAATTCCAAGGAAATACTGTAATTTTCCTAGATCCTTAATCTCAAACTCTTGAGCAAGTAGATTTTTCAGTTGAGTCATTTTTTCTTTATCATCTCCAATCACCACAATATAATCGATGTAGACAGCGTGATCTTATCTTTATAGTGTTTGATGAACAAGGTAGGATTAACATTACTCTGTCTATATCAAAGGATTTCACAGCTTTGCTAAATCATTCAAACCATGCCTTGGCGATTGTTTCAATCCATATAAAGCTTTCTTTAATCTACACACTTCCCCTTGTGTTCTTTCATCATCAAATCCTGGTGGAATCTCCATATATACTTATTCTAAATCTCCATGAAAGGAAGGCATTTTTGACATTGAATTGTTGCAAATTCTAATTAAGCTTAGCAGCACAAGACAATAATATCCTGATTATGTTCATCTTTGCAACTGGAGCAAATGTCCCTTGATGGTCTACTCCATAAGTCTGAGTGAATCCTTTGGCCACCAATCTAGCTTTTGTCTCTCAATTGAATCATCAACCTTGTGTTTCATAGTGAACACCCATTTGCAACTAACCATTATCTTTCCAGAAGGAGGAGTAACAAGTTCCCAAGTCTCGTTCTTTTTCAAAGCTTTCATTTCTTCAACCATTGCTCCTTTCCACCTGGGTTCACGAAGAGCTTTTCTCCAATTTGTGGAATAGACACAGAGGAAATAGATAAGATAAAGGCTCTATAGGAAGGAGATAAGGAATCATAGGAAACAAAGTTAAATAAGGGATGTTTGGTACAAGACCTGACTCCTTTTTTTGTGAGCAATGGGTTTATCCAAATTGTTAGTGGAATCAAGAGCCAAAGATAACTCACTAGGAGGATTTACAGGTGATAGGGATGATTCTTGGCACGGTATAGATTGTTCGATGGCTTTCTCTATCTTGTCTTTCCTTGATTATTTCTTCAAATTTGGTCTATCCAACCGTCGAAGATTCTCTCCCTGACTATCAATGGGAATTCCTCTTTGTGTAGAATTTTCCTCCTAAACATATTATCACTCTCCCCTTGAATATGATTATCAAGAAGTATAGATTTAGGTGACACCTCTTCCTCTTTTGTCTCATTCTCCCCCTAAAGAGGTGATTGGAGTGAAGGGAAGTAAGGCTCAAATTCTCTGAAAGTGACATCCATACTTACAAAATATTTCTTGGAAGGAGGATGGTAACACTTGTACCCTTTTTGTGTGGGAGAGTATCCAAAAAACACACTTAAGAGCCTGAGGTTCTACTTTACTAACTTTTTTTGTATGCACAAAGCATACACATCCAAAGACTTTTAGGGGAATAGTGTAAGAGGTTTTACCTTGTAGAACTTCTAAAGGACTTTTGAAGTCAAGGGTTTTGAGAGGTATCTTGTTAATAGGATAGGCAGCTAAAAGAACTACATCTCCCCAGTATGGCTTTGGAAGGTTCATGGTAAACATGAGAGATCTAGCAACTTCTGATAAATGCCTATTTTTCCTTTCTGCAACACCATTTTTTGCACTAGTGTAAGTACAATTTGTTTGGTGTATTATCCCATTGGATTTAAGATAAGCATGAAACCCATATTTTCCACATACTCTGTCCTATTATCTGTTCTCATAATTTTAACCTTAGCACCAAACTGTGTACAACTCATTTTGTGGAAGGATTTAAAACAAGAAAACACTTCATTTTTTGCTCTCATGAAATAAATCCAAGTTAATCTAGTACAACAGTCGATAAAGTTAACAAACCATCTGTGGCCAGATAAGGAAGTGGGTTGAGTGGGTCCTCATACATCAGAGTAAATAGTCATAAAAGGAACATTTCTTTTATTATTGCTCAAAGGATAAAAATTCCTTGTGTGTTTGGCGAATTCACAAGCATCACAACATAAGGAATCAAACTCAATTTGCTTAAATAAATTGGGATATAACATCTCCAAGACAAAAAAGATGGATGTCCTAACCTCATATGCCATTGAATTATTTCCTTATTGATATCCTTATTTTTCGAAACCAGGTTGCTTTCCAAATAATACAAGCCATCTTGCAGTCTACTAGTGCCAATCCTCTTCCCTGTTTGTAGATCCTGAAAGATACAATGAGTGGGAAAAAAATTAACTTCGCAAATTGAGGGAGTTGGTGATAGCACTGATAGATAAGATATTAATGGGAAATCTAGGCACATGAAGAATGGAAGATAGAGTAATATTTAGAGTACAATTAACAGAACCTGTGCTAGATATGGAAGTATAGGAGCCATCAACTATTCAGGCATGGTCTTGTTTTAGACATGGAGTGTAAGAAAGAAAAAATTTGGAAGGTCCTATCATATGTTTATTTGCTTGAGAGTCTATAACCTATTCACAAGTACTAGGATTAGACAAAAAGGTAATACCTGATTTCACAAAGTTGGAAAAAGCGTCATTTGGTGACAGAAGGTGCTTGAGGTGTTGAATTTCTTCATTGGATAAAGCAGCTGTGGTAGTTATTTCCTTAGAAGACTCCACCTTAGACAAATTTATTTGAGCCCCTATTAGGTTTGCCCTTTTTCCCCCACGTCCTCTATGTGGTCTACCATGTAACTTCCAATAAGTTTCTTTTGTGTGTTTAGGGTTTCCACAATGGTCATAGTGCAGATGCTCTTTATCAGAAGGAGTGTTGGACTTGGTTGTGCTTGCAGCTAATCCTGCTTTTTCATTTGGTGCAGTGTAGAGCATGGCACTTCTCCTGCTTTCTTCTTGTTGAACATATGAGTATGTTTGCCTTAAAGAAGGTAAGGGGTCTTTGCCTAGGACTTGGACCCTTATTTGGTCATATTCAATATTCAGACCCACACGAAAATCATATATGCGTTCTTTTTCGAGAAGTTTTTGAAACTTGACCGTGTCCATAGTGCATGATGCTTAAAAATCTTGATAATAAAGTTCCTACCATAATCCACTTAATTTAGCAAAATATTGAGCAATAGTCATCTCACCTTGTTTTGTTCCATGCACCTTGTTCCGTAGTTCATAGATTTGTGCATCATTGCCCACTTGAGAATATGTCTGAGATGCTGCATTCTAGATTTGTGATGCACTATTCAATAGCAAGTATCCACGAGCAATTTGAGGTTGCATAGAGTTGATAAGCAATGACATCACAAGGAAATTTTCAGATTCCCACTGGGCACTGATTATAGGTAGGATCAATGGTCTCCGACTTTAGTGTATCCCCAGTAATATACCCTTGTAGTCCTCTAGCTTTAATGAACAAAAGGCATGATCTTGACCAAGCAAGGTAATTAGACCCATCAAGTTTAACAGGATTGATTTGTAAAGAAGGATTATCACTGGACTTAGCTTCAATCATTGGTTTTTTTCCTTCATTCATTGTGGAAAGATTGGTTTAAATACAAGTAAAAGAAAGGCTCAAGAAAAATAAATATTCCTACTGATTGGAATATGAAGAGTCAAAAATAAAGAGAACCCCAAATGATAAAGGCTTAGAGAACTGAACCTTTGAGAGCCCAAACAATAAAGTGATAGAAAAACTTAAAAAGATTGCAGGCGGGTTGGAAAAAAAAATCGGCTGAAAGCACTTCACTCCTTGGTGCGCGAACAATGCCTTGCAATCACGCCTAGCAGCAAACAACGGTGATTCTCCACGAATAGGCAGAACTGAATTTGGTTTTTCGTTGAGAAGAGGTGATGATAAGAGGGAGATAATGTAACTCCACCTCTTAACTTTGGCTAGAAACACGACTAAAGAAAAAATGCCCGAAATAAACAATGGAGGTAGAAGGGCAGTACGGCAGTGCCCAAAACACAAACCCAATGCTAGGAGAGAGAAAACTCACCTCCACAAGGAGAGCACGGGCTTTGATACCATGAAGATTTTAGAGAAGAAAATTCTTCTATTTCTTTTCAATTTACATGAAATGGTACAAGGTATTTATACACAAATTCTATGACCTAATTAGGAAACTACAATAACTCAATCAATTACAGTCACACAACATCAGCAATAATTATGTATTTACAGCAATCATGCAAAATCACGCTCAATCAATCATGCTAGTCAACAGACACCTAACAACATTTCTCCAAAATCTAATTACTTACATGCACAACTGTAAAAATTAAATAGATTCTTAAATTATTTTAGAAAAATCAATAGCATGTGAAATTGAATATAAATAATTTACCTAGAACTAATATTAATGGTCACAATATTATCAAAATTCCACCCATTCTGGTTTCTATAAATAACTCTTAGTTACAAACTGTAGAAGATTTCTATTGCATCTAATGAGTTGTTTATACAAATAGTTATCTCAACATCTCTGTGACCTTAGTCAATATGTTTGATCAATATATTTGAATAACTATAATAAGAAGATCAAATGTTAGATACATATATCAACTATTAATAAGTTAACTAATTAATTAAAGTAGAATAGTCATATACTTGTTGTCAAATATATCAAACATGTTTACCTTGTGTATTTTTCTTTTACAGTGATCATTAATTTTTAGCTATAAATTAGTAAGCAAACATTTAAACAATGCATATATTATAAATAACAAGAATCAAATCATGCACGAAGTATAAAAGAACATACCCCAATTAGAAGAATGACTTAAACATATAGAAGTTCCTTTGAAAATCTTTAATACTATTGTATTGAATGCTACATAAGTTATTCCTCGACCTCTTTAGTTCCTTATATTACACCTTAATATTTTTCAAAGGAACTGATCATATCATGAAAATATCCAAAAATAATTTATTGACTTACATGTCCATGAGAAAATGTTATACTTAATAAAATTTAGTAATTTATGCATAGTTTTTCTTTATCAATTTGAGCATAGTTTTGGAAACAAATACTTAGTTGTGTGATAAAAAATATTTTATTATTATTAAAATGAATATATAATTTGAAATATTTTAGCAAGATATAATTTATAAGAGAGTTAATTCCAATAATATTTCTTTCAGTAAGAAATATTTCAATGTAAAACTATTTTCATGAGCCTTAAATTAGGACATTATAACCTGAATTTACCAATTTATATGATATAAACATGATTAACACTTTATTTCAAAAGACTAAAAGTTCAGTAAAATATATATCATTTATTTTTGATAATGTAATATATTTTCCCATATCAATTTATGCTTATTTTTTTAGGAACAAATACTTAGTTGTGTGGTAAAAAAGCCTTGTTTGTTAGAATCAAATATTTATTTTGAATATTTTAGTAAGACAGAATTTATGAAGAAATTAATTTGCACAATATTTGTTGTAAGTTAAAATATTTTGATGTAAAATTATTTTAAGTTAGACATCATAGCCAAAGCTTTATTATTTATATGTATTAACATAGAAAACAATTCACTCCAATAAATTAAAAATGTCGAGAAATTCATTTCGTTCACACATGCTAGTACTAAAACCTTGTCACCTGAAATTATGACTTATTTTTGACAACAGAATATAGAATATAAACAATACATTATCTAACAGCCAATAGAGTTAAAACTATGAATAACTTTTAATTAAATAATGCAGAAAAAAGCACAACCCCAAATGATCCTAATAACAATAACTACTATTCCATGTTGCAAAAGAAGTATCATAATTCATAACTCCAAAAATTCATCACATATTAACTTTTCATAAAATTGAGATTTAAGTTTCTTCATGTATTCTATCTTGACTCATAACCATGACAACTAAAAAATATAATAGGAAGATATGGATGCTATGAAGTATGTCTTCGAGAAAAACAAAATATTACTTGCCAAGTGAATGATCATATAAACATGGAGAAAAAAGACATATATATATATATATATATTAAATACAAAATTGTAGGTTTAGAATATTTTAGCATAATTATATTCAAGAATTTAAGCTTAAATTAAGGAATTTACTTAACTATGATTTAGATTAATTGTAACATTTAATTACAAAAATAGAATAACCAAATCATAGCCAATGATCTTACACACAATCTATGTTGAACTATAAAATAGCAATGGTAACCACAAATGAGTGACAATTTGCGTAATATGTTGGCAATATATGAGAATTTCATGAACAAATTATAGATGATTCTAACAAAAAACTCAATAAAAGAAAAATTACGGCCGGTCTTGAAACAATTCATTTTACCCTATACTTGCTAGGCAAATCCATTTGATTATTCAAAACTCAGCCACTATGAGTCTACTGCATATACTTATGTATATAATATATGTGCATATATTTATATACATAGTGACTCGTTCGGGAATAGTATCTATTTAGATACGCTCGAATGACCCCTTGAGAATGTATATAACCCTATTCCGGCCTGGTTCGGTATGAAATGAACTTATAATCATGGAATCGACTCGATCATCAGATTCGCAAATAAAAGTGCTAATGCTACAACCAATCCATAAATCGTTAAAGCTTCCATAAAAGTTATTGTTCACATGCATATTTAATAAAAAGAGCATATGCTTAGATATTATGTGATGAAAATAGGTGAAATAATTTCTTGTTTATTTACATAATATAATTAAGAGGGAGTTACAAAGCATTTATCACAAAATTTTAGTAACTGAATATAAAAAATATGGAATTATATCTATGTGGCATATAGAGATTGGGCAACTTTTCCACCTCATTATCCACATAGGAAAAAGATATAACTATAGAATGATTCTGTTTTAAATAATATAACTACCTTTTAACTGTGTTGCATGGGGCAATAACTTAAAATCAAGAATTTGTTTTATTTAATTTTAGCTATAGTTAGATTTGACGCTTTTTTGTAGATATTACAAATATAACAAAAAACATATAATTAAAAAAATTAATGGAACTTTTATTGAATACAATTTAGTTATTACAATAAATGAAACATAAGCATATTTTATATGAATCTGGTCGAAATTTTTTTCAAATCGAGTATTCTTGGAGTTGCACCATTCCTTACAAATCTTCATATTTGCTTACACAAAAGGTATACAACTAAAACAACGATATTTATAATAACAAAAATATCCTTCAATATTCATAATTCGACACATGCATATATATTACATAAAATTGAACAATATATAATTTATCTTGCTTGTTTTGTATTCATTAATGAGAACACCCAAATCCATGTATTATATATTTCTACACAAAATTTAATGCCTGAGTGCTAAATCATTTTATAAACCCAATTAATTATTTATAAAATATAGTTATATCAGTATATATATATTTTTTTGACATTTATAAATTGTTTTTGCAAAGAGAAAGGACATATTAAACTGTATAATTTATCAAAAAAGAAAAACTTTGATAAAAAATTACATCTATCTGTATATTTGTTGATTAACACTACTTTTATTTATATTATTTTTTACATCCACCTGACAAAATGAAAATGTTATTTGGACTATGGATTTCATTGAAGAGAAAAAAGCATTAAAAATTAAAGCCACAAGTTGTTCTCACATGTAACTAATATGTTTGTATATTATTCACTGAAATCTAATATTTAAGCATAGTGCAAACAAAAATACATAACACTGAGGAAAAGAAGAAAAACATAGAAAATATGAAATCGATTCATGCCTTCTAAATATTAGGTATCTATAGCAAGTTAAATCCAATAATTCTTTTCTAGTTTTAGACATGTTTTGGTCATAATATGTTCATATTTGTAATTTAAACTTGTGAAAAGGACAAGTTTTGATGAAAAAAATTACATCTATGTTTATATTTCTTAGATTAACATTACTTATTTCACAGTATTAGGATCCAATATTAAATCAATTATCTTTTTAGGACAATGAAAACATAAGTCATACCTATTTAACTATTATCTATTGATTATATATTTTGTTTGGATTAAACTACATTGTAAACATTATATGTGGTCCAAAACTTACTTTGTTAGACTTGGGCAATATAGTAGTATGGAGTGAAGTAAGTCGACCAAAAGCAAATTTCAATAATCATACTTTATTGGTTTCATTAAAGTTTTAATTTTTTCAATATATTTTATCATGAATTGAAAGATGTAATAATGCAATGGTTATCAAGTATGGTATACATCGACTTTGTTTAAGAAAATAAAAAATCTAACATAAAATAAAACGTAGATGGTAGAAAATAAAATTTTTTAACTTACCATAGAGTTGGAATTTCAAAATTATCCTTGTTTATAATTATAAAAATTAACAAATATTAAAAAAATATATGAAAATTATAGAATACTTGCATCTCCAAGAAAAAATAAATTTTAACTCAACAAGAGAATGATCTTAGAGAGGCGGAGAAAAAGAAGACAAATGGTCTTTTATCTTTAAATAATGAATTGTATGTTTAGATTATTTGTAGTATAAAATATTTTTGGGGACTTTTGCTTTGTTTAAGGAATTTTCTTAATTATAATTTAACTTAATTAAAGGTTTGATTGTAGAATAAGATATAATTCATGGACATGGTACAAAACATACAATTAGATTGCATTGACAAATACAACTATATATGTGTGTGCATATCCATAATTATATTAAAAAATTATGTTTGAGAATATAAATTAAAAACTTTGGAATAAACTATTAGACGACATAACAAGAAGTTACAAAAATTATATATTAATATAATGAGTTATAAAAATTAATATAAATAGTTATACATATATATTAATATATATTGAGTATTTACTAGAATTAAATATGAAGCTACAAAAAAATAAATTAATATAACTTTTGTATTAGCATTAAAATAATGGTGGATAGGGTATCATATTTGAAAATATTTTTACATGGCATAAAGGAATAAAATTAACTTATATTGTTTTCTTTAAGATATGTTTCATAGTGCTCATATGTTTCTCTTATATTTTTAGTCATTATTGTTATGAACCAATAATATACAAAAGAAATTAAAAATGAAAATCCCAATTTTATGGAACGTTTATATATGATAATTTTTTGGAGTTCTGAGTCATGATACTTCTTTTGCAACTCAAACTATTAGTTGGTTACTATTATCATAATCTTCTATTTGTTTCACGGTATGTGTGTTTTGTTTTCTCGTAGTATTTTGTTGAAAATAAGTCATAATTTGTAATCCTCTGTTGATCTTATGTGTGTGTGTGTGTGTGTGTATAGATCTTATATATATAAGACATGATATTTCACTCCAATAGGTCAGAGGTGCAGAAAAATATGTTCATTCTTATAATACTAATGTTGCAAATTTCCCACTAGAAACTATGACCTATTTTTTAACAAAAGAATTCAGGTTATTAAAAATGCATCATCTAACAGTCAATAGGATTGCAAATTATAACTTATTTTCAACAAAATAATGCAGAAAAACAAAACACACACACCCAAAAACAAATAGAACATTATGATAATAGTAACCAACAAATAGTTCGAGTTGCAAAATAAGTATCATGACTCACAACTCCAAAAAATTATCATGTATTAACCTTCCATAGAATTAGGATTTTTATTTTTAATTTCTTTTGCATACTATTGGTTCAGAAAAATAATGACTAAAAATATAAGAGAAACATATAAGTACTATGAAATATATCTTCAAGAAAACAATTATGGCTTACCAACTGAATGATCTCATATAGGTGGAGAAAAAAGAAGAGAAAATCTTTTATTTAAATAAAAAATTGTCTGTTTAACATATCTTTGGTAAAAGTTATTTTTAAGAATTTTTGGATGAAATAAGATTTGGAACTTATAAGATGTTGTTAATGATAATTTTTGTAATTAATACGGTTAAATAAAAGAGTTCGTTAAGATTTTGAAAATAAGTTAGAAACTATTTTAAAAGAGATTATAAGATCCTAATTTTATTTTGGGAGTTTATAAGCTTTTTTCTCAAAAATTTTACTAAATACCTTATGACGTCACATAAGGGCTCAAACATTTTATAAATTATTTTAAACAGTTTATAAGCTCATCTAAATACTCTATAAGTCTATATGATAATAAGAATATCCTTTTGATATCCTTTGATTAACTCTTGAGTCAACAAAACATAATAATCTTTCGATCGAACCATTATTTCAAAGCTTGCTTTTAATGAATGTTTGATACATTTTGGATGTGGCCACAACATTGGAGTATTGATTGGAAGCTCAAATAATTTTCTAAGTAGTTAACCACTTACAAATTAGCTTTCTTATAAGTTGTCAATGTTACATGCACCACTTTAGGATCAACCAAAATAAGGTTTAGAAATAAAACTTTCTCTGATTATTCGGATGCACCAACTAACTACGTAATTGCATTACAACTTCTACTCTTGTAGAAGAGTTAAATTTTCCTTAAATAGTGCAAGAAATCTAGATTTGTATGGGATATTCTTTTATTTGCATGTAGACCTTTATCAAAAGAGCCACTAAATCAATTTCTACATGATCGATTGCTTACAATTTGGTCTTTCGCCAAACTTAATGAAAATTTTCACTTTTTATGAACTTGTTGACAATGATTTGAATCTAGTCCATAACTGATTAGAAGTAGAGCACGCTATAGTAGAATCCTTAATGGGTGGAAAAAATGAAGGTTCGAGCTTTAGAAGGATTTGGTGGATCTAATGTTGGTCATATTTTATTTAGATGCTTACTTGTAAATTTGGTTATATTAGAATGCACTATAAACTACTAGGTATTCAATGTGTCCAAGCATGCCCTATCAGTGTAGTAGAGATGATACCTTGACTGACTCGTAGAGAATAAAAATTAGTACTTCTAGCATGCCCTTTTAAGCTTGATTCTCGCATTCTCACACTCCAAGCAATTTTGCATTTTTTAATTTTGCCATTTCTAGCCACCATGTATTTGACCTCGATCTCTTCTCATCCAGACCCTACATCTAAATAATGTATCTAGTTGATATTCTGACCATTTTGTCCTCTACCACAACCTTGACCGTAACAGGGTTCCTGGCCTCTTTCTCGACCCCCTTGACTGATCTGGGTGTCATCTTTATTGATCTCCACTTCATGCTTATTCACAGAGCTCTTTCATACAAAACAATATAATTTTCATCCTCCATCAGGTTAATACTCTAAGATGTAGAAGACACTCTATGTCTCTTCTCCTCTAGATTTTCTTTTCTTTTTTTTTTTAACTACTCTTGGAGCTTCTAGTTTTATGTCCATGTTATTCTGGAAAGATTCTTCTCGTCTTAACTTCTCTCTCAACATGTTTCTTTTCATCAACAGGAAATCTCAACACCTTCAAAGTCTTTGGCTACCCTTTAAGATTTTTGAATTAATTTTTGAACCTGAAGAAACACATTCTATCTACTATTCTCTTATTTTCTTTTATCCCATTATTTCCTTTTTTTCTTCTTTCTCCTTATGGCCACACGATCGCATGAGGATCTGATACCACTTTGTTGAAAGTGGATTGAACATAATCACAAAACTCACTTAAACGAGAGAATAGCAAAGGAAGTCATTTTCTATATGATGGACTTTGATTGCAGATGACTTCAAATGAGTTCATGACATATCACCTATTTTTGCAAAATTCTATTGAATGAAAGACATGTGAAATAATAATTCATTCAAAGAGTCCTCACAAAAGATAAGAGAACACACACTGAAGAAAGTTTCATAAGTAATAGAAGTATTATACTATGAAGGAATTCTTTATTTGGTGAAAACTACTATCCATATATAGGCTTACATGGGAGAGAAAATTCCTTTCATTTTCTCCAATTGATAAGATTGACTCAATAATGCTTATCGACTCTACTACGAATAATGATTAGGAAATGTGAAAGACCAATTCAAACTAAAAGATATCAATTAAAACTCAAGATTAGAGGTTGGATAAACTTCACTAAGCTATTTAAAACTAAAAGGACAAGATAGCTATCTATTCTGTAACAACCAAAAAGATAAAAGTTTAATTAATTTGAATTCAAAAGAAAACTAATTAATGGTCAACATATGTTGTTGACCTTTGGCACTCCCCTAAAACACTAGCTTCTATTGTTTCTATCATGCTATGCTGTTGACATAAACTTTCAAATTTGTTGCTTCTCAAGCCTTATGTGAACAAATTTGCAACTTGAATGTTACTCTGCCTCAGCTCCACTTATTCTTCTAAAACCTTTTCTCTAATGAAGTGGTAATGTATCTCCATATGTTTAGTTCTCACATGAAAAAATGGTTTTTCAACCATACATATTACTGATTAGTTGTCACAATACAAAGGAATTGCATACTCTATTTGCTTATGCAAGTCTCTCTTAAGCTTCCATTGTTGCCGTTTGATACTTTGCTTCTATTGTTGATGAGGACACCAATGGTTGTGTTTTACTGCACCAAGAAATTGCTTTAGACCTAATTATAAAAGCATACCTAATAGTTAAACGATAGGGTATCATGATCATTTGCTTAGTCAGCATCACAAAAACCAACTAGCTCGCAATCTTCACTTTTCTTGGACATACTACCATAGCCAAGCATAGTTTTCACATATCTCAAAATCCACCAAACTACTTCCAAATGAGGCTTCTTCGGATTTTGCATTTGTCGGCTCATTATACCAACTGCATAAGAAATATCAGGTCTTGTTAAAGTTAAGCAGATCAAACTAGCCACCAATTGCCTATACATCATTGCATCTTCTAAATATTTCCCTTCATAGGCACACATTTTGGTGTTTGGCTTTATTGTCATCAAAATTGTCCTACACTTAACCATTCTAAACTTCTTTGATAAATCTTGGAATAATTCTGTTGGTAGAGAAAGATTCCTTCTTGAGTGCTATGGAGAAAGAAATGTATTTTCTTCATATATTAAACTGCTATACAAGTACATGATTTTATAGAAGCTACAAAGAACTTAAAAAGGAAATGATATACAACCTATTTTACATTGTTGACTAATCCCAAAAAATCAGCCATAATTTACAGCTTATCAATCCCTAAAGATCTGCCATAATATCTGTCATAATTTCCCATAAATCACTCTTCTTTCGACACTCCCCCTCAAGCTAGTTTGAATATGTCTTCCATTGCCAGCTTGCCAATCAACTCCTCAAATTGTTTTTTAGGTAATTCTTTTGTAAGAATATTTGCAACCTGTTCGCCGGTGGGTAAATAAGTCATGCAAATATGTTCATTCTCTATCTTTTCTTTGATGAAGTGCTTGTCTACCTCGACATGCTTGGTTTTATCATGGAGAACAGGATTGTGGGCAATTGAAATTGCAGCCTTATTATCGCAATACATTTTTATGGGAGAATTACTTCTAACCTTTAGTTTATCTAAAATCCTTTTGATCTACAACACTTCACAAATTCCATGAGCAACTGATCTAAATTAAGCTTTTGCACTGCTTCTTGCTACTACATTTTGTTTCTTGTCGCCAAGTGACAAGATTTCCTCCAACAAAAGTGCAATATCCCAATGTTGACCTTCTGTCAATTGTGCTTCCAGCCCAATCTGCATCTGTGTACGCTTTAATTCGTAGCTGACCATGCCTTTTAAATAGTAATCCATTCCCTCGTGAACCTTTTAAGTATATTAGAATTCTATAAACAACTTCAAAGTGTTCTGAGCTTGGAGAATGCATAAATTGGCTTACCATGCTCACTGCAAAAGCTATGTCAAGACGAGTATGAGATAAATAAATTAGCCTCCCAACTAACCTTTGGAACTGTTCTCTTTTCTTAGCTTCTTCTGGTTTAGCAAGATGGAGCTTCACATTAGGATCAATAGGTGTTTCTGCAGCCTTGCATTCGAGTAGACCTATCTCTTTAAGAAGATCCAATACATATTTCTTTTGAGACACAAAGATACCTCTTTTATATCTAGCGAACTCCATTCCTAAGAAGTATTTTAAGGCTCCTAAATCCTTAATCTCAAAGTCCTCTGTAAGAACCTTCTTAAGTCTTTTGATCTCATCAAGATCATCACCTGTTATTATAATATCATCAACATAAGCAATCAAAATAGTAATTTTTTTCTCTTCAGAATGCTTGTAGAACATGGTATGATCTACTTGGCTTTGTGTGTATCCATGGGCTTTTACAGCTTTTCCAAAATCTCAAACCATGCTCTAGGAGATTGTTTAAGTCTATACAACAACTTCTTCAATCTGCACACTTTTCCTTCACCAAGACTTTTCTCAAAACCTAATGGTAGATTCATAAAGACCTCCTCTTCTAACTACCTATTCAAAAACACATTCTTTGCATCTAACTGGTGTAAAGGCCAATCAAAATTAATTGCCAAGGAGAGCAGGACACGGATTGAATTAATTTTTGCAACTGGGGCAAACATGTGCTAGTAATCAATTCCATGTGTCTGTGTGAATCCTTTAGCTACTAACTATGCCTTATACCTCTCTATGCTACCATTAGCTTTAGACTTAACTGTAAACACCCATTTACATCCTACAACTTTTTTCTCCTTTGGTAAATCAACAATCTTCCAGGTTTTATTCCTTTGCAAAATGTTCATCTCTTCTAAAACTGCTGTTTTTCAATTAGAACTATCTAAGGCTTCCTGAATGGTTCTGGGAATAAACAGATTAGAGATATTTGAGATAAAAGCTTTATGAGTAGTAGAAAGACCATGGTAAGACACATATTTAGCAATAGGATGCTTGGTATAAGTTCGTACTCCTTTCCTAAGTGCTATAGGAACATCAAGATCAGCAATAGTAGGATTCAAAGTAAGGTTGTCAGAATTACCTGAAGTGGTGGATGAACCATCGCCCGAAGATAGTGATCGGTCTTGTGCTAGAGTAGTAGATATATCGTTACTCTAATAAGTACCTCTCCTAGAATAAACACGGAGCTCTAAGGTAGGTTTAATGTGTTCCTATCCTAGTATTTCTCCCCCCTGTTTGTTAATCTTCTATATTTGACAAAAGAGGATTATGGATTATTAGTTTCTTGACCAGTATAGGGAGGTAAAAAAATGTTAGGCAGAGGAATAGAAGTTTCACAAAACTGATCTTCATTTCCTATCTTTCCCTAAAGACAGTTTTTTCTGAAATATGGTTGGTTTTCAACAAAGGAACATCCAAACTTACAAATTTTTTTTTTGTTTTAGGATTATAGCACTTATACCCATTTTTATTTGGTATGTATCCAATAAATACACACTTTTCTGCTCTAGGATCAAGTTTAGAACGGAGTTTGTTGGGGATGTGGACAAAGGCAGTGCACTCGAAAACTTTTAAGGGTAAATCAGAAAAAAGTCTGCATTCAAGAAAATACCATTTAAAACACTCTAGAGGAGTTGTATATTTTAACACGAGTAGGCATCCTATTTATTAAGTAGCATGCTGTTAAAATAGCATCCCCCATAAGTATTTTGGTACATTCATTGAAAACATAATAGCACGAGCAACTTCAAGTAAGTGCTTATTTTTTCTTTCTGAAATCCCATTTTGTTGAGGAGTGTCACTACAAGTAGATTGGTGTTCAATCCCTTTCTCCTTTAAAAAACTCCCTAGCAACTGATTAAAGTATTATCTTCCATTATCAGAATGAAGAATCTTTATTTTAGTCTGAAATTGAGTTTCAACCATATGAAAAAAATTCTTAAAAATTCTTCAACTTCAGATTTATCATTCATTAAGTATACCCAACATAGACGAGTATGATCATCCACAAAAGTTACAAACCATTTTTTTCCTGAGTATTTGGTAAATCTTGAAGGTCCCCACACATTACTATGGATTAAATTGAAAGGTTTTGAAGCACAATATGGTTTTGGATTATAAGTAGAATGATGGCTTTTGGATAACAAACAACTTTCACATTTAAAAGAAGAATAATCCACTCCTTTAAATAATCCTGGAACAAGTATTTCAAATATGAAAAACTAGGATGTCCCAATTGAAGATGCCAAATCATAAATTTTTCACGAACAGAAGGAGAACTCATACTAGTTCCAAAGCTTTGAGCTTGTTTATTTTGGAGAAAGTTGTCATCAAAGTAGTAAAGACCATCCACCATTCTAGCACTGTCAATCATCATCCCCGTGCTCAAGTCCTAGAATTCACAACAAGAATTAGAGACAACAACACGGCAATTAGAATCTTTAGATAGTTGACTCACTAATAATAGGTTACATGCAAGATTATGAACATATAGAGCAGATTTTAAGGTTATGTTCTCTAAGATTTTTAAAGATCCTTTTCCTGCAATGGGTGAGAAATTTTCATTTGCAATTCTAACCATTTTATTATTAGAACAAGGTGAGTACGAAAGGAAAAGATGGCAATGATTTTGTCATGTGGTCTGAAGCACCTGAATCAATAACCCAAGGTGTTGAAATAGAGTGGGACGAAAAAACACTAGACTCTCTACTTGTTTGAGCCAAAGAACCACTAGGAGTACCAGATAGAGAACTGGTTTTAAATAGCTTTAAAAGTTGATCAATTTGCTCTTTACTAAAAGGGATTAAATCAGCTTCATTTGGACGAGCAATTTTGTCACTAGTCTTGTCTCCAGTCTTCATATGGTGGTTGCAATTTTAGTCACTCTAGAGAGAGAAGGGGCTATGTCACATGTAACTTTTGACATTATGAGAGATTAGATCTTTCCTTGGAATAAGTCCAAGAATATGTAGAAAAACAAGGTGCACTGCAGAGTTAGGAAAAAAGTTCCTGCTTTGATACCATATGGAGAAAGAAATGTATTTTTTTCATATATTAAACTGCTGTACAAGTACATGATTTTATAGGAGCTACAAAGAACTAAAGAAAGAAAAGACATACAACTTATTTTACATTGTTGACTAATCCCAAAAAGTCAGTCATAATTTACAGCTAATCAATCCCTAAAGATCTGCCATAATTTCCCACAAATCACTCTGCTTTCCACAAGTGCAATCAACCTCTAGACCAAGAAAGTGCTTAAGTTGTCCAAGTCATTTCATCTAAAAATGAATTGATAAATTCTCCTTCCTTTGAAGAATTTCTTTTTCAAAATCTCCTGTTATGATTAGATCATCCGCATATAGTAGCACAATAGCTAGCTTCCATCTATTAACTTTGAGAAACAAACTAGAATCCACATGTGTCACCCAATAACCACTATAGGTAAGAAATTTAATTAGTAATCTTACTATACGATGCCCGTAGTGTTTGCTTCAATCTATAGAGTGCATTTTGAAGCTTACACATAGTCAAGATGACTTTGACTTTGAAAACCCGCCAGTTAATCCATGTAGATCACCTGATCCAACTCTCCATTAAAAAACACATTCGTTATATCTATTTGCCACAAGTTCCAATTTTTACTATCTGCTAGTGCAAGTAAGACTCATAGTTGTAAAGTTTGCAGTTCGACTAAATATTTTATCATAGTCTAGTCCATATTGTTGAGCAAACTCTCGATTTACCAGACAAGCTTTGTGCCTCTCAATTAATTCATCTGTGCGATGCTTTAACTTGTAAACCCATTTGTAGTAAATAAGGTGCACATCTCTTGGCTTTGGCATGAGCTTCCAAGTCTGGTTTTGTTCTAAAGCAACAAGTTCCTTTTCCATAGCTTTAGTCCACTCCAGATTCCAAAATGCTTCCTCAAACATCTTTGATTCTCTTGTATCTATTTCTCCTATTATGGCAGCATTGGCATATTTGGGATATTGGCTTTCTAGTCTTTGTTGATCTTTTTCTATATTTTATATACATTCTAAGTCTACAAAAGGAAACTAGAAGGCATGAAGTAAGGCATAAAATCAGGCACTAAACAGTGCATTAGTGACTCCTAAAAATCTTCTATTAAAATCTTATAATACTCTTCAAGATTCTGGAATTCTTCACTCCCTCTCAAGTTGGGGAATATATGTCAATCATTCCATACTTGGATAGATGCATGTCAAATTGAGCTCTTGGGATCGCTTTGGTTAGTATATCTGTTATCTACTACCGTATAGGAGTATAATCAACTTCTATGATCCCTTTTTCAATTTTTTCTTTGATAAAGTGACGATCAATCTCTACATGCTTGGTTTGGTCATGATGCACGGGATTCTTTGCAATACTAATAGCTGCTTGATTGTCACACATCAATTTTATTGATGTTGAAATTGGATATTGATGTTCCTCAAGAAGTCTTTTTAACCACATTCCCTCGCAAATACCATGAGCCATTGCTCGAAACTCGGCCTCGGCACTATTGCGAGCTACAACTGGCTGCTTCTTACTCCTCCAAGTAACTAAAATTACCCCACACATAGGTGTAATATCTTGAGGTTGATCTTCTATCTGTCAATGATCCGGTCCACTCAGCGTCTAAGAAAATTTCTATACTTCAGCTAGTTCCCTTCTTGAAGAACAACCCTTTCCCTGGAGTCATTTTTAAGTAATGCAATATCTTATACACTGCTTCTTGATGCTCTTCTGTAGGGCTGTTCATATACTGGCTAACTATACTCACAGCGAAACTAATATCTGGTCTCGTGTGAGACAAGTATATCAATTTTCCTACTAGCCTTTGGTATCCTCCTTTGTCAATAGTAACTGATTCTTCTTTAGAGCCAATCTTGTTGAATAGTTCCATTGGAGTGTCACAGGGTTTACACCCAAGCATGCCCGTTTCTCTTAACGGGTCAAGTGTATATTTCCTTTGTGAAATTGAGATCCCTTTACTTGACCTTGCTACCTCCATACCAAGGAAGTACCTTAAAGTCCCAAGGTCTTTAATCTCAAACTCCCTGCTTAGAGTTTTCTTTAATTGAGATATCTCCTCATCATGGTTTCTTGTGACAACAATATCATCAACATAGACTATGAGAATTGTGATCTTACCATTTGAGAGCCTCTTGATGAATAGGGTATGATCTAACTACCCTTGTAAGTATCCTTGTTCTTTAATAGCCTTAGTGAATCTCTCAAACCAAGCTCTTGGCGATTGCTTTAGTGCATAGAGAGATTTTCGAAGTCTGCATACTTGATTACTGTTATTGGGATACTTTAGGCCTGGAGGAATTTCCATGTAAACTTCATGTTCAAGATCTCCATTGAGGAATGCATTTTTAACGTCAAGTTGATGCAAACTCCAATCAAGATTGGCTGCTAATGATAACAAAACCCTAATTGTATTCAATTTTGCAACAGGAGCAAATATTTCCTAGTAATCAATCCCATAAGTTTGCATGAAACCTTTCGCAACCAATCTTGCTTTATAGCAGTTTATGCTGCCATCCGCCTTGTATTTGATATTAAAGATCCACTTGCATCCCACAAAATTTTTACCTTGAGGTAGTTGGGTGAGTACCCAAGTCCCATTTTTTTGCAATGCTTTAAGTTGCTCATTTACTGCCTCTCCCCACTTGGGGTGCTGCAAAGCCTCTTGTATGCAGCTTGAGATTTTAATCCTGTCTAGATTAGTGGCAAATGCTCTAAAGCTAGGAGACAACTTCTCATAGGAAACAAAATGTGAAATAGGGTGTTGAGTACAACTTCTAACCCCTTTTCTATGGGCAATATGAATATGGAGATCATTAGTTTAACATAAATCATCTGCGGAGGAACAAGGGTCTATGTTACCTTGAACAACTTTGATGGGAGTTGGATTCGGGGCATTTGTTAGGCAAGGCTCAGGAGGCATTTGTAATTCCACTGGTTGAGGGTCCTTCCGGCGTCTTGAGTGAACTTTAAGGTCCTTGTTTCCTCCCAAAGAATTGTGAGCAAAAGTAGGAACTAATGGTTCAACCACAGGTTCAGGCTCTACCTCGGGAAAACTTATAGGAAATTCAGGAATATTGAGTTTGAGAATGTCCCAAAAAAGATATTCTTCTTGATTCACCTCCCCATGAGTATGAGATTTAGGATAGTAAGGAACATTTTCAAGAAAAGTTACATCCATGGTGTTGTAAGTCTTTCAAGTAAAGGGGCAGTCACATTTATATCCTTTTTGGTGAGAGGAATAGCCAAGAAAGAGGCATTTGACAGACTTTGGATCAAGTTTGTTTCTTTGATGAGAGTAAACATGGACATAAACAGAGCACCCAAAAACTTTGATAGGAATATTTGTGACAATTCGATTTTGGGGAAAAGTTTTAGATAAAACATGACAATGTGTGTCAAACTTTAGGATTCTTGAGGGCATTATATTAATCAAATATGTTGCTGTTAGGACAGCCTCCTCTCAAAAATGTTTTGGGACATTACTAGTAATCATGATAGACCGGGCAACCTCAAGCAAGTGTCTATTTTTCCTCTCAGCTATCCCATTCTATTGAGGTGTATCTACACAAGAACTTTGGTGAATAATGCCATTTTCGAAAAGATAATTCCCAATAGTTGCATTAAAGTACTCTTTAGCATTATCAGTTCTATACACTTGAATTTTAGCATGGAATTGATTCTTAATCATAGAATAGAAGTTTTTGAATGTGACTCCCACATCTGATTTTTCTCTCATGAGAAATACCCATGTAATTCGGGTATGGTCATCAACAAAAGATACAAACCATTTTGCCCCTGTAATGTTTCGAACCCGAGAAGTCCCCAAATGTCACTATGGATAACAGAAAATGGCTGTGAGGGTTTGTAATTTTGGAGAGGGTAAGAACTATGACAGTGCTTAGATAGCTGGCAAACCTTACACTGAATTTTTTTTTGGATTTTTATTGATGAACAATGAAGGAAACAACTTTGACAAATATATGAAGTTTGGATGACCTAGACGGAGATGTCATAACATAATCATATGTTCTTTATCTGAAGAGGAAAATGTGTTTGAACAAGAAATAGTATCATTGGCCACAGAGGAGGAAACCTGATGAACTTGAATTTTCTGACTATCAGCTTGATCATGTGCCCTAATCTGGTAGAGTCTTCCATTTTCCTTAACATTGCCAATCATTTTCCCTGAATCCAAATCCTGAAATAAGCAATGGGTGGAGGAAAATTTGGCAACATAGTTTAAATCTCTGGTAAGTTTACTGATGGACAATAAATTTCATGTTAAATTTGGAACTAATAAAACTGATTTAATGGTTACTGACTCTGAAATGATCACTTCTCCAATCCCAGTCATAGTAGAAAGAGAACCGTCTGCAATCTTGAATTTGTAATTCTTGTGGCATGGGCTGTATTCATGAAATAACGAAGCTTCACTTGTCATGTGATCTGAGGCTCCAGAGTCGACGACCCACATGGATGAAGCTTTGGTTTTAGACTGCAAGGTAGTCAAGAAAGTACATTTTTGGGTAGTCAATCCAGTTGATATGACTTGAGTAGGAGAAGGTCCTTGATTGAACATATTTTGCAGCCACAAACATGATCTTTACTAAAGAAGGCAGCTTCACTAAATGGCTTTCTTTTTCATGTCTTATATAGCCACAAAACACTAAATAGCCACGAAGTTCTAGGTTTCCTTTTCTTTGTTTGATTGGGAAATCATGAGACCTAAATAAAGGGCTGGTGTTTTATTTTGGACTGCAAAAAATAGATTGACGGGAAGACCATCAGAGCCTAATTTTGGCTCTGATACCATGAAGAAATCTTAGAAGGAACTGCTCTTATTTTTTTGTATTTTACATTGTTTACAACAGCTTATTTATATATACATTCTAAGCCTACAAAAGGAAACTAGAAGGCATAAAATCAGGCACTAAACAGTGCATCAATTACTCCTAAAAATCCTCTATCAAATCATCAATTACTCCAAAAATTCTTCTATCAAAATCTTCTAATACTCTTCAAGATTTTGGATTCTTCACACTTAACTTAGCTCATCTTCTTCACTTGACTGTTGATACACACCAGTTTTTCAAGGATGTTGAACTATGCCGTTTTCAACACAACCACCATCACTTGTATCTACTACTTCATCAAGACTCAACTGGATTTGTGAAGGTCACAACACATCTTCAAAAATATTTGATTCTAGTAATACTTTCTTATCTCAGAACCACCATGATGAAGAAGCTTTATCAAACTGCACGTTTATAGATGTGTAGCGCTTTCTAGGTATAGGATCACAATATCTCCACCCTTTTCTTTGATTATCATATCTTACAAAATATACCTAACAACGTTCTTGTTCGTCTTAGTATGTAAATGGTCAAGGACAAGTACATAGCAAATACATCCAAAAGCTCAAAAATAGCTAACTATAGATTTCATGTTCCATAATTTTTCAAATGGTGTTAGAAAACATAACATTTGTTAAGGAAGCTTATTGATTACACAAGCCGTAGTCTTCATTACTTCTATCAAAATCATCCTAGAACATTCTTTGCATGACGCACACTTCAACATATTTCTGCTAGGTGTGTGTTCTTCCTTTTTTGCTATGCCATTTTATTGCGTGGTGCTAGTGCATATGAACTAATGGCGTATTCGGTATTCTCAAAGAAAATTGAAGAACTCCTTTGAGGTATACTCTCCCCGTTGTCGGTGTGTAGACAAATAATTATTTTACCAACCTCAGCTTCCACCATTTCCTTGAACCTTTTGAACCTTGAAAGAATTTCAGATTTTTCTTTCATAAAGTACACCTAGACGTACCTGGACAAATCATCAATAAAAGTAACCATGTATTTCATCCCACTTGCAAAGGATTTGCTCGACCGGTTCGAACACATCAGAGTGAATTAACCCTAATGGCTTATTTGGTTTAAATTTAGATTCTTTGTACAGCAACTTATGTGCTTTTCCATATTGATATCCTACACATATTGTGTTTGTCATTACTTCAAGTTCGGAAGTCCTTTCAGCGTTGACTTCATCATCACATCTAGCTTGGAATAGCTGACATAACATAGCTGCATGTGCCATATGTCTGCTGCCTCATTTCTTCTTGTCTTGTCTACATATGTAGTTTCTGCAGACATCACATAAACCGACTTTAGTCGTCATCCCTTCATCAATAGTTCTTCTAAAATCTCAAGATCACGATATACCTCTACATCTTGTGGACCAAACAAAATGTAATAGCCTTAAAATGTTAGTTTTACTATCGAAAGAAGATTTTTCTTCATACCTAGGTCATGGTAGACATTTTGAAGTGATATCTCATTCGCATTACATTGGGAAGAGATTATCATATTACCAATTAGTAACTTTGATTGTTTTTTGTCACCACCAAACGGCATCCTTTGCACTCTGATAAGTTTTATAGCTTTTCTTTGTCACCTATCATATATCTGAGTAGCTCGAGTTGATGATCCAATCATTTTTGTGGCCAATTTGATTGAATATTGTTGTTGTAAGGGCTAACTCCTCTTCTATAGCAAAGAATGGCTCTGCATCCTATTCTTCACTTTTGGAAGTGATGGCATGTATCTCTATTGTCTTTTTCTTCGATCGACAAGTTGTTGCCTTGTGACCCTTCTTCGTGCAGCTATAGAACTTCTTGTTGTTTCCATAGTTTTTTGAAGTTCCCTTTGCACGAGCACTCCTTTCATCTTGATTACTATTTGCCTTATCTTCATTTCCTCGATCCATCAACTAAATGGTGCTTGGAATTCTACTTGCTTCTTTTAGCATAAAGTGCAATGTTTGCATTCTTTTGTGGAACTCCTCCCATTTGCTTAGCCAAAGCTTCTTGACAAGTAAGCAAAATTTCAAACTTAACAAATGATGTCTAATCTTGCCATCCATGTGCGACAACAATGAATACCCTACACTCGAGCTTCAAGCCATAGATGATTATTCTCTTCATCCTAATTTCCCCTATTGGAGCTTGTGGATCCAATTCAAAATCCTCCCAGTATAGTGACTTTACTTTGTGAAAGCATTGAGTGATCGTCATGTTCTGCGATAACTCACTTGCTAGAAGTTGGAGCCTTGTATTGTTCTACTTTGGGAACAACTTGGCGAGTGCATCCTAAGCTTCTTTGGGAGTTTTGGCATCCCAAATATGGTCTAACATATTTTCTTTCACCTTTGTTGTTACGCCTCAGGGTCGTGAGCCCGTTGGACTGGAGAATTACCTCCAAACCCACCGAGTGCATCTTGAAATTAGGTTATGAGCAATTTTCCCAAAAGGGACATTCAATGGATGCACATGAATTCTTTGGTCAAAGTTTATATACTAGTCACTCTTTTAATATTTAGTCCATATGGGATGAGGTATCACAGTTGTCTTCAAAGCAAACATTGTTTCGCCTATTTTAATTTTTCATTTCCACAGTGTACCATTCGTATCCTTTGCTTTTGGTTGCATAACTTTGCTTCCGTTTACAACCTTCCACAAGTCTTGGCCTTGTATGTAAGACATCATACATGTACACCAGGATTTGTAACTTTGATTGCTGAGTTTCTTAACTTCGCCAATGATTTGGAAATCACTCATCTTGCCAAGAGAAAATGAGCACTAAATTAATGTAAGATGCTTCAATGAAATTGGCGGCCTATATATAAGCTTACAAGACAAAGGAAATTCTTATAATTTTTTACGATGGATAAAATTAACTATTGTTAAAAAATAGGCCTTGGGCCTAACTCAACCCCAAAAGTCAGCTCAAAATGTGAGGATTGTCCAAAACCATATATAGAGATTACAATTTATTTATTTTACTAATATAAACCCTAATGCACCCCACGCATACCCATGAATGAACATTTGTAGCGTGGAATTATATGACATGGGTGGCCCAACAACATTGGGTAACCCAACATTGGGAATGGATGGCTCCGGTTCCATGTTAAGAATGGACCTTGAGCCTAATTCAACCCTAAAAATTAGCTTAAAAAGTGAGGATTGTCCAAGATCATATATAGAGATCGCAACTTATTTATTTCACTAATGTGGGACACTAACAACTATTAATATTTATCGACTCAATAATAAATTCCACTGTTGATAGTGCTACTAAGAAATATGAAAGGCCAATTCAAAGTAAAAGATATCAATTAAAACTCGAGACTAGAGATGTGATGAAGTTCAGTAAACTACTTAAAGATAAAAGGATAAAATAACTAAAAGATAACTATCTATTTTGTAACTACCAAAAAGATAAGATTTAATCAATTTGAATTGAAAAGAAAACTAACTAAAGATCAACATGTGCTGGTGTTGAACTTTAATAGACTCTACATTAAAGACTTTTAAATTCCAACCCAATTCTTTAATTTTGTAGGAAACATAAGTTGACCATCCTAAAAAACACACATGCAAACATTAGTGTATCTGACTAACTTTTTGAGAACCAAGATTACTACTACCAGAATAAGTTACAACATAATCTTTAAGCAACCTAAGTTCTTGTAAACTCTGCACGTTGGGTGCTACTTGAATATCAGTAGTTGGAATGTCCATGACTGTCAAGAAACAGCTTATTTCAAGTGCAGAAATTGATCTACTTACCGCAACTTGGAACATTGAAACTCAACTAAACATTCCTTGCATCTAGTTTTTCTGTGTAAGACATATTTTAGGTATTTATGCCTCCAAAAACTTTACAAGATCTACTCGGTACTTGCATTAGTGCTGCATGAAATTGTTTTTTTAACTTGGTTATGCCAGCAGTTGCATTTCTTGAGGTGTTGGTAGTGGGCTAAGCTACAGAAGAAACATGATTTTTAAGTTGTGAATGTTTAAGAACTTGATTTTGACATAATGGTAGGCGCTCTCAGTCTAAAAATTGGTATGAAATCGAGTCTGTGCTTTGGTTTCTGATGGAGATTAGAGGTAATTGCATAGAATGGAATTTTTGTGCTGGGAGGGAATCAACTGCTCTTATAGTGGAGGACCACATTATGGACCAAGTCACTGTCGAAACATGAAGCTTGGATTACTCTGAAACAGAACCATAATATTTGATCCTTGAATGTCAACAAATCGGATACTAAATAAGAAAAATATTTTTTCATTTCAAATGATAGTACTTGGTGGTATATAATTTGATCCCTTTCATTTCCCTTATCTTTTTTCCTTACCAGAATCCTTAAAAGATTGGACTAGCCATTATTAATAACTTTATATTTTGACACATCTGTATATGTGATTTAATTTGTTCTTGTCTTGGTTTAGCATCATCACTTGTCAGAAAAATTATGTTCTTCACACTTTTTATTCTTTCATCATAAAACGTAGTTCGTACACACATTTGCGGTCTTGTCTCAAGTAATATAACAAGAGTCAACTGACTATGGTTTCATTGCATCTCAAGTCATCATATTGATTAAAGGGAAACTTCTTCTAAATTTTGTCATTTCTATACCATATTGCTTCATGTATCACGAGAAACGATAGTTGCTATTCCTACAGCTAAATTATTACACACTTTATTTCTTGTTTTTGACTTACTTATGATGAACTGTCAGAATAACTTGATCTGTGATATATGGTCAAGTGGCCTACTGAAAATGTTCTGAATTGTATTTCCTGTTAATTGCTGCATTTGTTTGCTTCCAAAGTGGTTTGTTAAACTACCCCATTAAGCCTTCCACAAAACGGTTGTCTTTTTCACTCCCTGAGTCTTTTGGTATATGATTTTTGCAGCAATTAAGGCATGAAGCAGCATTGATGGCAAAGAAGATAGAGCTATTAGAGATTTCTCACCGGTTCTTTTCTTGGTTTTTCACTTTTCCTTTTGACCTGATAGAGGTATAACTTATAAAATGAAAATTTTCATTTGCATCAGGAAGCTTTTAGGGCATAATCTGGGCACTTGTTCCATGGATGAACTTCAAGGTATTGACGAGCAGCTGGAAAGAAGCCTTAAGAACATAAGGTCCAGAAAGGTATAAATTTATACATATACACTTTTTGTTTCTTGAGAATAAATTAGTTCACCTTCTTTAGAAACAGAACATTCAACATAAAAGTGAAACTGAATGATAATACAATGTATTTGTGTTTGTATTCCAGGCTCAACTATTCATGGAGGACAAAGAAAAATTACAAGCAAAGGTGTGTTCAAACTACATAGTGACTCACTTTTAGTTTAATATATACTATCTTCCAGATTTCTGGTACTTGATGTTCTTTCAAAATTTCAGGAGAAGTTTTTGCTGGAAGAAAATCAAAGACTCTGTGAAAAGGTAAGATTTTTAATCATTCCTTTCTTTGAAAATTATTTATGTCGAACTTTGATTATCACATTCATTGCTGAAAATTAAAAATGGTAAAATGATTGATCATTCTGCAGCTTTGAGCCTAGAATTTGAGCTAACTTTACCATCATTTGTTTGATCTACACTTGTTTGTTTGATATGTTCATTAGTTGTGATAGTTAGTCAAACCAAAATTCACTTTGAGCAATTGCCAATGAGTGGCAAATAGGTGGATGGGATGTGTTGGATTGGGTCCAAATTATTGGATGTGTTTACATTGGGGTAAAAATCATGAGGTCTAAAACGGATGACTAGATCCAAGTACATGGGCCAAAATGGGTCGGGTCAGGTCGGGTTTAGGGTCAAGTCACATATGAACTGATTTAATAAAGAAATTTATTTTGCTTAATCAAAATATTTAAACTAAACACCATAATAATATTATACATATTTTCAAATTATGAATTCATAATTATAACGTTTTAATTTAATTAAAATGAAGTATTTATTTAGATTTTTTGTAATTTTTCAACTTATATAAACTTTTTTAGTCATTTTACATGCTCGTATGTTATTTTGATAATTCTGGGTGTTAATTTTATTTTACATCTCATTATGTCATGTAAGCTCTTTTGAAGATATTTTCATAGTATTTTTCACTCTTATGTGTTGTTTTTAGTCATTTAGTGATATAATTGCCAATATGTAAGCTTTATGACTTTCTATTGGGCTTTTAGTTATTTTACATGGCCATACTGTAACATATTAATAATTTTTTTTATATGCTCATTCATATTTTTTTATCTTTTATGTATATTGGTATGATTACATAAATACAGAAGTAAATATACACACACACACACACATAATATTATTGTGATGATTAAGTAGTAATTGATCTGAATCTGAAACTAAAGTTCTGGAATTATATTTCTTTTTGAAGTTTTAAAAAAAATGTAACTTTTACCTACGGGAAATGAATTTATACTATGATGCCACATCTTTAAAGCTGTCTTTTGTGAAAAATATAACAGCTTAGGAAGGTGTAGTTATTGGAGCCACCTAATTGATTAGTTGCACATAATCAATGAAAAGTTTGTATTAAATGTGAATTGACGTTTCTATTAAATGCCCCAATCTGATTCAATGTGATTCACCTAATTTTCATTCAGGTGAAAAGCCATTTATCTATCAATTATTTCCAAGAGTTAAATGCTTGTTGAAGTTGTAGAGAGAACCCTTATGTTGGTGTAGCTACTCCGTGGTTAGAATGTTTAAATTGAGACTTTTCATGGTTTTTGCTTATAATATTTGATATTGCCTTATTCTCCCTTCAAAGTTGATGTGGATCAAATTATGAGGATTAGAATGTCCGTGAAGAAATTAGAAATATCTAAGCACTCCATAAGATTCGAGCTTTTTTATTTGACTCAGTTTAATCTTGATGCATTATTGGACCTGACTTGAATGCTGACAAATCGATCACTACACGTGGCAGCATCTTCACTCTCCATATAAACTAAACAGTATACGCTCGCCTCAATGGTGCCCTATCAATATCCAAATCTTTGTCATTAGAGAATTCAGAATTGCTGCCAATCCTTTGACCATACTTGTATAGTGATTGTGACCTCCAATACCCAAAGACATTAGTATCCTTGAACCTTTAGCTTCTAGCATTTAACCTAATTTATGTCCAAGACTTCGACTTTGTTTCATTTTTAGGCTTGAGTATCTCTAAAACTCTCCAGGTCGACCATTTCAACCTTGTGAACCTATAAATAGACTAATTCCGATGCTACCTAATTGATGGCATATTTTATAAGGATATAACAATTCACCAATTTGTGTTGATGGAACAATATCTTGAAGTTTGGCATTACGTTTGAAGACAAATTTGGTTATCATCATTGACATTATACAAAAAAATGACGGTTCTGTGGTTTTCACCATATCCTCGAAACTCGATCGGAGATGATATTTAGTCTTAGCTCATATCGAGAAACCTAAGAGCATACTCTCTCCTTTTCATAGCTTCCTATAATCACTAACACCTTATTCTACATTTTGTTCTTTTATATGTATTTGAATCCTGAAACTAATGTTCATAAAAAATCAAACCTGCAGATTGGACTGAAGCAGAGGCGTGAACAAGAAAAACAGAAAGAAATTGGGAGCTGCAGCCAAAGTACACAGAGCTCCGAGGTGGTGACTGAGCTGTTTATTGGCCTACCAACAACAAGGAATGGCTTTTGATATCTTTGTCGAGTTTCCTACAGCAAAGATTTTACATAGTAATTATTTATTCTAGAATATTGCCCGTAATGATGATAAGTGTAGTACGAATGGAATATTAGCTTCCTTGCTGTATTTTTATTTTAACTCTTCTGTGAATTGCTTTTTCTCAGCTTTAACTGTCAAATTGTGGAAGGATTTTACTGTTACAGAGAATGGTTCCCCAACAATATTCAAGGCCTTAATTGTATATTACATGGGCCTTGCTCTGCTATTGTAAATAGTGGCCAGATTGGGTGGTGGGGTGCGGGTGGGGGTGCGGTGATGGAATTTTAATATGTTTTTGTATTATTAAATCATAGGCATGTTAACAGAAGCCAGAGTAAATTTATAAGTCATTCTACTAAATTTTTGGTGTAATTATGGGTAAAAAATACATTGTTTAATTTGGTTGCGCAAAATTATAGGGAAAAAGAAAAATCATCAATAGAAATTCGACTTAATGAACTCTAAATATGTGTATGTGTTTAAATAAGAAGAAAGTCATTGAGCAGAATTAGTTGCTATAAAAAGTGAACCTTAGTTGTGCATGTTGAAGATGACATTCTGCACTTCTGTTTTTCTGGGCAAAATCTCAAAATTTGAGTGAAAAGGTAAGAACCCAACTTAGTAATAATGTTTACTTCTGTTACCTACTAGAAAGTACATTTTAATGATATGGGAATTTTGTCATATTCATTGAATTCGGTAAATTTCCATTGTATATTTTGGTTCTTAGCATATTATTTCTGCTCTATTGACGGTAGGTCCCATGGAGAGTCATTTGTATGATATTTTGAAATTTTTTATTAAATTTTGTATTTCGTTTTGTTTATATGTTAAATTTGATTTTTTTATAAAAAATATTTAAAATTAATTATTTTTTATATAGTGACGAGTTGACAAATAAAAATCAAATGAAAGACTTCCTGTTTGTTTTTATTTTCAAATTCTATTGTCATAATTTTTACTATTTGAAAATAAAAATACGTTATTTTATACATATTTTTACTTAAAATATTTTATTTTTATTCTCAAAATATATTCATCGATAACTTATATATCTTCTCCTAAAAATCTATATATATATATTTTTCTCTACTACTACTACTATTTCTTTCCATTTCAAATCTATTAAATCCAACATAATCATTACTTCTTCTACAATTTATTCAAATATAAATTTCTTTTAAACTTATTTTTAGTTTTTACTCACTAACTTTTCAAATTTTGAAATGATGAAAATGAAAAATAAAAATAAAAATAAAACCAAACGGGCCCTTATATCTTAAAAACAAAAAGGAAAAAATTCAATTCTTCTAAGACTCAAATTTTTTCAAAACCCTTGTGCTAATATAATCTAATTATTATTAACATTATTTCACAAGGGGCCAATATATAAAATCATAGTCCTATGATGTGTCCAACTTTTCAAAATAAATTGTTAGAAACTTAGAGAGAGAGCACAAACCTCGCCTAGACATATTTGAAAAACCCACCAAGCTGCCGAAGGCTGGGCACGGAGCTACTAATCTTGAGCTAGCTAGCTAGCTTCAGACTGAGAGAAAACGAACCAAAAAAAAATAAAATAAAATAAAAAAGCAAAAATATTATGCGTATAAAAAATTTATATTACAATCTTTTTGCAATAAAAAATTCAAACATTGTTATGAAACTCAAGAATAACTTATATGGTAGCAGTATAGCTAGCTGTCAAATGTTTGACCATATACCAAATACATATATTTTATTACAAGAGGACAAATGGATTTCATAAATGGCAATCAATACAGTATGGACTCATTCTTGAAATTCTGACCATCATTTCTATTTTTTATTCGACATGTAATCATTGCTCTATTATTATGTGGCTTTTGCTATTTCACAACAAATGTTTGTCAATTTATTTTAATTTGTGCTACATTCACCGCACCTTTTTTTTTTTTTTTTAATTTCCTCATTATTAATTTAATAATGAGAGTGAAATAAATTATAAATGTATTCTATTACACGCTGGTAATTTTGGAACATTTAATGTACATGGTAAACTTTTATTATGTAAAGTAAAAATAATATTTATTTACTTTTTATATAATATTACAATTTTTTAATAATTTCAATGTACCTAGTTGATTTTTAAGATGAAGTAAAATAATAGAAGGGGAAAAAAAAGAATAAATGAATAATTAGAGAGAGAAAAAAAGTTAAAAGAGAAAGAGAAAAAAGAAAACTATATATTTTATTATTTTTTAAAAAAATGAATCAATTTTAATTATATACTCATCTATAAATATACCAATAAGGCTTTGATGCTTTATATGTAGTAAAGATAACTCAAACAAAAAAAGAGCTTCAAAATTAAATTTGTATCATATAGTTGAACAAAATCTATGTATATACAATTTTTAGTATGCTCCAATGTTTGATTTAAATTAAACTCTTAAGCTTAGTTATTGATGTGAATTTAAATTTTCACATCAATAAAGAAATCTTGTTTTTTAACATAAATTCCAAAGAAATAATATAGAAGTGATCTTGGAATGCTTTTCAAAATCCGTTGATATTTAAGTTAAATTCAAAGGAATAAACATTAAAATTTGATTTGTAAAAAAATTAATATTACATATCTCTAATTGTTACCTTATTATACATACATATATTGTATTGATCATCTCAAATTTGATTAAAAATTTTATATCCTGCTAAACTCATAAACTTGAAATTGACTTAATCTTTCCAACAACTTTATGCAGGCGACAAAATCATATGAGAATGAACAAATTTTACATGTTATATTACATACTTCTAATTGTGACCTTATGCATACATGCAACATGTTAATTATCTTGAACTTGATTAAAAATTATCTCGCTAAACTTATGAATTTCAAATCAGCTTGATATTTTTCTGATAGTCTTACTCATGCAATAAAATTATGTAAAAAGGAACAAATTTGAAGTGTTATATTTCATAATAGATGAATCAATTGTCAAGTGTTCTGTGCCCTACCGACATAAGTCTCCCACATTATGTGAGAGGTCAGGAGTTCGAGTTCAAACGAACTCCTGATATGCGTGTGCATAAATGAAAAAAAAAAAAAAAACAAACTCCAACCTCAAATTTATCAAAAAAGAAATAGAAAATAATAAGAAAAATTCAAACTCCTAAATGACTACAAAATTGAACAATAAATTTTGAAATTGATTGGATATTATGGTCCGAGCACAATGATAATGCACCCTATTTTGTGTAAAGGGCCTTGTGATAGACCTGACATAGAGCTCCGTGAGATTTGGACTTAGCAATTTGCAAGAGTATATGTTTTAATAATTGTAGGCTTTTCATGGGTCGTTATCATATTATTCATAGCCCGAAAGTAGAATTAAACAAGTAGAAATGATTTCATTCATGACAGCGTTGGCTGGAAAACAAAATTGATATATTTCTTACAAGCTGCTTATTACAACTTAACTTTTTCTGGATGAATGAATAATTATACGTTTCACCCAATGCAGTCTGGTTCAAAATTAATTTTAGTAATATAATTGTTTTATAAACTTAATTGTGTGTGTGTGTGTGTGTGTGTAAATATTGTGTTTTTTGCAATTGGGGCAAGCTAGTTGGGGGGTAGTAGTGTATTTAGGATTGTGAAAGAATCGAACACCTTCTTGTTTAAATTTATTTGAACTTTTATTGAAATTTTAATGTTGTGTTTGAATGTAATTTAATTACTTATTTAATCGAGTTCCAATGAACTTTAATCGAGCAAAACAACTGGGGCCCGAACATTTAATTCTTTTATGTACATATTATTATTTTTAACTAATTGAATCGAGTTCAAATTGAACTTTAAATAAGAATGTGTTCAAATTGTATTTATTATATTTTTTAAATTAAACCCAAGCAAGATTTTAATTATTGTATTGAATAATTTAATTTGGTTTTCAACCCTAAAATAATTCAAATGGTAATGACTTATTAGGATCATAAAGCCTACAACTAAAAATGTTGGATTTTACTCCGAAAAGATGTATATATATATCTGTATATATTGATTTATAGTTTTTATTTGTTTCTTCATAAATAATTTATATCTAATTACTTTAAAAAAATTTTGAATATGGTTCTCCTAGAAATTTTTTTAGTAGAATATATTTAATATAGTAGACACTAACTTTAAGTGGTGCAGACCTTTGGATTCCCAAATTGACCGTTAGATACTTTAATTAAGAGCACAGTTTTGAATCTTGGTTGCAAGGCAGCCCTGTTAATCCAACAAGATATATATAACAGAAGCAATTGAAATATTTAAGTTGCACACCCCCATAAATTAAATTAAAATTAAACTACTATATAATACAAATATTTAAAATTTCAATTTTACCCTTTATGAATTAAATTAACTTGAGACTAGATGGTGTTTGGGTGAGTTTATGAGCTTATAAGTTGATAGAAAGTATCTGATATTTTTTTTTCAAAAAAGAACTTATAAGATTCTAAAATAAGATATTGTGAGATTATAAACTCTTTTTAAAAAAAGTACGGAGACCCAAACTTATTTTTAAGATCTTAACAAACTCTTTCATTTTTAACCATTTAATTTACAAAATTGTCATTATTAACATCTTATAAGTTTCAAAATTTTATTTTATCTAAACACTTCAACAACTTATTTTAAAAATAAGATCTAATACTTATAAGTTTCAACAATATCTTATAAGGTCTAGGAGTTTATAAAATATTTTAAATAAATTTATCCAAACACAGTGTTGTCACTTGTCAGTATAAAATAAATTAATACCTATGGGATCACACTTTGTTTAATTAATCAATTCTCAATTAGAGTGCAGTAATATGTGTTGATCCAAATAATCTCTTTTTCACTATATATTTAAATTGCTAGAAAAACGAATATGAGACTCATAGCAGAATTATAGAATTGGCAATGGTCATAGTCTCAAGATTTAACAATTAGCATATATTATATTGGGTTAGTCACGCTTATAACTTCTTGAATAATTATTTTTTTTCAATTTAATAGTAATCTTAATTTGATGAAAATAGCTGACGCCACAAGAAAAAGGAAATTTAGTGACAAACTAGTAGGTGCGTGGAATATAAAAATTTTGATTGATTATAAATATATATATAAAGCTAAATAAATTTTATTTTGTCACAAAAAATATTTTTACAAGTTTAATCGTGACAAAAAATATATCTAAGTTATCATTATTGACAATTGAAAGCACAATTATAGTCACGCCATAATGACAGTGAATTACAAATCATAGTAACAATTTTTATGATCAGTAAATTGTCACTAATTTGTGCAGTGACACTAGAGGGAAAAAGAAAGTTAGTGACAATATATAGCTATGCAAAAATTGTCACTAATAATAAATATTAAGTGATAAAAAAATTTATTTTTTCATAATAATAATTTTCACAAGTTTAATATTGACAAAAGTTGCGCTTAAGTTATCATTGTTGAAAATTAATAATAATCCAGTGATAATGAATTTTGTCAAGAATATAATCATAGTGACAATTTTTATTGCTACTATATATATTTCATCAATTGTCAATAATGACAACTTATTGCACTAATTTCTATTGCTTTTAATTAATCATGTATTATGACAAAATAAAGACTATTATCACTTAAAAATACTATTAACCACAAAATAAACAACATTATCATATACGTTTGCTGACATGGCGCCAAATCAACTGCCATGCAGACACGGGCCGCTTGCAATTGAAATTCAGGCCTAATTTGTGCTTAAATTGCCAAATTTTTAAAGATAGTGTACCAATTTTGCGGTCTGAAAAGTTAAAGTCAATTTGTGCCAGTAGGGCACAACTACGAGACCAAGTTTGCAATTTTTCCAAATAAAAATATTATCACTTGAAAAATACTATTAACCATAAAATAAACAACGTTATCACTCAATATATAATGAGCGACAATCTTTATCATGTCACTTGATTTTTTTTTTTTGTCACTAACATTATATATATATTTTTTTAATAGTGAACACTACTACATCAAACCTTCATCAAATTTTAAAAATTTCATTTGATTAAATATACATACCATCTAATAGAACATGCTTATAATAACCGTCATATTTGTCTCACATAGTCCCTAAAATACGTGAATCGATCAAATATAGAGAAATACGGTTCTCATAATTATTGAATCTCAATGTTTTTGATGTTGAATAAATGTTGCTTTTATCAATTTGTGTCGGACCAAATTTGAAAAATCATAAGTCGGAACAAAATTACAAAAAAGAGCTAAATCTAGCTAAGGGGAATAAATTCCTTTCCCTGCCCTGCATTTTCATCTTACATCGTTTTATGCTATCAAATTAAGGCTCTTGAACATCATTCGGAGTATGTACAATCATCACAGTCAGTCATGTCATTTTTCAAAAAATTAAAATTAAAATTAAAAAAAATAAAATGTTGAAATCAAATTAATTAATTAAATGCGAATAAAAACAATTGAACAGTGGTCCCTGAGAAATTCTAATTGCTAGTGCATCTGGGGACTATTGTTAGGTACATTCAGACAAACAGCCCGGCCATACCAGTGGCCAAAGGACACAAAATGTAGTGGCCAACACAACCTGGAGATTTTTGAAGCTCGGATGGGACATACCTCGTAACATTAAATTTTAACTCTAAGTTATGAATTATAGGGGTTCGAAATCTTTAAATTACTAAATCATAGGTTGAGTTGTGGGGTCTTGATTTTTGAACTAGTACAAGACTACAGGAGCTTTAAACTTAGGGTTTTTTCATGCATTAAAACTAATTAGTTTTTAGTGTACTCGTGTATATATTGATATATTTGATTGGACCACTTAAAAGTTACAACGTGAGACATATTAATGGAATATAATTGTACTTGAAATATATTATTGCAAGCGATTCAGTAATTAAATCTTTATAAATTTATTTTCTCTCTCTCTTTTTTTTAATATTTAAGATAAGATTCTATTGAAATATCAACTAATGGAGGAGAGCAACAATGTTAGAAAATATATCTATTTCCTTTATTAACATAAATAGATTTCGGATTCTGTTTGAATATTAAAAGATTTACCCTAAAGCATTGGCTAGAGTGAAAAGTAAAAAGTTATACTGAAATGAGAATATCTGAAAATAATAATTATATAAAATGAAAGCTGCTTTTAATTCTTAATTCTTTCTACTAAGATTTACAGAATTAATTAAAAGTAGAAGCATCAGTTTCAAACACTTTGATTAGTTAAAATTGAGATATATAGAAGTTGAAATGTATTTTTTGACATTGTTATGGGCACTTTCTAAAATGTTTCTCGTCATTTTTTCTAGTAAACCTTTCAATCTATCATTCTATCTCGAAAAAATAGAAAGAATTACAATATCCATCCACTAATAAAAGAAAACCATGAAATTAAGAATAAAAGTATTAAAATTAAAATTTTTTAATAGTGAATAGCTAGTTGATTACTGACTAATGGGGTCAATCAACTATCTTCACTTTTATTTTATTTTTCAAGAAAATCAATAAAAAAATCATGGCTATGAAAATTTCATCCATAGGGATAAAATACAAACAAAAGGAGGAGGGCCCAGGCCAAAGTGGTGAATTCGTCCATTACATATTGTACATGGATACTATTGTCGGGAATCCTTCCAGTAGAGGCATTCATATAATTTGTTTTTTAGTTTTCCTTTCCCAATAGACAGGCAAGAATATGAGCATGCTTGAGGACGACGACGAAGACATTCTAATTCTCTATCTGATTTTTATCTTCGAGAAAATGTCGCACATTCCAAACTATCCATGTACTTTTGTTACTGAAAATTATGTTGAATTAACCTAAAATTAACTTGTACGACTCCGGTGAAATCTGGTACACTAATTGATTTTATAAAAAATGAACATAAAACAAGTGAGGAATTGATGTCTCTCCTATAGTAAAAAGAAATAGAATTGATGAAATGATGTTAAAGAATGAATTATTTATCGTGTCGTGTAAAAATATAATACTAAGGTAGAAAAATTATTTGTCCGCAAATTATAATATTGCAAATAAAGATTCATGATTTGGATGCTAAAATAGACTTTAAGAGATATATACATATAGATGAAGATATAAGTGGATGGAACAATCTTATGAAGCTTAACTATTCCTAGAATATTTTAGGTTTCCAAATTTAGGTAGAATAAAGTCTAGTATTGGGGCTCTAGAAGAACCGGAAAAGTACCCTTAGGATCCATAGGTTAAAGGACATCATGAATAAGTGGGGGTCTTTGCACACTGTATAACGTTGGATGAGTACAATGATAATTTCTAGAGAAGGGGTGGTGTGCGATTTAATTTGTACGGCACAATTGTAATGGGGAATTTAAACTTATTGAAGAGTTTGAATGTTTGAATTGTAGGATTTATATTTTTTGTATAGTGACAAGTGTTTGATTTTATAATTAGTACTATAGATATTATCACTGAGTTCAGTTTCTATCGAGGGTGTTTGCTGGTTGGGACGGATAATACGTTAACAACTAGGAACTGATGTGTTTTGAAAATTAAAATTTATTACAAATCTCTTAAAGTATTCGACCCAAAATTAACACGTCTTTGTTTTTATTCTTAATTTGTGCTTAAATTCTTATGTGATTCGATACACATATAGTACTTGGGCGGTGAAGACCAATTCTTGAAATGCATTTATTTTAGGTATACTACTATGTTATGCTAAACAACAATTAACTACTCAAAACATATATTAGTAAGACTGCCTAAGGGGTAACTTGTGGTTATATTTTGATTCTCAAGATCTCCATCAGACATATGATCACTACATCTGCAAGAATGTACTAAGAAGTTTTCATGAGATTTGCCAATATGGTTAGGACCTGATGGATGATTTACCATTCTATGTAGATTTAGTTCCTAGATTAGTTAATCAAATTGGTAACACATATATGTATATATATGTATCTACAAAAATTCACATACTAAGAACTATATATCTGATATAGGGTGGCTCAAATACCTTGGCCCTAACCAAGCTGGCCCAGAGATGCCGCACCAGGCCCAATCTTGCATCTGAGGCCTATAGGAACAATCGACCTTAATCGACCTCGATCGACCTTTCTCTTGACTGTGCCTCCATGGCGGAACGTCGTCTGGTCAACTCTGTCGACCAGAGAGATCAATACAATATAGTACTAAGCCATCGCATTAAATGCACTGACGGACGGCATGCCTTCACATTAATGGCGCATGCCACCCCCCTCACTGCCTGACACAGCAGGCGCCTCAACAGTGTACTATCATGTCCTTAAAACCTGGAAAGACAGTTATCTGGAAAGATGCAGGGAGAGGAAATTACTAATCATTCCTTGCGCGAGGGTGAAGGTCCCTGGATCCATTCAGGGGCATCTCAAACAATTCCCCAAAAAGGAGAAGGCTATAAATACTTTCATTTCAACCTTTCTGAGGTACGCACTCATATATACACAAAGCCCTTACTCCACTGCTCGATATATTTCGTCGATCTATACTGACTTGAGCGTCGGAGGGCCTAAGCCGAGGGCTCCTTGGCTAGCCTAACATTTGCTGTGATTGTAGGATTCACCCTACCTGAACTAGAATACCAACCAGTCAGGTCGAGTCCCATTCAACTTATTAGTTGGGCCAATACCCAGCAAATCGAACCCTCATCATTTGGCGCCGTCTGTGGGAACCACTGAATCCTCTATCGAAAATGGTAAACACCAGGCGAGCTCCCCCAGGAAGAGAAGAAAACAGGAGGTCCAGCTCTCCTCCCCTTCGACAATAGCTAGAACCAAATGCCCAAGGATCCAGTGCCCAACCTGAGCCCGTGGTCACGTTAACAATGCCTCAGTTAATGCAGCTCATAAGTGAGCAAATTTCGGCCCAACTCTCAGCCGCTTTTAATCGTCACGCCATACAGTCGGAGCCGGTGGTCAGTGCCACACCCCAGCCTGCAGCTCCAGAGAAAGCGCGGCTTGAGGGAAACTCTTAGCGACTAGAATCGCGAAGGCACTAATTGACAAGAGAACTGAGCCCAGGCCATTTTCCTAGAGAAGTAGCCCGTCCCCCGCCACGGGAGGAGGTAGTAGATTCAGTTGATCATGGCGTTCGACCCCTTTGAGCCCCGCAGCGCGATAGGATCGAACGCTCTAGGTTCAGACCAGGCATAAATGCGTCCCAAGCGGACCAGCAGGAATGGGATGAGGTATCTCACCAAGTGCAACAACTGAACAAGTGCCTGGATGAGATCTCGAAGAGGAACGTGGAAAGGACTCTCCATCCAGATGGACAACAGAGGTTTCGGAGGGAAAGAGACTCTCTGTTCGTTCAAGAGATCATTG
Source organism: Jacaranda mimosifolia (assembly GCA_018894105.1). Classification (NCBI taxonomy): domain Eukaryota; kingdom Viridiplantae; phylum Streptophyta; class Magnoliopsida; order Lamiales; family Bignoniaceae; genus Jacaranda; species Jacaranda mimosifolia. Next base: position 31,820,661 of record CM032125.1, on the reverse strand, counting down.
ACGAGCGTATTGCTATCGATGCTAAGGTCCCGACTGGACTACCAAGGTATGATGGTTCAATAGACCCTAATGAACACCTATTACAATTTGAACACATGATGCAGCTGCATGGGCATAACGATTACATCCATGCGAAGATGTTGGTAACCACATTTCAGGGAATGGCTCTTGATTGGTTTGTGAAACTGGAACCGACCTCTATATTTTCTTATGACCAGCTATGTGATAAGTTCTTACATCAATTTGCAAGTAGGAAAAAAGCTAAACTCCCCCATACACACTTGCACACAGTGAAGCAAAACGAAGGGGAGTCCCTCCGTGACTTTTTCACCAGATTCAACACAGAAGTATTGAAAATTGATAGCCCGAGGATTGAGTTCTTGATAGATGTGCTTTTCTTGGGCCTGAAGCACAAAGAATGTGCAAATGCACTTGTGCGTGAGCAGCCCAGATCAATGGAAGAGCTTCTCGACCTCGCTGAGAGGTACATACCCAGGAGGAGATGAACAAGTTGAAATATGGTAGCCTGGAAGTTGACAGAAAGAAAAATAAGGAGAAAGATGACCGTCAGGTCAGAGAGGGGCGTCGTTCCCCAATAAAACTCTTCCACGACTACACTCCGCTCAACCTCCAGAGGAAAGAGGTGTTGTTTGCTATACAACATGAGAACCTGCTCAAGAAGCCCAGAAAAATCACAGAAACTGAAGCTATGAAAAAATCAAAGAAATACTGTTATTTCCATAGGTAGAAAGGCCATGACACGAAGAAGTGCTTCAATTTGAAAGATGAGATCGAAAGACTGATAAGACAAGGCTATCTGAAAAAGTTTGTCGAGAAGCAGGCCAGGCGAGAAGAGGGCGGGACCGATCGGACTCCCCGTAGAGAAAGATCGGCCAGCCCAAGGAGAGAAGAAAAGGGGAAAAGACCTGCCCAACAACCCAACTCGCCCATTTGAGGAGTCATTGACATGATTGCGGGATGCCTTACTGGAGGAGATTCCCGAAATGCGAGAAAACAAACTCAAAGACAACTTGACTCGACCAAACTGTCCAAGGTCGAAACAGTTTACCAACTATCGACCAGTGCCGAACCGATCTCCTTCAGCGACTCAGACCTCGACCATGTGGAGAACAGGGGAGTCGACAGGAAAATATACTGCCCCATGGTGGTAGCCCTCGAAATTGCCAACTTCGAGGTCAGAAAGATACTGGTCGACAATGGGAGCTTAGTAAACATCATGTTCTTGTCTACTTTAAATAGAATGAAGTTGGGGAAGCTAAAGTTTGAGCCAGTCAGAATACCGTTGGTTGGGTATGGTGGGTCCGAGATCATCCATGAAGGATCCATCAATCTTTCTACAACATTTGGGCAAGGCTCCCGCAGTCGAACATTGATGATCAACTATCTGGTGCTCGATGCCTCATTTGCATATAATGTCATCGTGGGTCGACCAGCCCTCAATGACTTCAGAGCCATCGTCTCCACTTACCACATGAAGATAAAGTTCCCAACTCCAGCTGGAGTAGGGGAACTCTTATGTAACCTAAAAGACGCTTGGCGCTGTTACACCATTTCAGTTGACTCCAGCGAACAGAAGAAACGACCCGAATTGAAACCCTCAGGGGACGCCCCAGTAGCGAAACTCGAGAAGGGACCTTCATCAAAGAAGAGGAAGCTGGAAGACACCAGGGTCAAGCCTATCAGGGAGTTCAAAATATTAGAGCTCGAACCCGGGAACCCCGACAAAACCACCAGGGTTGGAAGTGATTTGAGAGATCGATTGGAATGTCTTATGGTCGACTTCCTCCGATGCAACATTGATGTCTTTGCGTGGAAAGCCGCAGATCTTCAAGGCATCGACCCCAACGTCATTGTCCATCGACTCAACGTGGACCCAGCTCATAAGCCAGTAAGGCAGAAGACGAGAACCTTCAATACTGAGAGGTCGCAGATCATCGAGGAGGAGATTAGCAAGCTCTTAGAGGCAGGATATATTGTAGAAATTCAGTACCCTTCTTGGCTTTGTAATGTTGTACTTGTCCCTAAAAATGAGGGAAAATGGAAGATGTGTAATGATTTCACTGACTTGAATAAAGCTTGCCCGAAAGATCCTTACCCCTTGCCTCATATAGATTTGTTCGTTGATTCTACTGCTGGATGTGAACTGCTCAGTATGATGGATGCCTTCCAAGGCTATTATCAAATATTTATGACACCTGAGGATAGGGACAAGACGTCTTTCATCGTCCCCAACGGTGTATACTATTTTTTGGTCATGCCCTTTGGACTAAAAAATGCAGGTGCAACGTACCAAAGATTGGTCAATTTCATGTTCAAAAAGAAGATCGGAAAGTCGATGGAGGTCTACGTCGATGACATGATTGTAAAAACTGAGAAGGTCGAGGACCATCTCGCCGATCTCAGCCACACCTTTGCCATATTGAGGGCTTTCGGCATGAAACTCAACCCTAACAAATGTACATTTGGTGTGCGAGGAGGCAAGTTCCTTGGGTATATGGTCAGTTAGAGAAGGATTGAGGCAAATCCAAAGAAGATCCAAGCGATCCTCGACATCGCTCCACCCCGCACAGTTCAACAAGTTCAATGTCTGGTTGGCAGATTCATAGCTCGACTGGCCGATAAGGGCCTACCTTTCTTCAAAATTCTTAAAAATGCCAAGAAATCTGGGTTCCAGTGGGATCAACATTCTGATCAAGCTTTGGTAGAGCTCAAGCAATACTTGTCTTCGCTGCCTATGCTCGCCAAACCCGACCTGGGAGAAGTTTTACAGCTTTACCTACCAGTGTCATCGGCCTCGATCAGCTAAGTGTTAACATCGACAAGAGAAGGGACCCCTCGTCTGGTGTATTATTGCATCAAGGCCTTGCATAGACCTGAGCACAATTATTTGGAGATCGAAAAGTTTGCTCTAGCCCTCGTCACGTCGGCCAGAAAGTTACGGCCCTACTTTCAATCCCATGTGATCGTGGTGCTAAAAAATCAACTGTTAAAGCAAGTGTTTTCGAAACTCGACACTTCAGGCCGACTCACTAAATGGGATACCGAGCTCGGGGAATTCGACATCACATTTCAACCGCGGACTGCCATAAAAGCACAAGTTTTGGCCCACTTCATCGTCGAAAGACTCGACCTACCGACACAAAATGCTGACAACACCTCAGTATGGACCCTATATGTGGATGGATCAGCAACCACGTTAGGAGGCGGGATAGGTGTATCCCTTCGTTCCCCGCGTGCTGAGGAGTATGATTTCGCAATAAAACTCGACTTCCCGGTCACCAACAACGAAGCAGAATATGAGGTCACCAACAACGAAGCAGAATATGAGGCTCTCATCTCATGAATGCGTATGGTCACAACTCGTGGAGTCGAGCAGCTTGCAGCATTCATTGATTCTTAGCTGGTTGCAGAGCAGGTTGAGGGAAATTTCGAGGCGAAGGAGCTCAAAGTGACCCAATACCTATCAGAAGTAAAACAATTACAGCAGTTGTTCAAGAGCTTCACCCTGAGCCAAGTCCCTTGGGCAGAGAACGAACGAGCAGACGAGCTCTCAAAGCTCGCCAGCTCGGCGAAGGGTACCAGAGAAAGGACCATAACTTTTTTGGCGGCTGACAAACCTTGTGTCGGTGCCACCAATCAGAGCCTCGTCGGATGTATCGAAGAGACAACTCTCTCCTAGCAAGAGCCAATCAAACTTTACTTGAGACAAGGTACCCTGCCCACCAACGACAAGGAGGCCTGCAGACTCAGAGGGCTGGCAGCCAAGTTTGCGCTAGATGAGCATGGACAACTTTATAGGAGGTCGATATCAGGACCTCCGCTGAGGTGTCTAGAACCCGATGAGGCTAACAAAGTCTTGTAGGAGATACATGCCGGCATCTGCGGCAACCATTTTGGTGGCTGATCTTTAGCACACAAGGTTTTCCATTACGGTTATTTTTGGCCGACTGTATTGCAGGACTCAGTCGACTTCGCTAGAAAATGACCGTTATGCCAGATCCACTTGAACATTCAGCACTAACCAGCCACATCGATGATCAACGTTCAGATCACCTGGCCATTCGACCAATGGGGGATTGACATAATGGGATCTCTCCCAAAGACTTTAGGCCAGCGTAAGTTTATTATTGTGGTGGTCGAGTACTTCACTAAATGGGTAGAAGCCAAAGCAGTTCCGAAGATCACTAATGCAGACATTAAAAGTTTCATTTGGAAAAATATAATTTGTCAATTTGGGTAGCCTAAGTTCTTAATCTTGGATAATGGCACTTAGTTTCAAAGCAGGAACACGAGGAAGTGGTGTGAGACCTTGGGAATCGCCTAACACTTCACTTCGGTGGGGAACCCCCAGTCTAATGGCCAGACCGAGGTCACAAATAGAACTGTCCTCGACCACCTCAAGACTCGAATAGCAGGGACAGGAGCCAGTTGGGCAGATGACCTCCCAGGGGTGCTTTGGGCTTATAGAACGACACCCCGAATAGCCACGGGCCACAGCCCGTACAACCTAGTCTACAGGTCCGAGGCAGTAATACCGTCTGAGCTGATTCAGCATACAACTTGGGTGATCCACTATAACCCGATCACAAATGTATCGGAGAGGACTCTGGATCTATTCACTGTCGACGAGCAGTGCCACGCAGCCTACAACACAATGCAGCAATATCGGTCGAAAATGGCGGAGCGCTATAACAGGACAGTACAACCCTGGAGTTTCAAGGTTGGCGTCCTCGTTCTCAAGAAAGTGCAAGTGTCAAAAAATGTTGGAAAACTTGACCCAAAATGGGAGGGACCTTACTCAGTGGTTAAAGTGTCAAAAAACAATGCCTACCGGCTAGCAGATGCATCAGGCCATGAACTACCTCGACCTTGGAATGTTGTAAATTTGAAAAAAAAAATTGTGTAAAGGGCTATTGGCACCTATTGTATCTCTCCGCCGAAAAAAAATTATGACACGTTCAAGCTACATGAAACTTGCAGTATCTCCCAAACAGTCGACCCCATAGTCGACAAAATAGGCTTTTTTTTGCTAAGTCGAGGCCTACGAGCCAAGACCAAATAGTCGACCCCGTAGTCGACAAAATAGGCTTTTTGCTGCTAAGTCGAGGCCTATGAGCCAAGACCAAACAGTCGATCCCGTAGTCGACAAAATAGGTTTTTCGCTGCTAAGTCGAGGTTTATGAGCCAAGACCAAACAATCGACCCCATAGTCGACAAAACAGGCTTTTCGCCACTAAGTCGAGGCCTACGAGCCAAGACCAAACAGTCGACCCCGTAGTTAACAAAACAGGCTTTTCGCTACTAAGTCGAGGCCTATGAGCCAAGACCAAACAGTCGACCCTGTAGTCGACAAAATAGGCTTTTCACTGCTAAGTCGAGGCCTACGAGCCAAGACCAAACAATCGACCCCGTAGTCAACAAAACAGGCTTTCCATCGCTAAGTCGAAGCTCATTAGCCGAGACCACAAAGTCGACCCCGTAGTCAGCGAAGCGGTTTTCATACCGCCAAGTTAAAATAGTCCAGCCAAGGCTAAACAGTTGACTAAATAAGACTAACTATTACGTCTGCATATCAATCACGATTTAATACACAGGATAATAAACACTGCAGTTAATACCTATTAAACAACATGCTCATTAACGGGAATAGTTTATACCAAAAGCAAGTATAACCATCGTTGAACATGGAATAATAAAAATACTCATTCATCCATCAGAGTTTGAAAGCCTCATCAAGGCATAAAAATCACGTATCGTATAAAAGCCTCATCGAGGCATATACAACCTATCTCAAAAATAACAGAAACAAGCAAGGAGAATAAATAATCAAGTCTAGCTGGAGCTGGCAACCTCCTCAACATCAAGGCCGACCTCCTCGGCAGCAGGAGCAGCAGTAGGCGCAGGCTTAGGCAAAACTACGAAAACGGGGACAGCAGCAGTTACTGGTCGAGAAGGGCCATCAGCATCTTGAAAGAATTACCGTTCAGGAATTGGGAAATATGTAGCGGCATCGACTGTCCCTTCCGACACCTTGAAGGCAAGATCGCCGACAAACTCAAACTCCTTGGCGACAGCCTTTAGCTTTCTCTTGACTTCGGCCCGTCTTCTTTCCTCTTCAGTCAGTTCGACCTCCGGCGTGCCCTCCACCCCTACGGCTTCGACGACCGGTCCCTCGGCACTGCCCTCTTCGTCGGGGTAAGGTCGCAGCCGCTCATCGAACAAGTGGCTTAAACGCGACTGGTCTTCAAGTCGAAAGTTGTAGCCCGAAAACTGCAACTGTTTGACAGCCTTCTCGAACGAGCTCCGGGCGTCGTCGACGGCAAGAATAACACTTGTATCCTGGAATGCAGAACTTAGCATGAATTGTTGCAAAGCCTCCCGACGTACCAGCGGCAGTATCCGATTGAACTCAGTTCGGGCCTTTGCTAGACCCGCATTCCGGCCCGTAGATCGACCGGAATCATAAGCCACTTGCAGATCCAACTACAGCTTCTTCACCACCCCGTCCATTTTGGTCATCTCCTGGACCACCAGAATCACCTGCTCATCTTTCTGCTCCAGGTCCTTGGTCAACTGCCCGACCTGCCTGTCCAGCTCGTCGACTCGCATCTGCAAAGACTCGAGCTGAGCCTTCAGAGTCTCAGTATCCCCACCAGCTTCCAGATGCTCCCGATCCGCCAGGTCCAGCTCCGACTTTCGATAGAAATTATAGCCCAGTTGGCCGACCTGAAAGATAATGCTACCAGATACTCGATCAAAGTGTAATGATACAAAAATAAGGCAGAAAACTTTACCATGTTGGCATGATAAGCCAACTCCCAAAGAGCTGCATCCTGGCTCAGCCCAATTATTCTCCTCTGGTCAGCCATGAACTGACCTGCTAATAGCACTTTCAAAGGAGCAGCCCCAGTTCACCCCGCAATGTCCATGCAGAGTGAATTATGCACGACCGGGCTAGGCTCTGCCCCGAATCGAGGAGAGGGAAATTTTGGCAAGTTGAACAGTGCCTCATCCCCTCGATCACCAAACAGGTCGTTCCCGGTCGGTAGTCCCGACTCCGCTACTTTGCCTTTTCCCTTCCCGACAGCAGCTTTCTTCGAAGCAGGCCCTCCCTGCTCCACTACTGTTCATTTTACCTGACCCGCGAGGCTGCCGCCTATGGTCGCCAGCTGTTGACTGGGTGATGGCGTCGGAGAAGGGGTTGGCGCCGCGACCTCCGGGAGCGGCTCCTCGATGGCAGCGGCTGCTCGACGAGCTGCCAGACCCTGTCGTCACTGTTTATTTCTCTATGCCCTTGCCAGAGCCTCTGCCCTCGACCTGTTCATGATACCTACGTGATCTGCCGAGCAGCAAATTAACAACGGTCAAAAACCATAACAACAATGAAAAAGCAACAAAATTGCAAGAAATGCTGTCTACCTAACTGGTCATTCGCAGGCAAATCTAACAGAGCCGGCGATAATCCAACCAGCACTAAATGTCTCTCCTTGATAAAAACCGAGGCCTCCATCTGGCCAAATCCGACCAGGTCACGAACAAAGGTGTTTGGCCAGGTCGGGGTAAGGTTCCCCGGCATGTTGACATGCCCCCTCCACCAGCCCCGTGGAATATTGAAACCCTCCACCACTCGAACAAATATGTTCCATTTTTTCCATTCTTGCCCATATGAAGAAGCAGGGGCTACGAGGAATTTACGGCGTGGTCGAGCGGTTAAATAATAGAAGCCCGACTCGTCGGCACTACCTGACTTGCGAGACATGGGCAGATGAAAAAGATTGGAAAAATTTTTGAAGCTGGCGAGCTGATTGAACAGATGCATCAAAACAATAAAAGTACCAACAGTGGAGAAACAGTTGGGCAACAGTTGAGTTATACACACTTGGAGGCCCCTAAGCAGATTAACCATACTATTACTTAGGGGGAACCTAAGACCATATTTAAAAGCGTCCTCAAAAACAGTAATGCAACCTGCTGGAGGACGATGCATACGACTAGACTCCCCGGGAGTTAGAAGTTCATATTTAGTGGGAATGTGATATAGTTGCCTAAGGCGTCTCAGGTCGGCAGGGTTTATAGAAGACGTAATCTCACTATAGTGATTTGGCGTAAATAATCAACCCCGCGATGGAGGAATCTGGCTTGGCCCAGCTTCATCCCCCTCGCGGTCGCGACTCGAGCTGCTGGAACTGGAATCGTCACTCGACGACTCATTGGACCGCCCAGAAGCATATTTAGGCCTATCAGATTATGTGGCCTCACTATCCTCCCCTCGACTACCCTCAGAATTGTATAAACCCAGCATGATGCCAAAAAACTAAAGGACATGAAGTAGAAATGAACGAACACTTACTGAATACAAGAGCTAAAAGCAAGAAATCTTGGATGCGAGGACGTGTGGGCAAGCGCTCGACCAGAAACTAATGCAGTAAAAGTAAAAATGGTTAGTTTTACCGCAGATATTTATAGGGGAGCAAATGCGGGAAACCAAGCGCCTGTAATAATGTATGTAACCACCACGCCGCCCCATGCACGCCACGATGTAACCGCTCAATAAATGCACCAAACCCTAGTCGATTTTCAAAAACCCTGGTCGATTCTCAAAAATACCCAGTAATCTACTTCCCAATGCTTCTCGTCGATTCCCCATTCAGCCTTGCGAAGTGGGGGGATTCATGATATGGGGTGGCCCAAACCAAGTTGGCCCAAAGACGCAGCACCAGGCCCAATCTTGCATCTGAGGCCCATAGGAACAATCGACCTTAATCGACCTCTTTCTTGACTGTGCCTCCGTGACGGAACGTCGTCTGGTCGACTCTGTCCACCAGAGAGGTCAATACAATACAGTACTCTGCCACCGCATTAAATGCACTGACGGGCGGCATGCCTCCGCATTAATGGCGCATGCCACCCCCCTCACCGCCTGACACTGCAGGTACCTCAATAGTGTACTATCATGTCCTTAAAACCTGGAAATACAGTTATCTGGAAAGATGTAGGGAGAGGAAATTACTAATCACTCATTGCGCGAGGGTGAAGGCCCCTGGATGCAATCAGGGGCATCTCAGACAATTCCCCAAAAAGGAGAAGGCTATAAATACTCTCATTTTAACCTTTCTGAGGTACGCACTCACATATACACAAAGCCCTTACTCCACTGCTCGATATATCTCGTCGATCTATACTAACTTGAGCATCAGAGGGCCTAAGCCGAGAGCTCCTCGGTTAGCCTAACGTTTACTGTGATTGCAGGATTCATCCTACCTAAACCAGAATACCGACCAGTCAGGTCGAGTCCCATTCAACTTATTAGTTGGGCCAATACCCAGCAAATCGAACCCTCATCAATATCGATATTATCCCTACAATAGCATGACAAATATTTTACAATGATAAATTTTAATGTATGTTTACTTTGTATGATACGCTTGGAAATATCATTTATATTCGAACTAATAAAGTATTCTTTTGCTGTGATAAAGACCTATGATGCAAAGATAGTTCATTATTTCGATATAAAATTGTAAAAGTGTTCGATGAAGAACTCAATGTTCATATTCAAGACTTTGGACCTCTTTTGTTTGTTTTATTGCAAAAACCATTCTACTGCTCAATTTCTAATCGAATTATTAGGATTATTCTTATTTCTAAATTATCATATGTTTTATATGTTCAAATTATCATCTAACTAAATTGGCCACTAATTATAATTAATTAAGCAACCGGACTTTTTTACACTTCCAAATAACTATTCAGGCTTTCATTACATCAAATAACATGAACATGATTTATGATCTTTTTAAGAGAATTATCAGATATCCTTCTCCAGTCATCTTTTTTAATAAATTCAAAAAATTAAATAAATATTTCTAGATGTATTATAGATTCAAGTGGGGGTATCTTTCTTGGAAGGGGAACTTTAATTACCAAGGTAATAAATAAATTATCACGTACAGAGGATAATTACAATATCAACAATAATGATTTGAAAATAAAAATAAAAAAACAGTACGTAAGAGATGAGAATCGCATTACAATAATACTACAGATCCCCAATAAGCCACCTTAAATTTAAAACTGAGAGGGGGAGATGGCGGACACACACACACACACACACACACACCACATTGCTATATAAAGAAGAGCAAATATGAGCGTGGCATTTTCGCCATCCTCTCCATTCCCAAGAGCCAAAGACACAGACAGAGAGAGAATTGGTTCTCTGGTCATCTGCTCTGATGATGCTTGGGAGTGAGTGATAATAAACTGTTAGATAACCAGACAGTACCACAGACTCTCTCTCTCTCTCTCTCTCTCTCTCTCTCTCTCTCTCTGTGGGAAAACTTGAATATTTTTATTTCTCTTTTTTTTTTTTTTTTTTTTGGGTTATCCACAAATAAAAAATGGGGTTCCTGTGGTGATCCGTGGATCCGCCTTTCTCGCTTCCTCAGCATTATCAGCAGAAGCAGCTTTTTTTCTTTAGCTCCCTTTTTCAGTTTTTCATCTGGTTAAGAACTAAGTACCAGCTGTTGTGTCGTTTTCATCCTGATCTGATCTTTCTTGTTTCCTTGACAAAAAGTAGAAGTTTGAAATATATATGGGCAAGGAGTGGCTGCATTGGGTTGGCGGAGGTGGTGGTGGAAGTGGTAGGTCCTCCACCAGGAGAGGTAGAATGGCTGGAGAAATGAAAGAGGGAACCACGTCTACTTCAGCAGGCTGCATGTGTGCTGTTCTTCAGCTATTTGATTTACATCATTTTCAGTTGCCTTTGAATCAGCAGCAGCCGTCGGATTTCCATCCTGAAAATCCTCCTCTTCAAGAAGAAGTTACCATATCTGAAAGTATATATCATTTCTGCACGAATTCTGATCACTTCATGATTCATCTTTTTTTTTTTTTAACATTAATTCCTTCATGCAGGAGCGGAGGCACCGAGAAACAGCTTGGAGTTGGACGAGGAGGCAGCTGCCATGAATGCTGCTTCTTCTATCCCATCAGCCATGAAGAAAGAAGAAGAAATTTTGAATTTCCCGGTGAGTAATGGTGGTGGTTGTGTTGTTTTCATAGTGAGGATTTTCTTGTGTTGGAAATGTGAGTTGTAATTATGATAATTATGATGCTGTTGGATATATATCTTCAACTATATATTTGGCTCAAGGTCTTTGGATAAATGTACAGGTGGGCATTCAAATCAAAACTGCACCAAGAGTTTCCACTTCTTCTTCAAAATCAAGAATGTTAGATGATTTTTCTTCAGACTGCAGCAGTAGTTCCCCAGGAACAAAGACCCCGAATCTAGTAGCCAGGCTCATGGGCCTGGATTTACTCCCAGAATGTAACTCTCCTTCAATTTCCTCCAAGCCCCAAATAAAATCCCATTTGCAGCAAAGTAGAAAAGATAGAAATATTGTTCAGAGCAAAGTAGGCAGAAGCAGCTTTTTCGATGATGATATTGGGACTCGGTCATTGCCAGAAACACCAAGAATATCATCAGCTCGAAGATCAGATGTTGAGTACCACAGACTGTCTCTCCAAATGAACAAAGAGAACATATACGAAGAATTTCCAGTGGTAGCTCGAAGGGGAAGATCAATCAGGCTGCAGCCACAAGATGAGAACCGAAGTCCAGGAAATTATGCTAAGCAAATCGTGAGACACTATAAAGAGAACGTGGGCAGAAGAGTTGGGCTCGACATCACTAACACAAACAGGAACGGAGAGCACACCAGAAGGGATGAAAATCTTATTCTCCTCAAGCCCGCCAAGAGAAATTCAAAATTTGATGCAGAAATATTCAGTCCTGATGGGAAACAAACAATTACATCTTCTTCTTCCCCAAGGCTCAGATTCTTGGACACCAACAAGAACAAAAGTCCTAAAGTTTTATTATCTTCTGATAATCATCAGCCACAAGGAATTATAAATCCATTGAAGCCTAAGCCTCATCTAACTATTCCATTCCAAGAGCATAATCAGCACCAGCACCAGCAGCTGAAGGATAGCAAGAAAGTTGGAAGTATTACTCGAAAATGTAGTTCTTCGCTGCTCAAGAACAAGAAACAGGAGCCATTTGTTTGCTCAACAGCAACGAATAAAGTAAGCTTGGCAGACAAGCAGTCCAAGAGAACTCCATTATCAAGTGATATTGTCAACATAAGCGCCCCAACCCTTCTGCAAGTCAAGAAAGACCCTTCTCCTCCTCCCACAAAACTACCTCAAAAACAGGTAATATGACTCTTAATTCAAAAAATTTAAGCTTTTTTTTTTTTTTTTCTAGACTTTTTCCTTTTTTGTGATACTTCTTTTGGTGGCTTTATGCTTTACTTTTCTTGTTTATTCAAGAACTCATATTAAGATACCATTCTTTAATGTCTTTTATGCTATCTTGCTTGTGTTTTCATGTTCTTTCAATATAAATATAAAATAACCTAAAATGGTAACTATTTTCGTAATTATTATCACAGTTTATGTGGTCAAGAAGATTCTTTTCTTTGTCTTATGTTATTGTTCTTTATCTGTTTAATGTTTAACTTATAAAAGCTTAAACAACATTGTAGGAAATCAAATTTAATTTTCTTTCTTATACTTTAGCAAAAGCAAAAGTTTTGAACTTTAAAAAGAGAGCTATCCTAATTATTTATAATGTATAAGAAAAAAGATTGCTAAAATGTGGAGAATGATAGAAAAAATCAAAAAACTAGATGTCAATGTCACCTCCCTATTAATTTTATTTTTATTTTTTTCATTTTTATTTATTTTTGCGTGGATGGAAATTGCAGCCACAGGTATCGGATGCGCTTTCATCGAAAAGGAGCGCACAGTTATCTAGTAACTCGAGCCATTCGTACAAGCAGCTGCAGCTGAACCCAGATAAAATATTCGCGGTCCCAGAAAACGTCCCACCAGACAGCACTAACGGTTGCGCCACCGCTCTTCCCGGCAGCGCTGCGGCGGAGTACAGATATTACATCCAAAGAATCCTCAAATGCGCGGGCGCCATCACCAAAATCACCCCGTTGACCTTAGCCAAATGGAAATGGCACACCCCATCACACCCCATCGACCCCACAATCTTCTACCAGCTCGAACTCTTCCACCCTAGCACCTCCGCCGCCGCCGGTTGCTGCAAAACCATTTTAAGCCACCGGTGCAACAGGAAGTTGATTTTTGAGCTTGTTGACGAAATTTTGGCGGAAATTCTGAGACCCCACGTCGAGCGTTGGATTTATCCCATTACTGCGGATGACCATTTTCCGTTGGTTGACAAATTGTGCAAGAGAATCGATAGTTTTCGAGCGGCTAATTGCCAGGTTCTTGAAGACATTGATTCATTAATAGATAAAGATTTGTGTAAATCGCACTTGAATGGGTTTTTTGAGGAAGGAGAGAGCATAGTGTGTGAGATTGAAGGTGAAATCGTGGAGTGGTTAGTTGGTGAAACGGTGATGATGGTGGGTGGCTGCACGGCGGAGGGACAGACAATGACTGACAGATGTCACGTGGGGTGGGTTTCACGTGATGTGATGCCATTGGTTGGCTTAATAGGAGCTCACGTGGAGAGAGAGGCCTACTAGATTTGTATAAAGTAAAAATGGAGTGGAATTAGAGGGGTACGCATGGGTACTTTTTGCCCTTTTCTTGTTTTGTTATGGGGTCAAGAGTTCCATTTTGCTTGACCAATTGGGCTATCTTTTTCATCTGTTTTGACCCTTCTTTTCCTTCTAGATTTTGATGTAGTTAACTCAATGTAAATAATATAAGAATTTAGCTCAAATGTTTTTTCTATTTTGTGTAAGTTTTCTTTGTGTTGAGAAATTTTATTCGTGTCATTATGTTCTATAGACGTGGGTTATTTTGAGGTATTAGATTGAATATACTATTTTATTCAATTTAATTTTATACATACTTTAAATAGTAGAGATTCATTACTGAATTTTGATTGGCATAAAAGCAAACATATTTTAGGATGAGACATCTCACCTAAAAGGTGGTGTTTCTTCATCCAACCTCAACTGTCATATATTAACTTACTTCAAACGGACTATGTCGTGGATGGTAAAAATTGAAGTCATCACTATGGATGGCAAAGGGTTCGGATAAACCAAAGACCCACCCCGAATGAGGCGGGTTTAGGGGTGAAATAAACTGGTTTCGGGGGGCGAGTACCAGGTTTTGATTGTGAAGACCCGCCCGGATCCTGTGGGGGTTACAGGTTTACGTGAACCCATCCCGAACCCGCCCCGTATAATACAAGATATTAAATATATGTATATATATATATGTAAGTATCCAATATCCTATAATTAGGGCTTCTTAGTATATGAGTTGCAAAATTTTGATGATCTAACTATATTTTTCATCTTTTTGCTGAAATAATTCCATTATATATGTCAAAAAAAAGGCATATTATATATTGGTTCATGGCAAGATTTATGTATCAATCCAGTGAGTCAATGCATTATCTACAATGCAAAATGGAAGAAATTGTGTTGAAGTTGGAATAAAAAATTATTGGTACTTAATGTTTAGCTTGAAAGTTGCAAAATTTGTACACTCAAGTAATGAAAAAAAAAAAAAAACCCGGGTTAGATGGGTCCAACCTACCGGGTTCGGCACCAAAGAGAAGGCGGGGCGGGATAGGTTTCGGATCTCTTAAATGCCATGCGGGGCAGACCCCGTTGCCATCCCTATTCATCACTCATTTCATCCAATATTTCATTCATTGTTTTTCATTCCATCTAACAAAGTAAATAGGAGCATATAATACTTTTTATATTCTAACATGCTACTCTTTTCCAAATATATATGAAATTGTGTCATTAATTTTAATTGTAATTGCTTAAGTGATAATTTTTGCTTTTTTTAATTCTTATTTAAAATTTTGTATAAATAAAATGAAATAAAAATAGACAAAAGGAGTGCAAACATTGGCCAATAACATCATCTATTCACGTGTCAATCGATTTCATTGTAGGGGCATAAAAGGAAGAATAATAATGATAGGATTCAGAATTTTATGGCAAGGTGGGCCGGGAACCTTGTACATTGGTAGAGAACTTCAATGCTTATGCTCATCATTCTTCCATCGTCATTCTTCATAATATAAAAGTAAAATAATTGGATAATCTAATTGAAAATTGTAAATTTAACTAAAGATTATATAATTTATAAGTAATATGACATATATGAATTCATAAATAAAACTATGCTATAATTTGATGAAAAATGTATATATCATTGTAAGTAAAATAATCATATAATATGATTGAGGATAAGTTTTTAAAAAGTATGTCCGGATAAATGGGTAGTTTGATAGTAAGCTCCTACTCTAGTGCATAGATCGATTGTAAGTTCAAGTCTCATACGAGTGGATGTGGAAACAATCATGATTTTCTTTTTAGAACAAATAAAAAAGTGAAAAGCATGTCATTTTAATTGAAAATTGATTTGATATAATTGAAGATTTGTATGATCCGTAGGTACAATGTCATATGATATAATTGAAGATTTATATGATCCATAGGTAAAACAATGTTATAAAATTTACACAATCCCCAAGTAAAATAATGATGCTAGCTATAATTTGATTGATAATTTTTATAATCCACAGGCAAAATAATGGTATAATGACTAAAAATATGTGATAAGTTAATAACACAACCTGACTAAAGATTTATACGTACACTCATTAGGTAAAAAAACAATATAATCTAACTGAAAAATAAGTGAAAGATAACGATATAATTGATTGAAGATATATGATATGCAAGTAAATAACAATATAATTTAGTGCAAATTCATATCAGCCATAAAATAAAAAGGACTATAAACTTATTGAAGAGCTATATAACTTGTATACATAGAGGGCTAGTTTGGTTGAATTTTTAAATTATCTCATGCTTATTTATCATGTGATAATATATGTGATTTTTTTATCATTATGATATAGTTCGGCTGTCATGATAAATAAAACCATGAGAGGTGGCAGGTTAATTTATTATGCGAATTGCACATATAAACACGAACTTTTAGTATTCATGCGGATTTGAGTATTTATTGTCACTCCAACCAAACGAATGATAAGGTGGGATAAAAATATTGTATCCCACCTTATCATCCTAAACAAACTAGCCGAAAAAGGACTATAATCTTACTGAAGAGCTATATAACTTGTATACTACAAGGAAAAAATTATTAGTGAGAAAATGCTAATTGTATATGAAAAATTATTATTGAGGATATTTGTTGAATGATAATGACAGTTATTTTCCCACAATGATCACAAGTTTAATAGAGACAAAAATAAATACTTAAATTGTTGTTATTAAAAATTAGCATTAACATATAATGACAACAGAATTCTATTATTAGTTATAGAAACAACTTCTTTTGCAACTAGATTGTCAATAATGATAACTTGAAAACAAATTTTGTCATTATTAAGATTTTGAAGTTATTGTTATCACCAAATAAGTGTTATTTAACATATGTAATTAGTGATAATTTTCACATTATTGCTTTATATCTTATCGCTAATATTTTTTTTTAAACTTAACTAATCGAAAATTTATATAAAACCATTTAATCAAATAACCACATATTATAATATAAGATTTGTGATTCTAGATAATGCAAAGAATAAGCACAATATGATTTGATAAAACACAATTATAAACTACTATACAACTTCCTTAAAGTTGCAACAACTTATGTTGTATCATTATTAAATTTTTGAAAGTTATTATTATCAGAAAAAAAAATTGTCACTTAATATATGCCATATATAACAATTTTTGCACTCTCACTTGAGATTTAGAGGGTGTTTGGGTGAGCTTATAAGCTCCTCAAAACATCTTATAAGATGTTTGAGAGCTTGTAAGATGTGAAAAAGTGTTTGATAATTTTTTAAAAAAAGAGAGCTTATTAGCTCCTAAAATAAGATATTAGGAGTTTATAAGCTCTTTTTAAAAAAATAAGGAGTGCCTACCTTATTTTGAAAATCTTCACAAGCTAGTTTATTTTAATCATATTAATTATAAAAATGTTATTATTAACATCTTATAAGCTCCAAAATCTTATTTTATCCAAATACTTTGACAACTTTTTAAAAAAAAAGATCTAACATCTTATAAGTTCCAAAAACTTCTTATAAGATATAGAAACTTATAAGACCTTTTAAATAAGTTTAGCCAAACATCCACTTACTAATATTCTTTTTTTTTTGTGTGTGTGTAAATAGACATAGATAAAATTAGTCCTGATTCTTAAATAAAATAAAATAAATAAAATAATTAGTTGAAAATCTTTATATATTATCCATTAACAAGATAACCATAGCATCTGACTAGTATTCATGTGATTCGAGATAAAAGCAATTAAGATTTGATAAACATAATAAAATACTACACAACTTCCTTAAAGTAGTAAAATGGGCTTACTAATAAATTGTATTAATTTGAATATAACATTAATTATCATAATACAGCATCCGGATTTCAGAGCCTTTGGACATCTCTCATTTGAATTTGCATATCTTTTCATAAAAGAGGGAATTCAATCCCATAAGTTTAAATTTCAGATAAGGCCACCAGACACAATTTCAGTGATAATACTTACATTATCTCTCTCTCTCTCTCTCTCTATATATATATATATATCTATATATACATATAATATATTGGTAATCATGGCCAGGTGTCAGTGGGGAAGAAGAAGGAGAAGAAGAGATGGGAATATATTGAATAAACATGTGAAAGATTTCCTAGGAATTAAGACAATCTGACCATTTTTTTTTTTTTAATTCTATAAAACTGAATCCATTGTCTGAGTAGTAGGAGAAATACTTGCTTGGCCTTTTGGAGCTTGCAAACAGTGACTGTCAGTTTTCACTCACACCACTGAGTGACTGTAAATTGATTCTCTGCTAAATAATCATCTCGATTACTGTACTATACTTATCCTTTTGCTACAAAGATACCATAGATACGTATTCTTTTCAATTTTTTTTTTTCATTCTCACTGTATATGTAATTATACACTAAAATTGTAGTGTATAATTTACATATTGTTAGCAAAAGCTATAACTGTTAGTAGAGGAGTAACTTTATTTTCTTATATATTTTGCAGCGCAAAACACTGTATAAGGCTACAGTCGGCTTGAGATAGCTGCACCCTACAAGGGTTATGAGTTTGGCGGTTAATCTTCGAATCAAAGTACCATGCAGAAAATAAATCTAATGCATATCTTCTTTTTTCTTTTTCTTTTTTTTTTTTTTCCTATCTCAAACTCTCAACTACCTCATTCATTTGTTCTGGCCTATAAAATGCGGAACTATGATGCCAAATCTTTATCCACTTGCAAAAATATTCTTGCTCTGTTTGAATTTTGAGCATTAGAATTATACATAATGATTCCTTCTAGTAGGGTTATCTTTTTAGCGAGCCATAATGGCAAAAATTTTCTTATCTAAGAACTTCTGTACTACTTTCTTAGTAAAACTTGATTAGGAGACTATTTTTCCCTATTTCTTAAATAAGAAATTACAAAAATAAGAAAGTGATGCCCGTCGGAGAGATAAGTGGAGTAAAATAATAAAACGAACTTAAGTGGAGTAAAATAATATAAAGTTTTAAGTTCGATTGAAACTTCTTTTATCAACTTTAAATTTATAACTGAGCTTAAATCAATTATAAAATGAATCTAGCACAATTGAGCATTAATCAAGTTGCATTTGAGTAGTTTGATTTTTTTTCGACACGTTTGATCATTCGTTAACTAATTGAGTCAAGTTCAAGTCGATTTTCAAATCTTATCAAATCGAAAAAAACGTTCCAATTTGATTTCCAATATGCTTAATGAACTGAATTCAAACAAACTTATAACAATCGATCTCGAGTTTAGTACCACCATAGCTAATCAACGTCAAAAAGATAGAATTAATCCCCCTATAAGTTAAAAGCCAAATGACACCCTTGTTCACAAGAAGCCGTTTGATCTCAATTGAGAGTATGAAGTAATTGTAGGTGAGAATGGCAATAAAAACAGATGTATATGTAAATGTCATGCAATTAATTTATACCAAAAACTATCAATTGGTGATAGGTCTACATTAATGATGGAAAAGACAATTTAATACTCTCATGGACTACCACAATTAATGGCACTATAGCTTTCTTGGCCAAGACCATCAATTAGTGGAAATTGATGAAAAATACATAATGCAAATTTGAATCACAAATTTACCTGCTAACAGTTTTGCAGAATAAGGAAATGACAGGTACCGCAATTCCTGGCTTTTGCCAGTTTCCATTCTTCCGCAGGTTGAAGATAATGGATAAAATCACCATCATCAAAATCATACAAGATTTAAAGGTACAGCCAAAATTTGTGTATTTGACCATGTGGCTGACAGAAGCCATTCAATTTGGCAACAGGATAGTAGATGATCTTTTTTAATATGCCATCTAACTCCTGCAGAAGGGCCTCAGTCATAATAAAATCTATGGAATAAAGGTACAAAAATCAGCTCTCTATTAATTTTAGTTGGCCAGAAAATGCATGCATCACTGCAGCAGATTGTGATGGATATTACTCTTGATGACTAAATATGCAGAGGTTTCCCAAATCAACAGCAAATGTGAATTTCACAATCTTGAAATTTTCATGAGATCACTTTCTGGGATCTATTAGGTGACAGTTTATGTCTGTGTGGTACCATGTTTACCCCAAGAAACACTAATGTTGAACAAATTCTTGCAACCACCAAGGACAGCACAGGACAAGTTTCACATTAAGTTAAGACTGAGCCATAAACATTAAAGTTCGTAAAAGTTTCAGGTACAAACATGTTCAAAACTATGAATTCATATAATTTTTCTCTTCATTCAGATATTTGACAAACTTTAACAATCTGTTGAGTTGTGACGATAAAATAATGAACAAATTGGATAAGCAAAATACCTGTTTGAAAAGCTGTATACCTCTAGAGCCACAATTTCACTTGGGGGAAGTTATTCTTAAAATGCTGCTCTTAACCTCTACCTTCCACATCAAAACCTGCTCCAGTCCAGCCAGGTACAGCAGGACCTCTACCCTTGGGTACTGCTCCTATTCCCCTTACTTTTCCATGAGTAATATTTTTCTTCTTCCCTCTTCCCTCCCCATGAATAGAAGACTGGTGGTTTTGGCCTTTAACATTAGACTCCCCAGCATTGCTTTCGTTAGCTGTATTTCCTGCTTTTCCACTGGCCGCTTCAGTTGTACTTGGAACTGCCGATGAATCCTGAATTGTAATAGTCGATGGTGGTCTTTGATTCCCATCCTAGACATGGTAATTGGCCAAGGTCATATAAAATTCACAAGGTACATGATAATTCATGTGCAGGTCAAATTTACACAATTTCTTCTCCTCAAAGTCAGTCATTATCGATATAAGATAAGCAAATTCATCTGAGTTTTAAGTAATCAAAATGAATAGCTATATATGTAATTCACATGTTTTATTTATAAATTATATGTATATATCTGTGATTCACATAACTAATGATGTAAAAGAAGTTGATGCACCAGTAACCCACCAGCATATTGATACATCCTGAATTACGGTATCATTTGTCAATTCATAAAAATCGTGATTCAGGTAGTTGAGGTTGTACTAGAGAAATTTGTTGATGAAATCTCATAATCATAACAAAATCCATTGAAGTCATGTTTGCTCTTGGAATATATTTTGATAATGAGAAGATGTACTTAGTTTATGAATGCAATATTTTGTCTGTGAAATGTGAAAATAGAATGATATTATTGGATAAAAAGTCACTTAATCTAACATAAAAATTTAAACAATGAGTTAGCACATGGTATTTGAATAAAGTTCATGAACAAATCAAAGAAAAATTTGGAATAATTTTGTCAAATAACAAACTATAGAAGAAAAAAAATCGAGATTTCGTTACTATGCCTACGAGAATTCATCGAATAATGATGAACATAATCAAAGGGCTAATTGTTGGAAAGAAAAATATTAGAATATGAAACCTGCCATGGGTGATAACATCACAATCAACAAAAACACTTGACAAAAATTATTTGTGCCTCAGAAATATACAATGTATTTTAATCACATTGTTAGGAGGATATGTAACAAAATCATATCATATCTCCACCAATGACCATCCATTATTTCCCAAGTTGTGCACATATGACCAAATTCATATCCTGCTTCCATTGAAAAAAATTGTGAAGTTCTTCTCAATCTAAAGGAGTATGGAATCTAGTTAGCTAATATCAACCTGAGCTACATCGAACAATTGAAAAGAGACTCATTAATTCATCATGCTCCTATTAACTAATCATATGAGCATGCATGCTCAAGTTGCAGAACACTTTGTATTGAAGAAGGATGCCTTTGCACCTAAAAAGAATTTCTCCATCTTATACACCAGATACCTTCAGATTAAATTTGTTGCATTCTATTTACATTTGCAAGTTTTATGCAGAAACAGCGATGTCCAACAATTATGCCGGTGGAAAGCTATCTTATTTTCCCTTCACGGCAGTATCTCACTGCTAAAGTACAAGAGAAATCAAGGGTAGAACATCAAACTTAGGCATTTACAAATACAGCTCTTACAAATCCTACATGAAGGTTGATAGGAATCTTACAGAGGGAACAAAAGTAGATGATCTGCTTGGGTTTAGAGCCTCCAACCGGCGTTTCAATTCCTCCAGCCTTGAAAACTGGGCATTACTACTTTCCTGTACCTGTAAAGGAATATTTTTCTCTATATAAGAAAAGCAAAATAAAAGGTTAGTTCTCTGTAAAAATTTCATGTCTACCAGATTGCTCAAATCTTCACAAAGCTTCTGTTTAATAGCTTCCTCCTCCTGCACAGTTTTTACAGCAGCTTCCCATGCCTAGTGATTAGCAGAATAATTATCACAGATGCTGCGGAAAGTAAAATTGATTCTGAAACCATTAGAAGAAGACAAGGCACTTAAACACAAGAAAGGATATGAGATGTCCAATAAAAGGCTCAATGCCCATGTTGTAAATAGAAACATCAGAAAATGAAAATATTTCTTCAATTATCCAGTAAAAGTTATTGGTTTTAGAAGGAAAATTTACCAGGTCAGCATATTAACAAGTATTTTTAAAATTACCATATTTTTCCAAAATTACAGTCAGATACATAATTATTTGACCCAAACATAACCATAGAACCATGGTAAATGTTATACATACATTAATGTTTCAAAAAGCTATTGTTTGTATCTTGAAGCTTTTCTGTCAGTCAGTGTTGCAGCTTGAAGCTTCATTTCTTAAAATATATACATTTCTCTTAAAATATGAAAATTATTGACAGCAGTTATGGTCAAATGGTATTTGACTGAACACCCAAACCTTATTCGTCTGAATGAGAAATCATAAACAAGTAGAATAAAGATCTCATATAACTGTTATGAAATAGATGTGCCATATGTCTGGTAGTTGTAACTGGAAAAACAATTAGAAAGAAACGTATCACATGTTACTTTGTGTCATAATTAAAAAAATCTACTTCAGCAAATTGGATGAAACAAGCTTGAGCTCTCTAATCAAAAGAGATATCTACCTTTTTCGCTTGTTCGTCTTTCTGCTTAGCAACATGAATTCTCTCTGTTGACATTTCTATTTTCTTTCGCATGAGTTCAAGTGCTGATAAAGTATGAACAAAATGAATGACGCATGGGTAGACTCATTGGAAAATATTAATGGTGATGATGCACAAACAACAAGAAATACCAGCTTTCTTAGGCCCAGCAGTAAGCTTCATTTCCAATGTGAGATTTGCTAATTCTCGTTCAACATCACGAATCTTGGAATAATTTTCTTCAATGTACCTGGATGGGCATATAAGACATATCATGAAATTACCTAATAAGATTAATTGGTGGTCTGAAATATAATGACTTCCAGGAAATTCACACTTTCTATGATCCAAGGTTGTACTTTTCCACACTCCTCTTAGATGTCATAACCCAAAAACATCTCAACAGGGCAACATTCACATCCTTATTTCTCTGCATTGTAGGCCATAAATGCATTAATTAATTCCACAATAGGACTGAACAACTTCACCGACAATGCTTTAAGCACAAGAAAGCAATACTGAAACTAATCGGCAACTCAAGAATTTGTTCTGTAATCATCATCAATTCATTGGCATTTTCCTGGCAGTAAATTCTACATATTTTCATTTAGGATTCCACGTACAGGAAGGCAATCAATGATAGCAACGGAAGGTGGTCTTCTAACTCCAGATGAAGACATTTAATGTGGAGTAGAAAAGAAACTAGATATTGTTTTTGACACCAAGAAGGGTGCTCAGACTACAAGGAAAATAAGGTTAAAGAAGGCGAAGTAGCAGAGTCACTGTTTGTCGAGGTAGGTGCTTTCTTCAGTAATAGTGTGGGTCATGCTCAACAACAAGAGTACCAAAATAGTTGCTGACGTCAGACTGACATAAGGAAATCAGCAGATCACTGGGTTTTCTAGGAGCAACTGAAAAACAGTGATTATTCCAGATCCAGAAACAGGTAGAAAAAGGGTGAAAGTGACTTGCTTGCTGGTTATACCAATAATAAAGTTACAGAGCAAAATTAAGTTTCAAAGACAGGGTCATTTGTCTTATTCAGAGGTGGAAGAAACTGAATTTCCACTCAGTGGTTTTACCATTGAAAAGCTGTCAAACATTCAGCAGCAGTCTAGTGTGAAAATTATGTGTTGAAATATGAGGTTTCTAACAAGTATCACCTCTCTTTTTAGATAAATCTACTACTTTGCTAGCAACTATTAGATAAGTATTTGATTGAGATTTCGGACTGTGAAAACTAGGAGAGCTGTTTGAGAAGCAATGATGGAGGTTCATGAATAGCTTCAGGTGAGTGGAGAAAGGGCATATAAGATTGCCCAGAAAAAGCTGGAATTGAAACTTACAACCAAATCTTTCTGATTGCAGATTACTGAGAAACCAATTGATTAGTTTTCTTTGAATGCTATGCAGGCAATTTAGTTCCCCACCAAGGTAAAGAGAATGGACTTTCTTCATCTATACAGATGCAACGGCAGTCATTGTGGATAATATGGGGGAATGGAGGAGAATCACTTCATGCATAAATAGGTAGCAGAATATGTTAAAAATCTTCTGTCACATTGTTTATCATCTGCTGAAGTAGGTAAAATAAGATAGCTGGATAGTTCCTGATATAGTCAATCCTATGAATTGTTGGAATGTGAAAGACTTTTCAATCGGCAGTAGAAGACTGGTTCAAAGTTTGCATCACATTGTCTTTAATGAAAGAACTTTTGGAAGGGACCAACCATCAACTGAAATATTTCGTGTTTTTGTTGTTCCCGAACGTCTTGGTCCTTCAAATCTATCCCGACCTATATTCTTAAAATTGGATAGAATTTTTGTACTTAGACAGACAACAGTTAGCTTCTGATTTTCTCTCACTCTCCTTCTACATGCAGTTTCCTTTCTCCTCCTCCAATGAATTACTGATTGCTTAAATGAACTAGAAGATCACAAGCAAAGATTTATCATTTACATAGCATAGCACTAATTTTTCCAGCATAATAACTCTTAATCGAGATTGTTGCTGAGACAGGGTAAGAATTATGTATAAATAATGCAACAAATTTTACCCAAGTCCTTGAGAAGGTC
This sequence comes from Jacaranda mimosifolia, assembly GCA_018894105.1. Taxonomy (NCBI): domain Eukaryota; kingdom Viridiplantae; phylum Streptophyta; class Magnoliopsida; order Lamiales; family Bignoniaceae; genus Jacaranda; species Jacaranda mimosifolia. The sequence goes on along the minus strand of CM032125.1, from coordinate 31,795,935 downwards.
TTGCATCTCATATACACCAGCAGTTTCAAAAAATTGTCTTTCTTTCCATCTAATTACTTTATAAATCAATGTTGATCACTTGATCTCACCGTTTAATAGCAAATAATTGCACAAAACAAGAATAAAGAATCTGATGACAAAGCAATGTGAAAGTATAACTAATTGAGCAATATGGATGCATTATCCACAGAACATGAAGATATAAGAAATAAGTAATATTCCTATTGAACTACAGAAACGCTTTCAAAAGTCAAATTGCAGCACAATTAATACGAAAAAAACCACTAAATTTTCAATCAAAGTAAAACCCAAAAATCCCATTAAACAACTCTACAAAAATTCAACTAAAAGAACCACATTAGAAGCAAACACAAAGGGAAATACTTGAAAAGAGGAGAAGAAAATCAACGTACTTCCTCAATTGAAGCTGCTCTTCCTCAATTATCTAAACCCAGATGCAAAAAATAGAATTAACAAGAATAAAAATCAGCAGAAAGGCTAATTCATTCACACGAAATCATAATTCACTACGTAATTCAGCGTTAATGATCGAGTGAAGTGAAATTCAGAAAGCTGACCTTCTCGGTGTAGGCGATGATAGGGGATTCTCGTGGCAGGCCGTCGGGCCCGATCTCCGGAAGCAACAACGGCCTTGCATTGTTGTCCGGGTTCGGGTTCGGATTTGCGGCCATTGGAAACAAATCTTAGCGATCAAGTACTGGAGACTCTTTTACTTTCAGCGAGAAGAGTAATTATCTGGCAAAAACCTCGTGGCAGAAACGGGGAAGATCTTCAATACTGATAGGATAACGTTGTTCCTTCAAATTGTTAGGCTTTGTTTACTAGCATTTTGATCATTTTCTTAAAAAAAATTTTGGAAGAATGAATTTTTTGGAAAAAGTGTTAATCTTTGTTTATGTTTTGAAAAAGTAGAAAAAATTATGGTGTTAGAATATATGAGTTCAACTCAATCCATATGATTTTGGGTTGGGTTGGATTCAACATTTCAATGATGGGTTTGAGCATGTTGGGTTTTGGATAAATTGTATCAAATTTGAGTTCAAAATGAATTTTAATTGCATTCAAAATAGGTCAAATTAAAAAATTTAATTAATTTAATAAATCATCTCATTATATTGTAAAATTATATATTAAATAGAGCGTAGAAAGCATAAAAATATTACTATGATCTTTTGAATTAATTTTTTTGAAAGAAATAAATTAAATTACTTTTTTATTTTTTATTGGAACCATTTTAAACCTAACTTAAATCTATTTTGAACCCAATCCACTTTCAACCTATTTATCTTAACTCATATAGAACCCAACCCATATAAACCCAAACCAAACCCAACCCAACCCACCCATTTGCCACTACTAGAAATGGATAGAGAATGAATTGTTTGTTTGTTAATGTTTTGGTAGGGGAATAAATTTTACTGTAAAGGTAAAATCAGTTATTTTTTTTTGGTTTTGTAGGGAAAAATTGATTTTTTTATATAATAAATATTTATAGTTTGATAATATGTGTATATATATGGATTGAATGATTGGAATATTATTGTGATAAAATGATGTGTAATTAATTTAATAAGTAATTTATTTTTACATTTTATATTAATTTGAAATTATAATGAACAAATGATGAACTAATTAGAAGAAAATATTCATTACTTAATTATTTATGCTCACTTAGTAAGCCTATTAATATATTTAACCTTATACAGTAATAGATTGTTGAACGAAACAGATTATTGATTCTATTGTTATATTAAATAGATAAATAATTTACATATTAATTATAATATTTAAATATATAAGTAGTATTAACCGGTGTAAAATGCAACTGAAAAAAATGTAATAATTTTCACTTAATTAAATAAATTAATTTTATTAATACCTTATTCGGTAGAATAATTATTAAAAATATAAAAGAATAATTAAAAATAGTTTATTAAATTATAGATAATGAAATATATGAAAATGATTAAATTAAATAGAAATTTAATTTTTTCTAGTACAAATTATTTACTATATCAATATAATAATGCGTAGCTTTATTTATAATTTATTCAGTGATAAAGAAAATAGATATTCATAATTAATTACTTTAATTAAATATATTAATCAATTAAATGTTTATAATTTTTATCTATTTGAGGAATGATAATAAATAGATAATACTATTTTTGAATAATAGTATTAATTTATTCACTATTAATTAGAATATTCGCCTATAAACTAATAAATATTATAAATTAAAGTAACACGTTACTTAGAAAGTCACAAAGTAATGTTTAATACTATCACAATAAAAAAACTCAATGTCAAATACGATTTCATAATAGCATTACGATAATAATTAGTGATGTTCATAGTAACATATTCAAATGAAGTAGAAAGTCTGAATACGTCAATACAGAAGAAGATATTATAGGAATGGTAGATTGTGCGGTTTGCATTGCACAGTGCTAACATCACTGGTGCTAGTGGAAGCAGATGCACATAGTCTCTCAATCGTGGAAAGAGATCACGCCATGTGCTCACATGTCCGGCCGCTGAAGCCCTGTCACTGTGCAGAAGGTTGTCATAGTGTGGTGGAAGTACATACGAATTTGCAGAAAGGGGATCCCTCTCTCGCCTTGACTGTACTGATGAGTACGTGGGTCTGTGCATTCCCTGAGAATGGATAGAGGTACGAGATCTATTAGAATCTGCAACAACAATCGGATGGAAGTAATCCCCACCCAACTGTACTTTAGCACCAACCTCGTCCTTCCTATTACCCATATGGTCAATTAGCATTGGCTTTGCAACATTTTTCTATAACAAATCATATCAGACTCACCCCGCTCAAAGTAATGCGAATAGGAAGGCTTGATATGCAAATAAAATGAAATTCAAAAAATAAAGATTATTATACATACAAAGACAAAAAACATGTTTCTATAGTTCAAGAAAAAAAAATTGTACATCATATTACTTGTTACCTAGGTAAGTCTATCATGCAAATTAGGTGGCACATACATCTCCCTCGTATGATGATTATAGCACACAGTCGGATGCTTCATGATTATGGTCACTGTTTTGTACCTATCCTTGAGCTCATAAAACTGTTAAGTAACAAACTCTGTGGTAAATGGTCGCTAGAAGTGTTACCTCAACTTGTATGCTAATTCCGGCATACATATCTCAACATAAATGTCATTAGTCAAGGAGTCGATAGTTTTAGCATCTAGCAACATGTAGATGAATCTCTCCTCCACATCTGACCCCCATATGTTAGGGATAGTACAAGTAATAGCATCCAACGATTGACGTCGACTCATATCAACAGCTACAATAATATAAATAGTTGAATATTATGCATCATATTTTCCTACCTATAGATCTTTAAATTATATGGATTATACAATGCAAGAGTAACTGAATAAATTGAAAATTTAGCTTACACAATCACAATCACAATAGAGCCAAGTTTAGTAATGACAATTCAGTCAAACAATAGTAGTATCCATTAAGTTTTAAGCATACATGAACATTCATGACACTGATAACTTAATGAGTAACCAAAAGGATCAAAACAAGAAATATGACAAAGATAACACATCCACATAATGGGATAACTAGCGATGATTTGGTGAAGGTAGTAAAAGTAGCATGCGATGGTGGCGAGTGGGTATCACTACTCAGTCCCCTTTGCATGTCGCGCTACATGGGTGCATCCACTGATGAAGGCTCTACAGAACTACCAGTGTCTGAATGAGACTGTCCTCCACTAAGGTAATGCTATGCTATCTGGAGGAATGTCCACGGTGCGTCCAAGATTCTACCCATATGAACGAACTTGCGTGATCCCCCCCATAGGACATCTATAGAAATATTGACCATAATTTGCGAGTGTTTTAACCATGTATATCCTCATTAGTCCTGCCCCGCAAGCATATAAAAGGAAGGTTGTGTGTACCTATCATTGCTGACATAACTCAAATAACCTATATACAATATGTGAATGAACATTATGATAAATGTCAAGTAACATACTTAACAAGTAATGAAATGGCGTACAATAGTCCTTTTAGTACAATATAACAAACAAACCATATTCTAAAATTCACAAATACATAGTACAACAAACCCATGACAAGTACAAGACTGAACAAAGGATAGGACACTTAATACCTAAATACTCTTACTGTCATACGCTACTTTTCTATCACAATTTAATATAAACATCGATTATTTCAAAATCTACTATCGTTCCACATTTGCATTGCTATCTCATCCCCAAAAGTAGCCTGCGCATTGATCTTTTCTTGACTCAGATGACCCCTATTGTAGAAAGTATGCCAATCTATCTCTTCCTCAGTCAACGGCTCGTTAAAAATTTTGTCATCTCGACTAAACTTCCTAATAAAATTGTGTAAGACACAGCAAGCAATGACCAAGTCCTTTTGATAAGGGAGGAAGTGGTCAGGCATACCCCAAGCCAAAATAGGAAAACTCTTTTTTAAAATTCCGAATGAACGCTCTATATGGTTTCTCAATCTTGAATTGTCTGATTGAACATCTATTTAGGACTGTTATAGAAAGCAGAATTTTTGAACTCCTCCAAATGGTAGCGAGATAGTTTGTATGGTGCAAGAAAGCACATGTAATTTGTGAATTTGCATCCACAAGGTAGTATTTTTCTAAAGGGACAAAAATGTCACCATTAAAATCATAATCGAAAGATAATGCTAGACTAGATGATAGTATGATAAGTAACCTGGTGGAGGAAACGAGAACCATGGGTAGTTCTGAATCGCCCTAAGCAACACCCGTAAATCATTCGTGCTGCCTTCCAAGCCAGTGTTCATGTATGTAAACATAAGGTCAAAATCGCATATAGCAAGAACATTCTGATAGGTTTAACCCTTTTTGTAATCTGTACGCATTTTGGCAACTATGAGGGACCCAAGTTGTGATGAGAGTGCCATCGATGGCTCCTACAAATCCCTATATTATGAACATGTAGTTATGCAGAAAGAATTGTCACAATAATTGTATTCATCTAAGAACGAGTATTCTTTGAATTAATCGAACCTCAAAATAGGGATAAAAATTAGGATTTAGCTTAATCTTAAGTCTTAAGTGGCACTTCATCAAATCTTGATTGAGATATAATCTCAAGCACCAAGTAGTTCAACGCATGCAAAACCTTTCTTATGTGGTGATACACTGTCTGTAAGGAATGTTGGAATCTCTTTATGGTATGATCGATGTTGTCTTTGGTGCATCCCTATCGTTTGCATGAACATGGTAAGCTCCTAAATGACATATATTCGTGACTATAAAACTATGTTAGTAGGCCATGAGAAGTCAATAAGTCAACATGAGCTTCAAACGCAGGCTTGGTCATGTGAAGGTTATCATAAAATCTTTGCAAGTAAGCATTCAATATTTCGACCTCCCAATCAATGTCTTGCATCCAAGAGTTATTGCGAGGCATCCTTTATGGTGCCAAGTACGGTGCAATAATCTCTATGATGAAAAATAACTCTTCGAATCCATTGAAAATGTCACTCCCTAAGGTGCCCGAGCTACTATCACATTCACTTCTATAGGCAGTGCATTGAGCTTGATGCACTTGCCATATTGTTATAAATAAACTCAGAATTATAGATTATAGCTATTCAAAATTAATAAAAATGACATATATGGAAACGAAAGCCTAAACAAAGACATACTAAATGACCAAAAGATCTTAAAACATTAAAAATCATAAGCAAATATATCATAGGCATAAACGATGATGTCTAACAAAGAATAAAGATAGTGCATAAAAATGATAACACAAAGCACATAAAAAGTTCATAAACATCGACAGCAGGATAACACAGTAGCAGTAGACATGGGCACATATGGGATGACGATCACATATACTCTAAGGACTCAACCCAAATCTACTTCTCACAATCGTCAAGCCGAGTGAAGAATGATTGCATAGTGCTACTATTCAATGCATTAATAGCCTTTGCAAAAAGGTTATCGGGGAGTCTTTTCATTGATTGGAGCGCTTCAATGCATATCTCTATTGACTTCTTAACATTAGCCCCAACCCTATTGGACTTGGCATCCATCATGTCATCCCATTTGTCAAGTGCCTCAATCAGATGGGTTTTCTTATCTACTTGTGGCGTTAATCTCCTTCTATGTGAAGAACCTCTGGAGGTATCGACTGTATCTGTTAGGTCATCACTGCAATTGCCTGATAGTCTAGAACGACTACCTCCTATAGACTTCATATTTACGCTCAGCACCCTATCCTCATCGAAAGGATCGATCGACTGTGAAGAAGATCAAGATTGTGAACCCATCGCACGGTACCTTGAAACATCTCCATACAATAATCATAATGTGGCAGCCCATGATCGATAATGTGTGAATGATTCGGATGTTCCTAATTCATTAAAATTGATTTGAACATAATACAGATCAAAGTTGCGAGGATTGTTAAATGTGACGATAATGAAAAAAATTACAAGATAAATTACTGATATCCAATTTTGAATTCGCGAGGGGCATCCTGTGATAGTTTTTCTTTCATAATCACAGCTGTAACTAGTCTCTTTACTAACTAGTTCATAGAATAAACACCATGCTGCCCAGAATCGACACCACTTAATTTTACACTGCTAAACAGTGTAATTATACCGGTCATAAGTACATGCATTTAATTTGTTGTAAATCCCTCCCTAAATGAAGGTTGAGAAAATAGTTATCAACAATTGACCATTAACAAATTCCTCATAGCAAAGCTCAATAAATGCGTTCTATTTTTCAATAGGTCAACATGTGTTAAAGTTCCATGTCATTTTTTGGAAGCCACAAATTGTTATTCATAAAGTGAGTGTAATATATGTGTTACTATTAGCAATTAACCTAGATATGTACATTAATGTTATCAACTTCATATGGGTCGTATTGGAATTCCTCAAACATATAACATACCCCTCATTAATTTTAGTTAAGTACTTATAAATATAATTATGTTATTTTAGAAATGAGAATTTTTTTCTCTCAAATAAAGTTCTCTATTATAAAAAAATTTAGGTGGTACAATTAAACTTTAACGAGTTGTTCACATGTTAATTTAATTAATTTAAGGAAATATAATATTATTATATTAAACAAAACACAATAGAAATATAATTAAAGTTTACCAAAGTATTCAAAAAATATATTTACATTTTAACAAAATGTTGCTATGCCAAACTTGTCCAATAAGGTAATTTTAGAAAAGATAATTTAATTATATTAAACTCAAATGTTTGATGAATTTTACCAAAAGAAAAAGCTTTTCCCAATTTAATAAAATTTAAATCAATTTGTTAGTGAAATTGAAAATAAAATTAATTGACACTTCAAGATAATTAGTTGGATAAAAAATGTATATCGAATTCTTTGTTTGAATTGAAAAAGACGTTTTATCACATTAAAAAGGAAACTTGAAAGGATCAAACTAAGTAAGAAAAATTATTGCTGCATAACAATTTGAAAGAAACAGACTAACAAACTATTGCTACTAAGTAAGGAAAATTATAAAATCTCCAAATACAAATGAATACATCATTTATTTTAATTTTACTAATATAATATGTCATGCACAAGGGACGAACTACATTCTTTGATTTTTGTAATGAATTCTAGCTTCCATAATATCCAATATCAGCAATATTGTTGCATAAAAAAAATGGAGTTATACAATCCACGTTCACACTTGCAAAAAGGAAACAATTTCTACGATTGTTTGACACATGTTCTGAAATATACATAATAAAGAACTACATCCTAACTAGTTATACGAGAAAAACAACGACAACCTGAACACACCACTTTGAAAACATTTCTAGTAGATTCTGCCTCTGTTCACAAAGGATGTGATAGATCTTTATAGCAATGTTGGGTGGTTGGTATGGGAGAATGACATATTAAGCCATTTCCCATAATGTGCACTCCCACCCTGATTATTTATACTATGTTACCACTCTAGACATACATCAAACACTTATAAATGGTTTGATAAAGATTGAAATGCATCCAAACCTACTTGAACTAATGCATGAAATACGAAAGATGCCCAACCATGCCCCAGAACCAACTAACTAGTTGCAGTAATGTGCTGAAACAGACAAAAATTTCCAAAATGATTAAGAAATTCCAACCTCTTACTTAGAACTCCACTAAATGAACTTATAACACTCTCAACCATCTTCTTACTAAGCCACTTTATAACAAACTCACTGCAAAATAATTTAACATGATGACCACCAAAACCAACTTTATTGGGTGATGATAATGTGTACCAGACACCCTACTAGACTAGATAATGATGAACTCAAGAACAACCACAAATGGAGTGATAAAACAAACGAACAACAAGACATAGGACCCCAAAATGCATGAATGTAAAGGTAGTTAGCACACAGGATTGCACTTGTGCAATCAACAGAAGCTACCTCACTCAGCAACTGTTTTGTAACACTGAAACATGTCACTCTAATTAGGTGACTTAAAAAATGAAGACAAAACAATTATCTGCAACAAGATGAGATAATGGCACCATGGAGGTATACTCCACTCGGAGGGTAGAGAAACCCCAAGCATGGTGACGTTGGATAATAAGTATTATTCATGTGTCACATTTCAGCCAGGAAGTTACCAACTAACTAAACCAGCAAATTTTAATCAAACAATACTGAAAAAAGCAACTAATGCATACTACACACTAGACATTAATCATACTAACAGGTGGCAACATAAATTCCTTATGGAAGTCATATATACTCAATATATCATATGCAACAACATATAATAATAGCTCCAACAAAGTAACAGAGTAGTAAGACTCATAGTTGAACTGAAAGAAGAAGATATAAATTATTTGAACTCCCCCTTTGAGAATCAACCTCTGCGAGTTAGAATTTCCCCGATTTTCCCTATAGTTAGAGGATGTATGGTTCACTGTTTCTGCAAGTGTGTGTAGTGTAAGAAAGGTGTAGTATGTAGTGTAGAGAGTGCTCTGTGCAACTATATGAAGGTGAGTTCTAGAATGGTTAGTGGAAGTATATATAATTTGTAAAAATAGTTCAAGAGCTAAAGAAAAGGCAGCCTCAATTAGTTGAATAAAGTATGGATGTGATACAACAAGAAATTATTCAGCTTTATTTCAATAATACACAAAAATTCTGCCATGCTACCTTTTAACCAAGTCAAGACCTAGGCCAAAAAGATACAGCTACCATATCAGTTAGTCATTTAATTAAGAACAATGAAGCCCCAAATTATACAGTAATGAACAAATTGATACAATATAGATATGCATCCAAATCAATGATAAGAGTAGTAAATATTCACCATTAAATACCAAAAATCAAAATCAAAACATATAGATATAATCAAATATGCATCAAAACCGTTATAAACACTACTAATTGAACTAACATTTGCTCAATACAACTATAACATAAAGATAAAACACAGATAATAAAAAATGACAAAGTACACAGTAAACTCATAAGAAACCCTTTCGGCGATAGGCATGCATGTGAAATTTAGAAATGATAAGATAGGTCAAAGAACTTTCAGACTCACCATCACAACCAAAAATTTTGATCAAAAGAATATTTTACGCATGCCAGTGGAATCAGTCCAGGAAAAATAGTATTAAACCAGAAAAGATTCTCCACTAAAGCGCAAAAACCAACAGAATAGAAGATTGAGGCCCACATATGCAAGAAAGCAACATCTCGTGAATAATACATAAAAAAATAAAAAAATAAAAAAATGAATCTGAGTGGAATCTGTTAGGTAAAGTGGAAAACAAAGTTCAATCACAACTCGAAATATCGGTTGTTCGAACCTATCAACAATTTCTTCACACAAGCAGTCCAAACCACCAAATACCCAAAAAATTTGATCCATTTTTTCATAAAAACCTTAGACTAGATGTAGGAAATATGACGACTTAGGCGTTGTTCACTTGAAAATCAACCTTCAAACGAAGGAGGAAAGACGAGATTAAAGTTGGGAAAGGTGGAGATGGGTTTTTTTTTTTTTTTTCTCCCCTGGTAGAGAGAGACAGAGAGAGGATGTTTGAATGTCAAGCTATGGAGGTTATGGCCAGGGTAGTGTTTAGGGTTTTTTTTAGATTGAATTTTGAGGGTTTTTTGGGTATAAAATATTTGTGTTTTGGAAAAATGATTGGAGAATGTGTATGTATTTTGGGGTTGTTTTGGGATTGGAATTTTTTTTCCCAAAATGCAGTGAACAGCCCTTAGCATTTTTCATTTTCCAATTATGTAAATGGGATCTAAGAGCATTTTTTTATTCCACTAAAACGAAAATGTAAAATATAAGAAATTGCCTTGTAGTATATTTTTTTTTTTCAAAAAATAATAGTGCAAACAAATAAGAGTAATGCAACTCGACCAATTAATCATTTAATAAGTTGTCATTTAGTTTATTCCTATTATAACTATTATTATCAGTTGTAAACTAACATGTCCCAATACTTCATTATTAAAAAAGATGTATATATATGTAACAACTAATTACAATTTCTTCTTATTATACTTAATTTTTTTTAAATGTAACAAAAATTAATCTGTTTTACAATATATTGGTAATATATCTATTGTATTATATGAATAATAATCGATCTCAATAATGATATTGAATAATTATTCCAACTAGATTATAATCATAAACAAGTTCTACAATCAATGAATGAAATAGTTGCCTAGAATGAGTTGGGATCGAGTTAGAGTGCCCGACTTTCCAACCAAGTCGGGCTCTCTCAAACCTTCACTCAAAGAAAAACGATGGAGAAAACCAAGGAAATTTTTTTGCTTAATATGGAAATAAGCTTTGTACTTTGGTATGAATCAAGTATTTTACGGCAAATTGGACATTATGAATGACATACTACAAAGAATGACCAATCTCCTAGTTTGAATTGTTTTCTAACTAGGCTTTTGCTTACTATAATAGGATTGTATGTGACTGATAAATATATAATTTGCTATTTAAAAAATATATCAATACTTTGTTTGCTTGTTTACATTACAAATTTGGATATCTTAATTTTAGTATAATTAGTTGTTCATATGCTTAGGTTTATAGCTCATACTAAGTGTGAAATATCAATTTTATATTGAATCTTGTTTTAATAATTGAATTATTTTCATTGAAAAGGTTTAAATATATGTAATGTTGTAGTAAGTAAGTCCCAATTTTTAACTTTTTTCTCAAATAATTTATGATTTATTATTACCTAGAAAAGAATTTATTTTTATTTTGAAAAAGTAATTAACTTTCAAATTTTGTAAAACTATACACGTATATAACAAATTAAACTATTTTTTATTTGGTATGTTTATGGATATTAATTTGTACTTTTATAAAATAAGCTCATATTAAGTGTAAATTTATATTTAAAAATATTATTCATTTTTCAATTTATAGAAAAAAGTTTAGTTCTAAATCTTTTTAAAATGGAAGAAATTTTCATTTTAAAAATTTATATTTTTTAGATAAATATTATATAAAAAATTTATAAAAATAAGTTTGATTGTGCAAATAATTTATTATTTTTTTAAAAATTCAGTTATACAAATTAAGTCTTAGTGATATATATTGTTAATTAAGTCTATATTTAGTTTATACACAGGAATAATTTCGTTATTTGATATATTAATCTCAATATTTCTAATCTTAAGATTATTAATCACACCAAGAGGTGGGATACATAATTTCAATAATTTGGGATAAAATACTAGGCTTTTTATTAATCATGGGCTTTAATTATCACAACCAAACATTTAATTACATCAGATTATACATCTATTCTATACAATCATAGCAAGCAAAAAAGCCCTAAAAAAAATAGAAAACAGAGAAAAAGCACTAATCATTTCATCATGTTTTATAAATATTTAAAATATTTTATAAAATATTATGACGTGTTTATAGGCTCAAACAACACCTCTAAGTTACCGAATTATGTGACTCTTAAAAAAATCATCACACTTAAAAAAATTATGTGACTCTTAAAAAAATAAATTATATTCATTACTAATTACACTTAAAAGAATTTATTACGTTTGAATCTTAAATTTTCTGACGAGAATAAAACAAATTAGAATCTTTAAGAAAAAGCATTTAATGTTGGTCGGCCAAGAAAAAAAAATAAAATTCCCCAAAACTTTTCTCATCAAAATTCAAAATTTAAACATAAAATTAATTTTTCACTCAACATGAAGATAATGAAATCTCTTGTAGCATATGTTTACCAAGTCTTGCCTTTATTAATAATATCATAAAAGCTCAAGGCTTTATATATATTCACCCAGTTGACAGCCCCTGTTCATCACTTGCGTCTTCTCAAGCAACACCTTAAAACTGGGACCTGTGTGAGAAAGTTACTATGTCAGAATTGGAGCTAACAAATTAAGGGGGAGTTCGGTGCCGCACAGGTGGGTGGGCACCCAACTCCCCCTTGAAGCTGCCAGATGTCATGTGGCAGCTTTTGTATTTACTTTTCTTTTTTTTTTTTTTGAAATTTTATTTCCTCACACAAATTAGTCATTTCTTTTTCCAAGTCAACAATTATCTGATTTTCTCTACAATTCCATAGCAATTTGATACAGGCTAATTATAAATATTCATTGAGATTTTGAATTTTAGTGATAAAAATATTAAAAAAAAAGACTGATCTTCGGATTCCGCTCCTCTCTCTTAAAGCTAGGGCATCCAAAAGGGTGAATGGACTTTTTCTATCTAACCGAGACTGAGTCAATCTCTTCCACTCGAACTGGAGCAAGAAAGCAAAAACTTTGAACATGCATGATAATTTTTCTTAATTTTTAAACATAAGACCAATAAATTAAATATAAGATTATTAATAATGAGTAACATTTATAATAAAAATATAGTAAAAAATTTATTACTATAATTTATGATAATTTTATTTATTACCATATAAATGCCGTTAAGTTTTTAATAGTGATGGACTTAAATATATTTTTTATAATTTTGATAATAAAGGTATATGGCAATTTATATATAACTAGCTTTGCATCCCAAAAATTGATTGATACCACTATTGTTATATCCAATATAATAAAAGATGATGATTTTGACAATAAAAAAGAAAAAGAAAAAACACATACACACGTGCCTGCAACTAAATGACATAATAATTAAATTATTAATATCAAATTTATCCACAATTATTATAATTATATTAATATTAAAAATCCAAAAAAAAAGAAAAAACTATAAAAGCTGCCACATGACATGTGGCAGCTTCAAGGGGGAGTTGGGTGCCCACCACCCCTGCGTGGCATCGAACTCCCCCAAATTAAGACAATCCCAAGTAGGGGTAAAAGTGCGAAAGGCAAAGTAAATTTTTATCAGCTGGATCAAAAAAAAAAAAAAATGTAAATTTTTATCAGAAAATTTCATGTTGCCTTTTTTAAGTAGGTCTTTGATAGCTCGATAGATGCATATATAATGATATTATGAAGTAAAATAAAAATATTATCGTGTGTCTTTCAATAATTTTCAATTTTATTTTGGGAAAGGGCATCATACAATTGGACTTAAGAGAATTTAATTAATTTCAAAAGTATACAGGATAATTAATGGAATTGACAGATAAATTTTTTGGAACTGCAAACGTTAATGTCATATTTGGACAAAAGGAATTTGTTAGTGAGATAAGGGAAAAGAAAAACACAAATATACAAAATTAAACATAAAATCAAATAATTTAAAATGTGAAAAATATCTCTTTAATATTTTTCTTTTCCACTAAAATTCAAGGTCTAAAAATAAGATGAGGCTTCAATCATAGCCGCTTCTACTAATTTCAAATTTTCAACATTTCGTTTTAGGGAATCCAAAAAAATGTAGTTAAAATAATTGTTATCTCTTATCACATAATGAAAAATAATACAATAATGTTAGTTACGAGACATAAGTGATCATCTCAAAATCTTGAAATATTAATTAAGAGATAAGATTTTTCACTCTAACTTTATCATAATTTTTATAGTGATAAAAATTTATGTTTAAACTGTGCCACTTTATTGTTAACTATTAGCAATATGTGCACAGTGACAACAAAAATTATTAATAACAACTTCATCCTTATTAAATTTACGAAAATCATTAATATTACTAAAATTTCGAAGCTATTACAAAAACAGATAATAAAATAAAAGAAAATTAGTGAGAGAAATCGCACCAGTTGTGAAGATTGATGGGACTACTAGGAACGAAAAGGATGGACCCCAAGAGCAGAAACTGGCAATGCTAGTTGATGATCTTGACCACACATTTCTTCCTCAAGCTACCATTTTAAATATGAAAAGCCTTTTCAAGAAGTAATAAATTCACAAATATATATGTATAAGAATCCATAGTTTTGAGAAAATGATTACCTTTGATTTGAGCTGTTTATTAAGGTCTTTTTTCCTGAAAACGCACTAATTATTACAATATTTTAACTCGTTTTATAAATTTTTAAAATATTTATAAGATATTATAAGGTGTTTATAAGGTCAAGAAACACCTCTAAGTTACCAAATTTCTTAACAAAATTGGTGGCAGTAAAAAAAACTGATTGAACTACAGTAAAAAAAGGTTGCCTATATTCAGTAAGTATTCCTTTTTGAATCTCACAAAGACAATCAAGCTCAATCGGAATTGTCTATTAATGGTGGAACTTTGGGGATATTGAATTATATTTAAACAGAACAAAGGCTAGAAGAAGAGAGTGAAAAACTTTTTGAGGTGACAATGAAAATGAAATCCTGAAGAGAGGGGTATAGGGATTATATAGGAGATAAAGAAACTTTTGTTGGAGTTATTTTTTGGCAGATATTCCACTTATATGAAATATTTTATTCTTATCATTTAGATAATAAGTTCTATCTTTTAGATTCTTTTCTTTCTAAATAGATATTAGATTTTAAATTTTTATTATCTTTTAAGAGTTAGATATTATTTTATATTATCTTTTAAAGAGTCAGGTGTTATTTTTTGGGGAGTTAGGAATCTTAGATGTAAGCATGAATTTGTCATATTCATATCTTTTAGAAAGCTAGAATTTTTTGAGAGGCTTATAAATAGGCTCACATATGTAGTTTGTCAAACACAACTTGAGCAATAGAATTCTTTGGTCTTCTCTCTACAAGAAAGTTCTTTACTTTGTTTTGAGGCTTGTCATGTACATGCTTTCTTTTATTCAAGTTATTCATGCAATAACTTAGTTTTCTTTTCTTTTTCTTTTCTCCCAAATTTAACCCGCTGCATCAGTTTGGCATCAGAGTAGGTTGGCTTGCTGATGGCTAATGCAGGAGTAACTAGTGGTTCGCAAAACAACCAAATAAGTGGTGGAGATCAGGCTTCCTTGACTCTCTAAGAGGAGATTCGTGCATTGAGAAAATTCTTTGATCGTAAATTGGAGAAGATGAATTTGCATATAGATGCTCTCAGCATAGACAGGAGGCCTGTGAAGCTAGGGACTTTGCCCAAGCACCATGACTGCTTAGACATGATCCTATTCATCAACGTTATCAATATGCCAATATAGAATATTCGAAAGAGGAAGAAGATGAAGATGTTGAGATGCTTAATATGGGATGAAGAAATCAGCAACACCCTATTAAATATAATGACTTTCGCCTAAAGGTAGATCTCTCATACTTTAATGGCAATTTAAATATTAAAGAATTTATGGATTAACTTGCAGAAGTAGATAGATTCTTTTACTATTTGGAGATTTCTGAGGAGCATAGAGTCAAATTAGTAGGCTACAAGCTAAAGGGAGCTGCCTCTACTTGGTGGGACCGTCTACAAGATTTAGGGAGACGTGAAGGTAAAAGATGAGTTAGAACATGGTACGTACTGAATGAAGCAATTGCTGAAGACTCAATTTCTACCCCAAATTATGAGCAGTATCTATTCTTGTAATATCAACGATGTCACCAAGGAGAAAGATCAATGCATAAATACAACACAAAATTCTTGCGGCTTGTTGAGCAAAATAATCTAATGGAGTTAGATAGTCAACAAGTGGTGAGATACCTCAATAGTTTAAAGCCTATAATTTAAGATAAGATTGGTGTTCGAACATTAGCAAATATCTTGAAAGCAAGAAACATGGAACTAAAGGCTGAGATGATGATACAAGACAAGAAGATGAAATGCTCTAGGAGAAATCAACTTCAGTCCGCACTGGCAAGCACAGAACAAAGGATGTCGAATTACAACTTGCAAAAACAAATTGAGGAGACGACGTATGACAAAGTAGCATGTAAGAAGTTGGAGGTGATCAAGACTAAAACACATGCAGAAGAACCCATATGCCAAGTTGATTCATAGAAAGTACTACTGCTATAATCAACCTGAACATTGCTCTAATAATTGTCCAAGAAGAAAAGATATTGGCATCGTGGAGCATGGTGATCCTAGAGAAGAACTTGAAGATGAAGGCAAAGTGATATGCAAATCCGATAGTAACAACGGTGTAGAAAATTTAGAGAATGACCAAACTTTTGTGGTTTGAAAAATAATGCTGGTATCAAAGAAAGAAGATATAACTCAACGCCACCAACTTTTTCGAAGTAGATGCACCATTAATAGTAGCATTTGTGATTAATTATTGATAATGGTAGTCTGGAGGACATTACCGAGAAGAGTACTATTGAAAAACTGCAATTGCTGATGGAGGAACATTCAAATCCTTATAGCATTGGGTGGATCAAGGCTGTGGGAAACATCTAAGTGACAAAATGCGGCAAAGTTCCTTTCTTAATTGGGAAGTATAAAGATGAAGTGTATTGCGATGTGATAGATATGGACGTTTGTCATTTACTATTTGGCAAACCAAAGTAGTTTGAAAATAATGTGCATCATTTTGGTCTGGAGAAAATAAAAAATAAATTAGAGACAAATGGAGTGAAGTTGACCTTGTTGCAGCTAAATAAGACGTTTGAGGCAAAAAATTCTAAAGTGGAAGGTAAATCTTTCCTAACACTAACTCATTCACAACAGAAGTTCAAGCCTGCCTGTAGAGAGGCTCCACTAGTTTATTACTTAGTAGTAAAAGGAGTCTTGATTGCTATGAAGGATTCACTAGAGAAACAACTTCTTGAAAGCGTACACTTGTTATTCGAAGAGAATGACATTATACAGAAGGAACTACCAACAAAATTACCACCAATGCCAGAGGTTCAATCAAATGTAAAGCAGAAACTTGAAGAAGCTAGTACTGAGTATAAAGTAGCTGCTAATAAACATGGAGGCTTCCTAGCTTTTGAAGAAGACGATAAAGCTATGGTTTTCTTGAGGGAAAAAAGATTCCCAATTGGTATTTACAACAAGCGACGACTGAAGAAGTGTGTGCCTTATCATATCTTGAAGAAAATCAATGAGCATAAATGTGGTGGAATTACCAAAGAATATATGAAAGCAACTGATCTTTATCCTTATTATCCATTCGATAAGCTTTTATATCCAAAAGAAACTGAAAACTCGAGGGCGGGTTATTTTCTTAAGAGGGGGAGAATGATACAGGAGATACAGAGAATCTTGGTTGGAGTTATCTTCTGGAAGATATTTCACTTATAGAAAATATTTCATTCTTATCATTTAGATAATAAGTTTTATCTTTTAGATTCTTTTCTTTCTAGATGGACATTAAATTTTAAATTTTTATTATCTTTTAAGAGTTAAGAATTAGGTGTTATTTTTTAGAGAGTTAGAAGTCTTAGAGATAAGCATGGATTTGTTATGTTCCTATCTTTTAGACCATTAGGATTTTTTGAGAGGCCTATAAATAGACTCACATATGTAGTTTGTCAAACACAAGTACTTGAACAATAGAATTCTTTGATTTTCGCTCTACGAGAAAGTTCTTTACTTTGTTTTGAGGCCGTGTACAGGCTTTCTTTTATTCAAGTTATTCATGCAATAACTTAGGGCCCGTTTGGTTTTATTTCCATTTCCATTTCCATTTTCCATTTCCACATTTCTAAAATAGTGAGAATTAGTTATGTGATGTGATGTGGAAATGAAAATGTATTTAGATGAAATGTTTGGAAATGTAATGATTATGTTGGAAATGTAATGATTATGTAGGTTGTAGGTTGAAAGAGATAGAAATAATGAAATAGAGAAAGAAGATATATAAGTTATTCGGAAAAGATATATAAGTTGTTAGAGAATGTGTTCTGAAAATAGAAATGTAAATTATGTTAGGTGGAAATTTTTAAAAAGTGATGATTTCTGTTTTTGGAATAATAGAAAAGTGAAAAAGTGGGTTTGGAAATAAAACCAAACAACCCCTTAGTTTTCTTTTCTCCTAGATTTTAGTTGTTGCATCAAGGGATGTAAGACGAATTGAGTTACTTCGTGTGCCTTAGTGAATTGATTTGATTGCAACTTGACTTGAGGTCAAATTATACAATAAGTCGAGCTTGAATTCTAATTTAAGTTGTTCAGTAGCTTGCAATCCAGCTAACGAGCACTTTTTTGTTTTTAAATATTTTTATATATTAATTAAATAAGTATTACATGTTTACAATTTATATTTTGTTTGATGAATTGAGTCAAGCTTGAGTTCTTTCTCCTGACTTCAAGATGATCTCGAGCATTTTCTCATTGTTTTGAGTTTGAGCTCTTGTGCTTGAACTATTAGATAAAGGCTCATCGAGTTCAAGTACGAATATTAGAGTTTTTATCAATTGCTTGACCCATTTATACTCCTGAGAAGGCAGAGAAAATTTTGAATTCTTTAATGTTGAGGCTACAAGCTTGAAGTGAAAAAGAAAATGGTGCAGCATGCTCGCTAGTTATATACCAACTACGATCATGTCGTCTTTGTACCAAATATAAAATAAACAAAATCTTATTTTAGTCCTTTAAAAATAAAAAATATATAATAATATTATTATTATATTTCAATTCAATCATTTATAACTCATTTAAATATATGACAATTGTATAAAATGTACCTTGATGCTTTTTCGTTTTTGTTATAACTTGTGTGTGGTGGGTTTTGTCGTAACTTTTGTGGGGTAGTACTCTTCTTTGTTGTAACTTTTGTGGGGTAGGACCCTTCATGGAGCACAGGAGTACGGGTTGTCAATTCATTTCTTTCTTTTAACTATATTGAATATGCTATAATTGGAATGACAATTTTATTTAATGCGGACATATGTGTGTCGTCTATGGCAACGACAAAATTATTAAATTCCAACCATTTCACCTGGCTAAGAATAGTTTTGGTCTAGCCATTTTCAAAAAGGATGCATAATCAAATAAGATTATAAGACTTTAATTGGTAATTAACGTAGAGTCGAATGATACCACAATAAACTTAATTAAATCTCTACTTTGGAAATTTATAATATAACTCGTAACCTAAGTCCTAAAACTCGATACTCCTCCAAAGTAAATGAAAAAAAGGCTACAAGAGCATATAATACTTTTTTAAAGAAAAAAAATGGTTTAAATTATGGATACAAATTCACACGAAAAGAATATATTTATTACATTACAATAGTACTAACAATTAAAGAGTACTAATTCTATTGCATCATAGTTGTACTAAGAAATAAGAGCACTAATTCCACTAAGAAATAAGAGTACTAATTCTTGGATGATAATGGTACGAGTCACCCCTTATTGAAACTAGGTTCTCAATCTGGAAGATGGCATTCAATTAGATCAAGAGTACTCATTTAGTCATTTGGAATTCTAGGACAGCTATGAATCAAAATAAAAATTTTCTTTGGCATTTATGTATATGATAAATCACTATCTACCTAGAATTCTGCCTTTGATAGAGAATACAATTAGTGCTGATCGGGTGAATTATTGCTGATATAATCATAAAAAGTGAATTTTTCAGAAATTTTTAGATCAAGTTTCTCATAAAGATTTTCTATTAGCCCGGCGTTAACTCTTTGATATATGTATCTCTTATTGGAAGTAACTATTGATAAAGAGTGAGACTAGATAATGCAATGGTGGTAGCTACTGAGCCATACCACATAGTTCCAACAACAACGAAAATAGCAAAAAAGACAGCCATTATACTACTGGAGAGTATGATTTCATTATTTTCTAGACCTGGCAATTGGGTATCCATGGGTAACCCAATGACGGGTACCAACGGGTTGGGTAAATTTACCCACAGATAAAGTTACCCGTTTTTTATTGGATATGAGGTAGGGACCCGTTACCCATGAGGATGGGTAACGGGTAACCCATGGGTACCCGTAATTTTTAAATTTTTTTTTTTTATTTAAAGGTAAACATGATGTTACTCAAATATTAACTAAAGAAAACTTAAAAAAAAAAAAAACTGCAAATTTCAAACATTAAATTGAACAAATACCTAAAGCATATTAATAATATTGTAGTTTAAGACTTATAGCTTAAGTATTCAAAATCTACCAAATTTAAAATACATTATATTCAAAAGATCAAACTTAAATTCCACTACATGCCAAAAGTTTTTTGAATTGAAAATTTAAATATCAATCACACATTGTTATTCTTGTAGAAAAATATGTTGCATCCATAGGAATATGCACAACAAGTTGTTTTAGGATATAATTTAATTTAATTTGCTATAGATTCTTAATTTATGAAATCAAAATCAAAATTTAGATTAAAAATATTTATATGTAAATATATATAATATATATTATATGTTTATATAATATAATATATATAAATATATGTAAATAAAAAAATATTTATGGGTTACCCACGGGTACCTACTGGTTGGGTCAAAAGATGACGGATAAATTGGGTACAGATAAAATTATCCGTAATTTTTTTGTAAGAAAAACAAGGCCCATTACCCGTATTTTTTTGGGTATACACGGGTATAGATTAAATTTTGTCAAGTCTATTATTTTCCATACAGAATTCTCTGCGTAGATGTTGTGACGGGATGGAACAAATTATTTAAAAGATTAAAGTTTGTCCATCTTTAATAAATTAAGAAAAATAATGAAAAACAAGTTGATATAAGATGTTGTTGCAATTAAATATAATTATTTTCAGCATTACTAAGGTGGATGAAGTGACACCATTGGGTATAAAGTGATTTGTCAAATCGAGTGTAGTCGTTTGAAAATACCTACCTCTTTTTTTTTTTTTTTTGATAAAAATGAAAATACCTACCTCCAATTTAAAGAAAAATAAATTTTAATATTTATCTCTTAACCCGAACTTTGCAATGATTCAACAACACAAAGTTGTTGTGATTTCCACTTATCATAACATAAATAGGTCCACCGAAAATTTTGCTCAAATAGTTAAGATTGAAGCATCAAAACTTTATAAATAAGAGGTTTTTAATTCAAATTTCATGTACATATTTATTAAAAATTAATTTTACTCATAAGTAAGGTCGAACTAATTTTTTTTCCTTTTATTTACATATATACATGTACACCAAGAGTTCATTAAAATTCGAATCTCAAACTTCATACATATAAGTATAAGGGTGATGTCAGTTGATCAATTACCTCTCGATAAATAGTACTAATTACCCTTGTTTTCAAACTTAACCTAAAATTTTTGTCCACCTAGTTTAACACTTAATTTTCTCTAAATTGTAATATTGGATCATCACATTTAGAAAAATTATGTGACTCTCAAAAAAATAAATCATATTCATTACCAATTACACTTAAAAAAATTTAATCGTTTGAATCTTAAATTTTCTAACCAGAATGAAACAAATTAAAATCGTTTTAAAAAAAGCACAAAGTTGCTTGGCCAAGAAAAAACAAAAAATATTTTTTTACCCCAAAACTTTTCTCATCAAAATTCAAAATTTAAACATAAAATTAATTTTCACTCAAAATGAAGATAATGAAATCTCTTGTAGAGCATGTTTACCAAGTCTTGCCTCTGAGGCTTTATTAATAATATCATAAAAGCTCAAGGCTTTATATATCAGGCCTGATCAAAATGTCCAAGACATTGAAAGACACGAAATCAAAACATTAAAATACGAACAAACATTCCCTGCGATCCATATGTTTTACAAATTTCTGACAAATTATATATATGTAGTAGTCAAACAAGATATATTTCACCCAAGTGATTTGGTCCCCTTAGCCACAGCCCATGTTTTTCTTCTCAGGCAACACCTCAAAACTCGGACCTGCATCAGAAAATTACTGTCAGAATTGGAGCTAACAAAGACACGTGTATGTTGGGGGTAGAAGTACATAAGGTAAAGTGTCGGAACAGTTCTTTTTTGTTTATACACATTCCCAAGTTCTTCATTAGAGTTCAAATCTCAAGTTCAGTCTAAGTGTGAGACAATATTATTGAATCAATTAATTACTTGACTCAATATTTTTCGAAAAATGCAAAAAATGCAATTGAATTAATTATCTCGTAACATATATAATGAAAAATAATGCAATAATATTATTGGCTTGTAATAAATGGTAATTTCAAAATCCCAAAATATTTATTAAGAAATAAGAATTTTAGTTTTAACTTGATAATATATATATTTTTAAATTTAACAGTGATAAAAATTAAATTTAAACTGTAATTATTATAGTAAAAATTATTGTAACACTATCATCTAATATTTTGTTAATGTTTACCATATCACACAAATTTGGTTGACGTTACTTATTATTAAAATTTCCAAGCCATTAAATAAAAACACATCATTAATAAAAGAAAAGAAAATTAGTGAGAGAAATCGCACCAATTGTGAAGATTGATGAGAGTACTAGGAACGAAAAGGATGGACCCCAAGAGCAGAAACTGGCAATGCTGGTTGATGGTCTTGATCACGCATTTCTTCCTCAAGCTACCATTTTAAATATGAAAAGTCTTTTCAGATTAACTGGTAAAACAAGTAATAAATACACACAAACACACATACACGCACACAAGAACAGTTTTGAGAAAATTAGCAGTTGTTGCACGTAATTTCGTGTGCATAAATATTTTTTGAATATTTAAATTATATGATTCTTTTAATATTTGAATTGAGGATGAAATTATGTGGAGTTGGGAGGTACAATAATTGGTGCAAGTATTTGTGTGAGTTGTAATTGGCTGGTTGTTGTAAGTATTTAGTGGGTTACTAGATTTTATGAAAAGTGCTATTTTAACTTTATTATTAGAATATTTTTAAAGGAGAATGCAAAGGATAAATTTGGGATATTAATAACATTTGTACCCAAACTATTTTCGTGTCTTGAATTCCCTATTTCACCCTTCAAATTAAATTGTCTGTTTTAGTTGTTGAAATAAGTTTAGGGCTAGTTTGGTTCGATTTTTAAGTTATTTCATGAATCATAATTTGTGTGATTATTTATCATTGTGCTATAATTTGATTTTCATGATTATTTTTATATGGGTCCACATGATTATTGGTTGTTGTATTTGATTCAACATTAAAGCATCTTGATTACACCTAATAAATTATCTTTTTGTCCCTTACTCAAATATAAAATCCATAATTTCAAAAATTAAAGGATAAATAGATAATTTCAATACAAGGAATATATCTATGGATAAATAATCCCATTGAGGGTGGTAGGTTAATTTATCATAGAAATTGCACATATAAGCACAGACTTTTAGTATTCGTACGGGCTTAAATGCTTGTTATTACTCCAACCAAACAAATGATAAGGTGGGATAAGAACATTTTATCCTACCTTATCATTCCAACCAAACCAGCCTTAAGGGTATTATTAATAAAATTTCAAAAATAACTTCAATTTACGAGACAAAAATGCCTTCCCGTTTGTAATAGTATAGATGATTACCTTTGATTTGAGCTGTTTGTTTTCCTCTTCAAGGTCACTTTCCTGAAAAAATAACAGTGCCACACAGTGTCAACAGTCCGCCAATTCAGCGCCCATGGGGCCAGACCTGACCCATGACTGGCCCAGGGTGAAAACCAGAAACTTGTAAGAGAAAAGTTTTTGAAATTTCCTTACCATTTTGCGCAAAGCTTCCATTTGGTCCAGCATCTTTGTTGTCTGAAATGCAAAAAGTTAAAATCTTCAGTATTTTGCCAAAAGAATTTCACAGGGGGGCAAAAAAAAAAAAGATAACATGCTAAATAATAATATTAAAGTTGACGTTGTTTGTGTATAATAAATAATTTTCTTAGATTTAATAATCATCAAAATTGTATAAATTGTAAGTATTGACATTTAATTACTAATATATGTATTGTGACAACTCAATGATAAACTGTGCCTATAGTTGTCTTTGTCATTAAGTTGTCCCCATGCATGAGAACTAAAACATGATTTTGATAATTTATTAATTATTATGATAAAACAGAAATTAAAATTACTTATTGAACGTTCATGTACAGTAGCAATTTTAACATTGTCACTTAATATTTTGCTAGTAATATTACTTTTTCTGACAATGCTTGAAAAGGCAAGGATATAAGACTTTTGGTCATCTCCAATGTAATACATGATCAACTGCTACATTTAATTAGTTTTTCTTATGATTTTTCTTCAATCACTTCACTCCAAAAATAATTATTCATTAATCATAATAAAATAATTATGCCAATCCTATGAGCTATTAAAAATTAAATGCATCATTATAATATATATATATATATATATATATATCTTTGGAGGTACCTTCCATTTCCTTGTCTTTGAGAGGGTTGCCTCAACTTGCTTCTCAAGACTTTGTAATTTCTTCAGACTAAGTGGTTCCAGATCTTCTCCAAGTAATCGCCTTAATAAATTATTTAAGACAAGATTTTCACAAAGCATGTGATGCATAATATATATATATTCAAAATTCACACATTATAATATTGTATATGCAATTAATTAAATATTAAAGAAGTTAAGAGAGTAACCTCTGTGAGAGATGAAGGGATTGATATTTGGCTCTTAACTTGTTTACAAGTTGGTAAACAGACTGCATAATTTGTAGTAGCCAATTTGTGAAAATTAGACATGTATAATATATATACATATATACACATAAACTATATATAGAATAAATAAACTTATAATATAGTAGAAAACCTGGCTGCCCTGTTCCTCAGCATCGCTTCCATGCACATTGGAATATAATTGCCTGTATCTCTCAATACTTCTTCTTGTTCTATAGCCAACAGACACAGAAAAAATAAATAATAATTATTATTATACAATAGACAAACAAGACAATATATTTTGGTTAGGAAAACCTTAATTCTAATGGAACTATAACAGGGAACTATATATATACTAAGTATTGAAATTCAGTCATTATTGTTTGGAACTGTTTGGCTTGTAATCAAGAAGTTGGCCTTTACTATGGTATATGTGTTTATATAATGTTTTCTAATTAGAAAGTGTGCGAAGGAAAAGAAATGGTTAATTTTTTGCATTTTTCCCGATGTAGAATACATAAATTAAATAATATTTATAGAGATAAGTATGTTCATTTTTGGTGAGTTCCTCTACAAAACAATGCATATAGATTTATTTGTTAATTAGATATATTTCAGCACCATCTTTTTTTTTTTTTTGTTTTCTTAATTTATACATGCAAATGTTTATTTAGGGGCATATATTTCAAAGCGGTTATCCTCAATGAGGTAATTTCTTACATAACTAAAACTTATATATACTGTGTTTAAATTCATTAGCAAAACGTAAAATATCACTTTCTGTGAAATATTATTATTATTATTTTACCAGTACACATAGTAAAGAGTTTTGCAAGATGTCCCAAAAACTCCTCACCATGTCCATCCCCCGACAATATACGAAAAAACAAAGCTTCTAACATATATTTACACATAATCAATTAAATTTCTATTCATTCTATTAGTTAAGATGTGACAAAGTGAAAGCCTAATTATAAATGAAGGCAGACACAGAGATTTAATTTTCCATAATCCTGAAAGAAACCATAACTTGTCCCCTTTCCTTGTTTATCAATCCATATGTGTCAGAAAGGTTTAATTATATCAATGTTTAGAAAGGAAAGTGTTGAATGCATTTATTAGAATTCATCTACAGACGTCATGAAACAGCTTCTTGACAGATTAATTGTTTGGACAGTACCCAGAAAAATCTTTTCAATAATAACTGTGTGTCTATGTGTCTGTGTCTGTCTAGCCGACATAATACTTCCAATGCCTGAAGGTTTGGGATCATTGTTAAGCAATATGTTATATATGACTAAAACTCTCCATGTATTTCTCAGGACCTTTGTACAATGATCAATGTCAGATACTGTTGCTTTCTGTATATGATGGGACAAAATTTCATGAAAGGTCATTCGACGATGTGCATTAATTCATAAAAAGACAATCAAGGAACAAAAATTTCGTTAATGAGCAAAACTGAGGACTCTTATTGCAAGTATATTATTTGTTTTAAAACAATATTTCATTTCCTAGTCTATATTATAAATATGCGGACCCTTCTACGTTCATGTGTATCTATTATTTCAATTGGTATTTTATTTCTTATTCCTTACTATAGATAAATGTCAAATGTATAAAATATTTATCTAAATAAACATTTAAACATTGATAATATACACTTGGTGCATATGTAAAGTGAAATAACAAATAAATCACCAATCAACGTTAAAAAATAGATGCCAAGTATCAACTGTTTTCTTAAGGAAGTATTTTATGTACTTAGCATGTATTAATGGTGTGAAATAGAAAATAAAATATCAATTGAAATAAAAAAATCTGATATGCTCGACATAAAGGATCCGAAATACCTGTATAAATCTCAATAAAATTTAGCAGAAATTGAGGTTTTAAAACCCTAGTTAATTCTATCTGGAAGGGGGAAAAAAAAGGGAAGAAAAAAACCTAGTTAATGAATGAACAAAATCTATGTTTCCTTGTATCGTTATACTTTCTTCCAGCAAACTAAAACTGAAGGGAACAACATCTCATGAGGGCCATGATCCAAAAGGATCAAGACAGAAAAGAGTTTCAAGAACTAGAATATATTATAAAGGATATTTTGTCGAAGGTCTGCTACACTAACAAAAACTTCAGGAAAAAAACTTCACTGATTTACACAAAACTAACTTTGATCCCTCTTCGCTCACTCTCCACCCCACCCCACCCCACCCCCACCCCAACCCCCCAACTCTTCAGGCCTCACTCTTTTGGTGAAGTTTCAGAAAAGGATCTTTAGAGCTTTGCCCCTCCACAGATCTTTCTGCCACCCCACCCCACCCCAAACCCTCCCCCCCGCCCCCCACCCCAACACACACACAAATATACACAAGTTCTCATCATTCTCAGATATACATAGGATTCTTTACATAAACTTAAGTGTATGTATCATATATATGGATGTACATATGTACATAACTACATGCACACACATCCAAACAAAACATAAACATAATATTGTATCTGCAAAATCTATGGGGAAGGGTTAGGGTTTGGGGAGGACTTTTTTGTGATAAAAATACCCAATACTGCCGTAGTCAAAGAGTTTTCCCTGGCTTGAGAAGATTATCATAGCAACCTCAGCATCACACAGTACAGACAGCTCTTGAGCTTTCTTGATCATCCCATTCTTTCTTTTCCCAAAAGTCACTTGCCTGTTTACCTTATTCTCTATTCTCTCCAACACCACTTTTCCTCTCCCCATTTGCCCCTCAACTGCAAAACCCTCACACACACAGAGTTATTATTAGGGTAACAAATTATATATATCAAAACTCCCACAGAAAGAGGACTCACACTGATGTGAAGAAATGGGGTACAAGAGAAAAACTAGGGTTTCTGTTTAGTTATAAAGATAAAGATATATAATACTACAAACCTTTGACGAGGAAGTTTCTCGGCCAATATGGTTGAAGGGTTAATTGCCATCATTAATTGCTCTTTTTCTCTCTCGACGAAAAATAGGGCCATCTTTTACTTTGGAGCATAAATTCTATAGGCCTGGCTACGATATAAAACATAGGAAAACTAGGTGTTGGCAAAGGATTAGAGAGGAGACAGTACGATAGCAGTATAGATAGATTGATAAATGAGGGTGGGCTGACAATTCTACGTGTCCCCCCGATCAAATGCTGAGAGTTTTACTGTAATAAAAAGTGAAAAAAACCCATTTTTCGTTTCAAACAACGTTATTTTACTCAGAGTTTTGCTATTCTCATTGAAGTTTTAGCTAGGGTAGACTGCAATTTGCATTTCAAATGGAAAATTTTCAAGAACGGTACAGTAGCAAGTGTGGTTTATAATATAATAACTGTTGTTCATTTCTGCGCATAACTATTTGGTATCCGAATACAGTATGCGAAGGTAATCTGTGTTGGGATATATGACAAATTAGGTAATCGGTTCATCATTTTCTAGGAGGATCCTGACCTTGTCCAGACTTTTCCTTCAACCTAGGACCAGCATCCATGTCTCAAACCCGAATCTGATGGATCAGACCCAATTTTTCGAATATTTAAAATCTTTAAGAAGCCTTATGATCTTCAAACCTATAATATAATGAAATAGTGCCCCCTTCATCTCAAATATTTTAGCACACAGGACGCTAAATTTTAGATGAAAATCAGAAGAGTGACATCAAATATGTTGCTAATAATATGTATTAAGTGATAATAACTCTTATTTTGTTATGTGATAAATGATAATATATGCTAAGTGATAATAATTCTAAATATGTAATAAATGATAATAGTTTCTATTTTGCCTCATAAATAATTTAGTAGCTAGTACAAGAATCAGTAATTATATTATAACTATCAACAATTGATAACATGTACATAGTCAATTATGACATCTATAATGTTGTAGTCTTCTTCAACAAATTCTTATCATAGATAATTTTCCTTCTGCAATGCAATTAGTTATACTAGCTAGCTGGTTTGGTGTCTATCATGTCAACTAGGTCTTGAGGTCTGAGGTTGTTATATTGTAGCCATTTTTCTCTTGAGTTAATCGGTGGTGGGTCATCTTTAATCATCTAAAATTATATTCTAAATACATTTGGACTTGCATCTCTTCCAAAAACCTGATGCCTTTCATATATTTTGTCTCTTTCAATATTTATGTTAGACGTCAATTAAGCCAAAAGCAAAGTTGATGAGGGATTTAAACGTACAGATACTAATGAAGGGTAAAAAGATGTCCTTAAATTCCAGCATTAATCAAGACTAAGTTCTGCGTCTTTTTATGATAAATTATAATTTGACTAGAATCTACCCGATCCCAACTGAATGCAAACCCACCCCAGATGCCGTCGATCTCAATAATATCCTATTGATAAGATTGTGCCACATGGCTCCGCACAAGATTGACTATATATTTGGACCACTATAATAAGACCGTTACCAAACAGTAAGGAGTATGCTATCTAGCTAGTCCAATTACCTTATTTTACCTTAGTTCTTTGTCATGTTGTATTACTCATACTAACTTCAGCGTTGAATGGCCTTAATTGAGAGTGTACTCAACTAGTTTAACGCGTGTTTTTGTGATTAAGTCATAACCCTAATATTGTGCAGATCAAAATCAAGTTCAAGATCACCTTCGAGCCGTAACCCTAATTCATTACCTTGTCCATTGATCTTAACCCGCATCAAAAGTCAATCCAAAGTGATTGTGGGTGGTAAAATCTATTTTGAAGTTTTTACATCACTACATATTTTATCTCATATATATTTCAATACTTCATGTATATATGTCAAGTGTATTAAATTTTTTTTATAAAAATAATTAATTGTGAATAAGATAGACTTATATATGAAGTAAAATATGTAGATATGGAAGATCTTAACCAAGCTCAATCACACGTAGGACATAATAATTGGTGCTTAGACTTGGCCACGAAGCACGGATACATTGCTGGCTGTATGAAGTTTGATGAATGTAAATTTCCTTTGATGGTCCTTTTCACCCCATACGAACCATTTATTAACTGTCACCCTAACATTGTGCAACCCGTACTCGTCCCATAAGGATCGCTCAATTAAATGCAGCCTGTTTTCACACATTACCACCATATTCACCTTGCAATTTCTCAGCATACTTCAGAATTGCATGCAGGCTGCCACATCTACTTATCCATTCAATCTCACCACTTTAACTTGTCAACTCATCTCCTCAACCTCCCACCACAACCATAATTTCCAATTCTGCTGGAATTAACATCTATTTATTGATTTACTCTGATCTCTTCCAATCTGTTCTTCATTAATCTCCACCACAAGAACTCAGAAAATGGACCTTTACCCAACCCTTAAGCCTCATTCTGAAACCTAGAAACATATTGGTGTACTCATGATTGAAAATCTAAGGAGAAAGCCTGTATTATTAGGTAAAAATCTTATTTCTTGGTCGTCCAAAAGCAACATATATATTGCTTCTTGTTAGGAAAATAGCAACACGAAAGTAAGAGAAAAATAAACAATACAAGAATTTATGTGGTTCATCAAAAATCGAGCTATATCCACGAGCTGTGGATGGTAAGATTTTTATTACTATTTTGAAAGAGATACAAGAAGAAAATCTACCCAAAGTAGTTGTTTCAAATAATCAGGAGCACTCATATTTATATGAGTAACAAGATGATGAAAACATAGTTCTAATCAAACTTAATATCTGAAAATCAAATCAATTAAACTAGAGCATCAATCCCAACTAACTAGAATGCTAAGTTCCATTGATAACGTTTGAAACAAAAGCCCAACATATATTTCTTAATCCTCCATCCAATCCAAGTACAAATCATTGGATCATAACTTTGCTGAACTAACACAGAGCCAGAAAGTATTATGTCCACCCAAGATCAGTTTGACAGATATCATGAAAAAACCCTTTAGTAATTCATCAGTGCGGCATAAGTTCTTACAAGATAAGCTGAAGATGGCCCAAAACCCAGTTTTATTTGAAGGGAAGTACATCATCGGTTTGTTGATAGTTTGATCAGATATCAAAGCCAATAACATTAGCCCTGTTTGAAACACTTCTCGTAATAAGGTGGGATGAACTATCGCAACCTACCTAAGCTGTTTTTGCTGATGTGAGACCGGGTGGGATGGAATCAAAATGCCACTTTTCTCGAATAAGTGGGAATCCACAATGTCTGATGAAATAATCCTTCATCGTAACAACTTGGAAGCAAATGAAATGCTCCGGCCACTATCAAATCTTTTCAGCTTCTTGACACCAAATATAAGATATGATTAAGAAATAAAAAGGAAAAGGATGGTGGTGGCCACAGCGGCGGCGGAAGGGTGGATATGGCCACACTGCAGCGCAGCGCCGCAACCGCCGTGCAGAGTGAATTAGAAGAGGAAATGGAGAAAAAGGAAAATAATGGAGCAAAATCAGGGGAAAAAAGAGAATGGTGCTGGTACAGCCTTGGCATGGTGATGGAAACGGCCAGGGAGATGGAGTGCGCAAAATTTCATTTTACCTTCAATAGTTTTGCTCATTTTAGAAATTTTATCATAATTTATTGAATTTAAATTTAATTCTATGTCTTTTATAAAATTGCTACATTTAATTCGATTTTATAGAAATTTTATTATTTGGTTGGAATTGGTAATATGACAAGTCGGAAATTATGGTCTCGTTGTTAAATCGAATGTATCACGTCATCAGTTTCACAAATTATGATCTTAATAAAATCAAGTTAAATGTAATAATTTTATGAATGAGAGAAGTCTAAATCTAAAATTCAATAAATATATTGGTTAAAATTTTATGGCCTTGTTTGGATATATAGATAGGGTAGATAAGAGAAGATTATATATAATGTTCAAGATAAGAGGATATTGTATTTGGTAATTAGAATTATATTTTTTGAATATCTAATTAATTTTATTAATTCCTTGTATGAATACAAAAATTAAATGATTGGGTTGTACAAAATACTAAAATACCTATTATAATAAAAAAGCTAAAAAATGCAATAACTTCCATCTGCAATAGTCAAAGCATGAAGTCTTTTTTTATATATTTATATGGGTTACACAATAGGCTCAAAGGGGAAGATTATTTATCAAATAATATGGGGATTATCTACCGAGCCCATAATCTATCATGTTTCAACTCCTTAATACCAATTATATGATGGAACTTGATATAATAGTCTATCAAGCTTCATCAATAAATGCAAACACACCCCAAGTGGACAAAATTACATATACAAAAAATCCAAATTTCTCCATGGATTGGGAAAGAGACAAAGGAGGGGGGAAAGATAAAAGAAGAAAGGAAAAATGAATAAAAATGAAATGTGAGATAAAAAATTAAAAAGAAGGAATTTTAATGAAGTATTTTAGGCAACACATCTTTTTCAGTTATTTAGGGTCCGTTTGTTTTTATTTTCAAACCCATTTTTATATTTTTTTTTACTATTTAAAAATTGAAACACATCATTTTATATATATTTTTATTCAATATATTTTTATTTTTATTTTCAAAATACATTCTTCAATAACATTTTCTTCCAATAACCTATATATTTTCTCTCTATATTACCATTATTTCTATCACACTCTACCTATAACCTATTAAACCTAATATAATCACTATTTTCCAACAATTTATCTTGATACAAACTCATTTTTAACTCATGTTTATTAATTATCTTTTGAAAATGATGAAAATAAAAAATAAAACCAAATAGGCCCTTAGTGCATGAAAATAATAATGATATAATACATATATTTTGCAACACTTTATGAGTAATCATTGCAAATAATTAATTACATTATTTCCTTCATCATATATTCTATTTATTACACGTTCATGTTATTTATTAAAGTAAGCCGGCCCTAAGTGTCCTATATATTGGATTAATTTGTATGAGATATTTTATACATTTCATTTGTACTTTCTCATGTAAATATCTTAAGTCACATCATTCACATAGCTGTAATTTGGGCCGCAGCCGAGTCTTGGGGGATCCTTGACCAATTCATTTGTGGATTGTAGGGGGAGGCCCTGCCTACAGGCCCTAGACCGCTCTTAAAATATATTTATATAAAAAAATAGTGAAAAATAATAAATGATAATACAGAAATTGTTATAAATTAATTATATATATATTAAATAATAAAAAAAATTATTTTATTATAATAATAATTTTACAAATTAATTAATGGTGGCAAAACTTGTGTTTAGCTTGTCACTATTCACAATTAGTACGTACTTATCTATGTTCACAATCTGCTGACAATGAAAATTTTATCACAAATCATATATAGTAATAATTTTTATTATCATTATACTGTCACTATACACATGTTACTAATGTCATGATTGATATATTGGAATAAAGTGATAATGAAATAAACATTCTTAAATTCATTCCTAAATACAAGATTTGTATAATTTGGAAATGGAAAATTCCATTTCAACAAAAATCTCTATTCTAAAAATATGGGTTTAAGCATTCCTAGTCCATAATGAATGAACTTATGTGCCTACTTTATTGAATGCTATGAATTTTTATTTAATTATGCATTTTACTCATATACTTTTTAGTAATTATATCATAAATATAAATATAATATGAATTACTATAAAATAGAAAGAAAAGGATAAAAAAAATGATTAAATATACACCTTTCAAGCATTAAAAATTGAATAAAGCTGTTATAGGCTTGAGCGTTATTGATCATATTTATGCATCTTCAAGATAATTAAAAAATTAAATTCATACAATTCGATAATATTAGAATAAAAATAAAAAATAAAAGTACTACTAACTTTTTTTACAAAAAAATAATAAAAATGAGATTATAGATGCCTCTCAATTTTTCCTCATAAAACAATTAGAGGGATCAACTTGTTCCATATCTAATAAAATATATTCTATATATTTATAATTTGAAATATTGATTATATCAAAACCTCTCAAATATGATTAAAAAATCAATAATGAAGAATCCTAGATTTTATCAACGTCTCTTCAAATTAAATTTTAAAAAAATATAATAAAGACGTCTCAACTGTATCACAAAAAAAATTCTAGAAAAAAATTTCTAGATATACAATATTTTATAAATTTTTTAATTGACACCTTATTAAAAGCTCTAAAGAGCTTGCTGAGTTACATGAAAAAAGAGTAATTTTCTTAAAAAATTTGTCACTATATTTTCTTGAATGAACGTTCATAATATAACTGATAAAACTATCTAATAATAAGCTTACCTCATAATAAATTTTTAAAGTAATATATAAAAATATTATTTATAAATAAATAGTATAATTTTAACTTTCCACAAAACAATAATTTAGTCATAACTATTTTTTGTTATTTTGATAATATAAGTTGGTAAGGCACTAAAACAGTCCCATTTTCAATAATTTTCAATTGAGATGTTATTTTGCTTTAGTCATATTCCTATAACAAACATCTGTATTATGTATTTCTCAAAAAGAATCAACCAATTCCAAGTTCATTCCATTAAGATACCTACAACTAATTAAGTTTAATTAATATTGGACCGTTTATAGAATTATTCCCAACGTAAGCTGATCATTTAGAGCTTAATAGTGGTAAATAAATGATTCATTCTCCATCTAAATGAATAAGGAAATCTCCTATACTTTTCACCATTCTTGATTGAGGAAGTTCTTGACGAATGTTGGATAAAAGTTAAAAAAGAATTTTCTAATTTCATTGTTAAGTCAAGAAACTCAGAATTATTACATAATATTGTTGGGTTATTCGACTTTTGACTAATATATACCTATGCCCAATCTAAAGATTAGAAGATTGAAGGTCTTTATTTGAATGGTTCTAGTAAATGAAAGGTTAGCTAGCTATTTCTCCTATATTTAGGCCTTCACGGTGTGTTGCTAGATACTAATCATGATTTTTGGTTCTATTAATAGTAACAATTAGGTCGCACGAGTTATGAGATTAATGCTATTGACTTATAGATGAACCTAATAGATCACATACAAATTTGAACAAATTCATTTCTTAATAAGGGAATTAATTGGGCTGATGAATTAGAGTAAATTAATTAATCTATTTAAGTAATTCGTGAGATAGATCAATCTAATTACTTGATAAGATTGTGGGGAAACTTAATTAATAAGAAGAAAATGTGTGTGAGTTTGGTGGAATTAAGGCCCATCAGAGTGATGAAAATGAAAATTCGAATTCTATACTGAGGACATAAGGTAGCTAGGTGTACTATTAATAAATCCTATTGGAGATAGAAAACTACGCGGAGTTGTCTCACACATAGAATAAGATTTCAAGAGAAAAAAAAAATTATGTGCATATAAGTGTAAAGGGGGTAATCTGCAATGAAAAAGATGTTTGATTAATTTTATTTGATTAATATTATGCATTTTTGGATTAGATTAATTAATGTTTTAGTTTTGCGTTGAATTATTAATATATATTTTTAATTTATACACACGCACATCAGGAGTCTGTTCGGACTCGAACTCCTGAACTCCCACATTATGTGGGAGACTTATGTAGCTGGACCACATGTCACTCGACATTAATATTATATATTTGTAATTGAAAAACATCAAAAGGGACCAAATGAGCCAGTTGCATAAAAACGGGTTGTGTGCAATGACAAAATGAGCTTAATGCCACAAAAACTAACCAATGCACTGGGCAGTGGGAATAGGCATATGCTTATAGGTCACAACACAATCAATGTGCCACCAACACAGTGCTTGCTGGGCAACAACCAACAGGTGCTAGGCAGTAGGCTCGAGCATCGTCCACCAACTTGGGGAAATGGCCTTGAGCTACTATCATGTTCATTATAATCTAAATTTGAAAGAAAAATGCACAAAATATAATCGATATATTTATTTTTCTTTTAATTATCATGTAATGATCAAATGATTGATATGTCAAATGATCATGAATCCTAGATCAATTCAATTGATTTGTTTTATTCATTTATGGTATTTCAAATTTTGATTGCCTCTCGTACTATACCATATCTGCTATAGTGGACAAACTGATCCATATACAGGCATTCATCCTCGTATCGAATACGTATCATCTAAAAATAAATAGGTCTTCAATACACCAACTAAAAGTTTGTAATGATAGGCTGTATTTTGCCACATTTGTGGTTCAATCCTCTAAGTATTTTCTCCTAAAGAATCGCTTGGAGGGTGGTATACTTTTCTATATTACTGTTCTTCTGGAATGATGTTTGATTCCTATTTGACTAGTTGAGGAAGCCCTCTTTCTACTACCCTTCGAATGATGAATCCCTTTGAGGATTCTAGCCTAGAAAGCAAAAGTATCAAATCACCTTTTAGGGATGTCATGAGACTTTACCTTAGTTGCTTCAAAATTCGAACCAACGAAAAGCTAGTTGCTTTGCAAAGAAACTCTCTTCGATCAGAAGCGAGTTTCCCTTGAGGCTTCACATGGATGAGGCATGTTTTTCTCGTCTTTCTTTTCTGTGGTTTCAAAATGTATTTCTATCTCCCTAACATGTACCTCTTCTTAAAATTTATTTCGAGATTTATTATAATAAGTTTGGCGAAAATTATGAGAATAATGCAATAAGTTTGAGAAAATGGGGATTGAAGTCCCGTGTATGCATGGAATATATATGTGGGATGTGCTAATTGAGTGTAAGTAAGCTATGACAACTATTAAGCCTTCAATGCCCATGAGATGGAGTAATCTCTATATCACAAGCTCATACTTGGGAGACATTGAGATGCTCCATATACATGAATAATTTATTGGTGTTGCTTGATGTTAAGTACATAAGGGTTTATAACACTGAGGTTTATGAGCAAAATTTGGCAAATATATCGAGAGTTGCATTAGATGCAATCAATAAAAGATGTTAAGTTTTATCTATAGGCTCATAGTATTGGGGTATGTGATAGGAAATTAATTGGTTCTCAAACACATTAGAAAATTGAATTTCTCAAACTTTCATCATGAGAGTGATCATGGAATTCGAATAAGATGGTAAAAGTTACTAATAATTGAAAGACTTGGATTATAGATGTGATATAAAATGAATAAATGCTTATTTTTCTACTTCATATTGTTTTATAAATAATTATTATCAAAATTAAATGGCTAAAAGTCATTTTGCAAATATGCGAGAGATAAATTAATT
This sequence comes from Jacaranda mimosifolia, assembly GCA_018894105.1. Taxonomy (NCBI): domain Eukaryota; kingdom Viridiplantae; phylum Streptophyta; class Magnoliopsida; order Lamiales; family Bignoniaceae; genus Jacaranda; species Jacaranda mimosifolia. The sequence goes on along the minus strand of CM032125.1, from coordinate 31,758,759 downwards.
GGGCCAAACTATGTAGATTGGTGTCACAACTTGACATTTAAGGATACTAAAAAGTGGGTTTATGTCTTCAACATAGTGTAATCTCCAAATCTATGGGAGGATGTGACAAGGAAAAGTATTTGATTTATTGTCAACATCATTTGTTGATTCAGGAACTAACAGTCCGATTCATGGTGCTTATGCAGTGCAATGACCTCAAGTTGACCATAGCTTTATACAGTGCTTTGCACTGCCAAATGTATAAGGAAATAAAGTTGTGCCTTTGCTAGCAATTATAACTTTTAGTCTAGTGATAAACGCTTGATCCTAACAATTGGCGTTAAAGCGAGGTCATGGGTTCGAGTCCCCAAGCTAGTGATGGGGGTAATTGTTGGATTTATTAGCAACATCATCTTTTGACTAGAAAACTAACTATCCGACCTATGGCACTTATGCAGTGCACCACCTCAAGCTAACTATAGCCATATATGGTGCTTTATGCTACCAAATGTATTAGAAAATAGTGTTGTGCATCTGTTAATAGCTATAACTTTTGGTCTAGTAGTAAGCGCTTGATCCTAACAATTGGTATCAAAGCAAAGTCATAGGTTTGAGTCATCAGACTGGTGCTAAGTGGTGATTATTGGATTTATTATCAACACCATCCTTTGACTCAAGGACTAACTACCCGATCCATGGTGTTTATACAGTGTAGCCACCTCAAGTTGACTATAATCTTGTACGGTACTTTGTGTTGCCAAATATATTAGGAAATAAAGTTGTACCTCTACTAATAGCCATAGCATTTAGTCTATGATAAGCGGTTGATCCTAGCATGCTTAGGAATGATTGTTGGATTTACTGTCAATATCATCCTTTGACTCGAGGACTAACTACTCTACCCATGTTGTTTATACGGTGTAGCCAACTCAAGTTGATTGTAGCCTTATACGGTGCTTTGCGCTGCCAAATATATTAGGAAATAAAGTTACGTATCTACTAACAGCTATAACTTTTAATTTAGTAATAAGTGTTTGATTCTAACACAAAGCTCACGATGAATTGCAAGCAACTTAACATTAACATGCAATCTCAATGCTATATGTTAGCATTAATGTCAAACGAGTTGAGAAGACAACACAAAAATATGGCACATGCTTCAAATGTTCACTTCCATCTGTAAGAAGTGTATGTGAAGCATCCTACTCAAGACAAATGCATACAATTTATTTCCTTTGAAAATGAAACTAAATATATCATTTTGCTCCAAAATAATTTTAATCAATTTTTAAAGCAAAATCAAATATACATCACATTACCGTAAACCACTCTTTGAAATATTTTTTTTAGAATTCTCAAAATAAAACTAAAAATTACCAAAGTCTTGAAAGGGCTTTTTCAAACTAATTGATGAAAAGCTATTCTATTTATGAAGATAGATTGAACATGATAGGCCTAATAGAAAAAAAACATGATAGGCCTAATAGAAAAAACTGAGTTCCTAGGAGTCGTCATGAGCAATGAACTCTATGTGGACTTGATACCCAATCATTGTTTAGTTCATTTGACTCTTTATGGAAAACTTTAGCATGTATAAAATAAAAATCAACCTTGTTTAGGTGTCAACATGCTAAAAATCATTGAATCCACTATGAAGAATGAGAAACCATTTCTTCTTGTTGAACTATCATCCTAATCTAAGATTAAGAAGTCAAAGAAAAAGAATTGAAATGGTTCATCTAAGGGGAATGGCTTTAGGATGAAGGAGGAATCAAGAAGTGAAAACTACTTGAAAATGAATAATTCCACCATGGTGACAAGCTCGAGCATTTAAAAAGGAACTATGTGGGTTTAAGATGCTTTCTAAGTATTAAATACTGGTTATGGTTCTCACCTTTGCAATAGTTTACACGTGATCACAAAGCTTACATGTGATTACAAGAAGTAAGGAGTTATATGTAGAGAAGAGGTGATTCTAAAATTGTGGAATAGCTACAATTGCTACATTGGCCATAGGGATTACAAGAAATATTACTGAATGATACTGGATAATTTTTAATTGTCTTTATGTATTGAAATTAATTAAAAAACCATGATCTTATCCTTGTTTTGGATATAATGGCTTTTGAATTCTCAATAAATAATAAAAATTGTTTCACTTTTTCTCTTTCTGCTTTAATTAACAATGCATTTAACAACTAACTTATATACTATTCAACCTAAAATTCTATTACATATTCCACAAAGTAACAAATATGAAATGGATTATCAAAATAATGCATACTTATGGAATGCAAGATCTTGACATAATTCTAAAGAAAGACTTCACAAAGTGACAAATGTTTAAATTAACGAACTCGTATGAAATGCCAAATCTTAAATCTTGTCTTAAGTAAGAATGACCAAGCCTCTATTTGTTGGACAAGTAGAGAGTTTCTCGAATTCTTTGGATTGATCTATATGGATGTATGTCCCACTAAGCACTAATACTAGAAATAACTATTCCTACACAATTTTTACCAATGACGACTATTATAAGTATGATTATTTGTGTCTATTAATTTACAAGCCTAAATCTCTTGAAAAGCTTGAAGATATAAATACTAAAGTTTGAATCAGGTAATGAAGAAACCAAACCTTATTAGACATGATTCATTTCATGATAAATTTAAAAATTCTCTTTCATTTTTGAAATACATTCTAGAATCAATGATTCCATCGAATAGAGGGCCAACTACTCAAAAATCAAGTAAACAACCTCTAGGGAGTTCTGAAAGAATCTCAAGACTACTTAGTTCTTATTTGAAGCCTATAAAGAAGAGCTCTCTTTGAATGTAAATCCAAAACATTATAAGAAGGCAATGTCTGACAAGCATGAAATTTGAGATAGACTTCATGCAATTTAATATATCTTGGTAGACTCACCGAAGGGTATTGTACTTATCGACTACAGGTGGTTTATAAATAAAACTTGGAGTAGATGGAGAGCTAGCAACTTTATAAGGCATGGTTGGTAGTTAAAGGTTACACTCAAAGGCGAGGTGCTGACTATGAGGAAACATTTTTGTCTAGAGCAATGCTCAAGTTCATCTGGATATTTCTTGCCATATCTACATATTATAACTATGAAATTTGACAAATTGATTTGAAGATTACTTTCTCCAATGGAACATTAGAGGAGAAATCTATATGAAGTATCCAAAAGTTTTCATATTCAAACAAAGGATAAGTAGCATATATCCCCCAACGTGTAGGGGCATGTGCACTTTGCCCCCCATCCGCTGCAAATGGACAAATTGATTACTCAACCTTTGGTAAATATGCTCAAATACTCCCTCGTTTCCATTTTTTGACAGGATATTCCATCGGAGATGCTAAAATACTTTGAGTATGTTGCACTTTACCTCCTCAACTTTAACAATATATGCATTTAACAACCTAATCATTCTAAAATCGCACTTTTATCATTACATTTTTATCTTTGTAACAAAGATTAAATATTTTATAAAAAATATTATCACACACTAATCATTTATCAATATATAGATCGTTAAATTAGTTTGAGCTATCATATAATTTTAAATTAATTTTATATTACATTTTACTTGGTTTATATGCATGAGATTATTAAAACTAATCTTAAAATTATATCCTTTGTTAGCAAATAATATTTAAATATTTTTAATTTAAATAGAGTAATAAATGGTAGGATAATGTTGATACTAAGATATACATTATTTGCTATCAATATTCGTTTGACTAGAGTCAACTATCTTATTCTTATTCAAATTAAAATCATAAACCACTTACACTCTTAATTAAATAAATAAGCACAAATTCAAAAGTACACCATAACAATCATTTGGTACTAGAATCCTAAAATTAATTTTTAATTATCTTATACACATCAATTTAGAAAAAAATTAATCATTAAATTGGTTTATACATTTCAAATAACTCAAACTAACTGAGCTGATGATATATTGATAATTAAGTAATATATAATAACAATTTTTGGTAAAATATTTTGCTTTATTCCACCAAAATAAGATTTTAATGCTAAGAATAACATTTTAAAGTACTTTACATTGGCTAAATGTAATTTTTTTAAAATATCAGGGGACAAAGTGCAACAACTTTAAAATATATCGCAGGAGAATTGGAACATGGGGTATTTAAGCACATTTAGCAAAAGTTGGGCTATCGTTCCGCGCAATTGCAATGGTTGGGGGCAAAGTGCAAATGATCCTATACGTTTGGGGTTGTCTACTATTTACCCTTCAAATAAAACAAACTAAAGGTTGGCAAGTTTAAAAGAGCTACTGAAGGACTCAAAGAAGCTTCTTGAAGTTGGAACATTCAATTCAACAAGAAAATCAAAAAGTTTGATTTTTCTAAAAATGCAAATGAGCCTATGTGTACAAGAATGTAAGAGTCGATTTTTGGTACTTCTTTTGATAACATCCTACTCATTGGAAATAATATAATCAACAAAAGTATAGTTATCTGCATAATTCTTCATGAAAAATTTTGGCAAAGCACCTTATATGTTAAGCATCAAGATTTCTAGAGATAAATAGAGGAGGACTCTTGACCAGTCTCAATCTATATACACTCAATCTATCTCAATCTATATACATAGACAAAATGAAAAGAAATCTAGCATGGAAGGATCTAAAAGGGGATTTTGGCCTATGAGCTAGGAAATTTCTCTTTCAACATATATGTCTCCAAAGGAAAAGAAATAATGGTTCACATATTGTATATATTTTTAATTGGAAGCATAATATATGTAACACTATATATGTAGGTGGTCTGCTATCGCTTACACTCAATATCCGTCTAATCCAATAAGGACACTAGAAGGCCATGAATAAGATCTTGAAGTACTTGAAAAAGTCTGAGGATCTCTTCATGATACACAAAATAGAGAATTGAAATTTTATGAAAATTGTAGCTTTCAGTCCAAGATAGATGACTTAAAGTCTAGTTTTAGGTTCGTATTAACCCTAAATAATGGTGCAATTAGTTGAAATAGTTTCAAGCAGAAGTTGACCAAGAGACAATCGCAAATTCAACCTCAAAGTTCAATACAATATACATAGTAGCATGTGATACTTTAAAAGAGGTTATTTGGCTGCAGAAGTTCATCATAGTCGTTGGATGTAATTCTTTCTAGTGATAATCTAGTATAAATGTAGTGTGGTAGAATGGCGATGTACCACGAACAAACGAATTAAGATCTTATCAAAGATCCAAGAACATATTAAGGCAACAACATTTGGTTTGTGAAATTATTGGTAAAAGCAACATCAAAGTGCAAAAAGTTGTCTCAACAAAAAAATTTGTAGACAAATTAACTAAACCCTAAGCACAAAAGATGTGAAAGATATTTGAGAAATTACGCCCAAAATATATGGGCAATTTGACTTAAGGCCAAGTGAGAGATTGTTAGAGCAAAACTAGGCAAACCTATTAAAACGGTTGCACTTGTTCTCTTATTAAAATATTCTCATCTATTTAATATTCACAAGACAAGCAATTTTTATATTAATTCATGTTAGTTTAAATTTACATGAACTCCATAAATTATAAATAACTACGAAATTTGGTTGACATAGAATGGCAATAATGAAATATACCTCTATGGCTTTGACATTAAATATTTCAAATCAAGAATTATATTAAGACATGATATTAATCCAACTAGACTTACATATAGGATGCAAGCTCATAAGAAGGATTTCTTATTTCATGGACATCTATGTTGGGACACTAGCACATATATGTGACTGTTTGTTAGGAAATAAATATACTGAAAACCCCCATTTAAAACTCTTGACTGGAAACAAATATTAACGAACAAGAAATTTTCATATAACCATAGTGCAAGACTAATATATAAGACACCATGGCAATTTATGGATAGTTGGTTGCACTTCGATTTATTCTCTTATGGAATAAATAGTCACAAAGAATATATTTGAGTGCAACTTGATTGTGTATAGAAATTAATCAACAGTCAACAAAAGATCCACCACCAATCTAGATGAATAAGAGAATCTTTTGTGTTTTCCATTACTTTTGGCTTAGGAAGTCCTTGGCCAAGCTAAATGATAATTAAAAAAAAGAGTGCTCTAATTTCATCATTAAGTATTGAACAACTAAGAACTATAGCATAGTTATTGGGTTATTTAGATTTCGGTTATTAATTCATATTTTAGGCCCTATCAAGAACTTAAATGATAAATTAACCAACTACATTACCTTATGGTACTCATAAGCAAAAATATTTGCCACTTCACCTCTACTTAGATCTTCATGGAGTCGTTTAATGACAACCATGATTGGTGTGTGCTCTTGAAATTAAAAAGTTAATTTTAGGAGAATTAATTAATTGAATTAATTTATTTATTCAATTAAATCACAAAAGTTTTGAGCTTGCTAGTAGCTTATTGGGGAATTTAAGTGTCACATAAATTTGGACAAATCTATTTCTTAATAAGGAAATTAATTTAGTGTTTCGATTAGGATAAATTAATTAAATGACATGGGCTTTGATGATTGATTCATGAGATGATTAATTTAATTGATCAATAAGATCAATGACCTAATATGACCATGCAAAGCTCAATAAAAAATATTTAATTAATTGATTGAAGTAATTAATTAATTCAATTTCGTAGATGAATTGATTGAATTAATTAATCAATTAATTGGGCTTAGCTAGGGTAGGACAAATAAGTATAACTTTATAGGTTGAGTAGCTTATAGCCCAATGACATAACTTTCCCACATAATTTGGGAGATTAGGAGTTGAAACCCTAACAGGTTCCTAATGCGTGTGCATGTGGTACCCAAAAAAAAAATAGCATGGGCTCGATAGGATCAAAGCCTATTAGGGTTATGAAAATGGATATTTTACATGGAAAAAGACATACTACGTGGATTATTATACGACACTATTTATAAAAGTTCTATTGGGTATCTACCTTACATGGTTGAATCACACATGAAATAGAATTTCAAGTTGAACAAAAGTAATGTGCACACAAATACACAGGGGCTGAGAATTACGTAAACTTTTTCAATAGTGGCCTCCCAAAATATATTTAATCGTGAACTCTCCTTTTTCATCTATAATTTTTGTGTTCTTATACTTTATTTTTTTTAAATTAAATGAACTCAAAATATTGAAATTCCATATATTAAATTATGTTCTATCTGATAGGAGTGAAAACCTCTTCTTGTTTTCCAATTTTTTTTTGATATATCAGATAAAAAGAAGAAAGATTCAAATTTGCATTGGAAGCACATCACATTATGGAATGGTAATATTTTGTAGGTTCACGAGTCTTTCACTTATTTGATATACTGGATAAGATGTTATTTATAGTTAAACTCTTTTAAACTTATTAATGCATATAACCTTTTTGGTAATGAATAGCTTATCAGTTTGACAATGAATGTTCTTAGTTGGACATCTTATTTGGCATTGGTATTAGCAAGAATTTATTAAAAAATTAGTATGGACTCATGAAGGCAGTCCTTTACCTAATTTGATTCGATCGAGAGATAAACTTGTAACCTTCACTAATCATAATTTTAAATCATAACATATATGTCATCTATATTCTAAAACAAGATTCTAATAGAATACTTCAAGAAAGGAAAATGAGTGGGTAATGGAAATCGAACCTACAATTGTTAGCTTGGAAGGCTAGGGGTTATAATCAATGTCAGCTAAGTGCTTTGAACCGAGATAAGCCTGGGCAAACCCTCCTTAGCTTTTTATCTGAATACAAACAAAATAGATCTACTTTCAAATCAAAATATTATTTTCTAGAGTGGAATGGTCGAATTAAGTTTACTAACATAAACTTGATATGTCGATATCAAAGATGCGAACCAACCTTTAGACAAGGAATACTTGATACTCTTAGGTGAATTTAATTCCAAGAAAGGGGGTTTTCAATTTACGTGTAGAGTGAATTGATTGGCTTGATCTATCCACCTCATCATCCACAAATAATTGACGTAAAAATTTTAAAATTTTCTCATAGAGATTAAATTATGAATAACTAATCCAATCATAATGACAACAAAATATATACCAGGTTATAATTATGAAAGTCATAGCTTTTGTTGTCTTAAAAAATTTTGAAGTTTCATTATTTCATTAATCCTAGGACCAATGTGAATCCAATACGTATAGGACACATGGATCATAAAATAGTAACACAGAGGATAAACAAAATAGGCTATGTTCGTATTATTGTTGAAAAATATTATAGAGACACAAATCCATGTTATGTTGCAGATATTGATCTGCATCATATTTTATTGGATAGACCATGGCAGTTCGAAATGAATCTTATTCCTAATGGTAATGATAATATATAAAAAAAATTCACTTTCATGGGCGACATAATGTCTTGTTGTCTTGTGTTGAGAAGTAGTAGTGCTCAAAACTTTTAAATTGTTGGAAAAAAAAAAAAACTTTTACAGAAGTATCTTATATGAATTTGTTAAAGAAGTAAAAAAAACGAATATTTTAGACAATTCCAATAAAGGTTATAGACATTCACCTCCTCCGAGGTTTGAATACGTGGAAAAACTATCATCTTGGTTTTTGGAAAAAACTTTTCAATTAAAATTGATATCCTTAGTCTGAGAGATACGAAGACATTAATCATTTTTGAAGAATTAAAGAGGACTTGTTTTCAAGTAAAAATTTTAGAAAAATGAGAAATCAAAATCCAAACTCTAAATTTTCTTCAATTGTACAAAAATAATAATATAAGATAAAGTAATTAAAAACGAAATGAGAGATTGATGTATTGGTTTAAGATCATCTTTAATGATATGGACAATAATGTTTAATTTTTATGTACTAGAACTACTTCACCAAACTTAAAAAATTTCAAATGAATTTTTTGAAAAACAAAAAGTGAGATGAATGTAAAATTACTTCTTCAATAACTAAAGAGGATTACTAATTTTAATATGAGAAAAACACATAATAATTAAAAATTGAGCTTTTGAAATGTATAATTGTGTAAAACAAGAGACTAAAATTAAGTCTAAGCCATATTTAATAAAATCAAGACTACGGACTAAATTTTATATGTTATTATAATAATGTAATCTCAAAAATACTAAATGAGATTATTTTTTGAAATGCATTTTTTGGGACAATGATGTGATACCAATATTTAAATCATGAGATTCAATAATATATAAATAAATATTATTATTTGTCTATGATAAATAATGAACTTGACAAGCCACACACGCACACCCCTCTTTTAAAAATATATTAGTCAAATATTGTTTTTGCACTAAAGCTTAGGTTTATATATTGCTTCATTAGGAAACTTATGCATTTGCATGGTAAGCATTTATAATTATGAAAAATATGATTATCTTTTGTATGTAAAACTTATCTTACTTTTTTATGTCATCAACAAACCTCAAGATTCGAATTTCAATCTCACTTATTCATTTTCTTCCAAAAAATTTGTGTCGTGGCCTTTTGAAAGTTATAGTCTGTTATGCTCGAAAGCATGTGAGTAGTAGTATTTTAGCCTTTAAATAAAATATAGATAAAATCTTTAACAAAAAAAGTATTATAAATATTTGCCAAATACGCAAACCTCAGGGCAGGTAGATATCAAGAATCAAAACCTCAAGGAAGCTGGATAATAATCCATTATGATAGAATACAAATTCTATCAAATAAACTTAGAACATATTTTTGTTAAGCTACCAAAATCTTCTTGGCCTGGTATAAGTTTGAACTAGAATGAGATTCTATGCAAACAAATCGAGGATGAAACTTTTTGTGATGAATTGGTTCATAAAAATCTAATTAAATCAAATAAGTTTGTGTATAATATATTTATATTGTTAATATGTTATATGATATAAATATTTTATAAGGTGGTAGTATTGCTTTGTTAGAGACTCACTTGTGCTAAATCGCTATATTCAAAGTTTAACTCAAGAACAATATAAGTCAGAAGTAAAATACATGACAAGAAACTATTATTATTTTATTTTTTTTGAAATATAAAAATTTTATAATTTTTTTATTACGAAGGAGTTACAAGTTGCACCACATATGCATGCAGAGCCCTTCTCGAGCTCTAGAAAATACCCAACAAAAAAGTTGTTGAAATCGTCCTCTAGGTCCATAATCATGCATTTTAGTCACATTTTGACCATTTCTATATTTTTATTTTTTTTCTTTAGAAAATTTTAATATCTTTTATTAATAATCAATCAAAGTCCTACGATCAATCTAAGTTATAAAAGTCATATTTGTGTGGAAAAGTGGTTGCTACATAGTAAAAGTAGAGAATATTTTAAAATTAATTAAAAAATAGTAAAGAAAAAAAATATAAATATTTCATAAAAAAAATAACTCGTGCTTGAACTCGTATGGAGGAAGACTAAATTACCCTCTTCACTATATTTTTCCTCTCCCTCTCCCTCTCTCCCTCTCTCCCTCTTTTTCTTTTATTTTCTTCTTCTCATCTCTTCTTGTCTCCATTTTCTTCTTTTTTATTCTCCTTTTTCCAGAAAAACCCCACAAGCCTCACCATCCTACTCTAGCCCACTACCACTACTCCACATCCCCAAGCTTACTACTATAACCCTAGCCACCCTAGCCCACTACCGCAGTCCAAGCCCACTTCCAGTCCACTATCCCTTCCCAAGCCTACTTCCTCCCCACCCCACTACCACTGCTACCCCCCCCCCCCCCAACAAATCTAATTCCTCCATCGAATTTGACTCCTCAGTGTTGAGTAGCATTGTTGAGATACATTCTAGATCAAATTAAGGAACAATGGTGGATGAGAGACTTAGGTTGATAGGAGGCAGCACAAATTCAATAATGTAAATGAAGGGTAAAAATGAATTTTTAGAAAAATTGACAAAGTTTTGACGCATAAAGTACATGTAGTAAAGATAAACATGCTTTGTAAAAAGGATTTTCTTTTGTATATATTAGTAGTTGTCTGCATGCAATTTTCGTACGTATAAAATATTTTTGAGTGATCATATTATTTGTGTATATTCTCACATTCATTATAATAAAAATTGACATGCATCTATAATATATATATATATATATAATTTGCATAATTATGAAAATAACATTCACATAAAGTAACCATTTCATTGTCTATTAGCAGATTAAGAAAAAAAAATTCAAAAGTCGTTAAAATATTGAGTTTCCCTTGCGATTAGATAAGTTTTTGAATAAATAGTGTTCTTCGGACATATAAATTTTATTGAATTTATACAATAAATAAAAGGACAAATCTTGTATATGTGAAACTTGGAATCATAACTTTCATTTTAGAGGCAAAAAAGACCTTTTTTCTATAATAGTATAGATTTATATGAAGTCCTCAATTATCATTTTTTATATTTTTTGTTATTTCAAAACAAAAAATTAGGGTATCAGTTCTTATGACGAATCCATAACTAATGCTAAAAGGTTGTGGCTTTAAGAACGAAATTGAATTAGGAAAATTCAAAATAGATGCTCTCATAGCTCTGATGACGACCAATCTATATTTGATGATTATTCTTTTTTAATATAATTTAATTTTTCTATAGATATGCGTAGCTAATATGTTGTGCTTCCAATGAGCAAGGCTATGGATTGATAGCCAATAATTTATATTGCTTGTTATTTAAAAACATTCATTTGGTATAAAAATTGTAACTATAATTTATAGCACAACTACGATATTAATTTTGTAACACATTTTTTACAATGAATACCTATTTTTTCATAATGTCTAATAAATGGATTTGACAAATTTGTGAAGAAACTAAAGACCTTATTGCTAAGAGTATTAGAAAACTTGACCAGAAAAACCTTAAGTGAAGTGTTCGATAGAATATTAGGCCCAAGGATTGACTATATAGAAAATAAATGAAAGTTGGTTCTAACGAAATGAATACTAGCATGAGAGATAAAATGATCGACTTTTGGATTGATCAATTGTTACTTTACCAATAGCGTATAGAGTTAGATTTGTTTTGAAAATATCATCACAATCATAGAGATTGTCACGTAATTCTTTTTAGATTGAAAGTTACAATTATATTAAATTCAATCAATAAATTTACCCTAAATTCACTTTCACTAAAATTCTTGTATGCCACCAAAATTCATCCACCTTTTATTTTACATCATTATCGTTTAAAGAATATTATTGTCTTGACTAGCTTCCCTTTAGATTTGCCAAGTGTTATAATATGCTTGATACAATAGAATGATCATCTATTCTTGTACTTGTATGCCAACCCAAATTTGTTATGCGCCATTGGAATAAATAGAAACAAGTGCCTTTGGTAATGATAATTTCTTTGGAAATCACTTATTTACCACTATATGGGATCCTTTCATTCAATTGGAAGTTATAACTAATTGAGAATTAAAATCAAAAACTTTTTTCCACACCTATTCTCTCTACATTTGTACATCTATACACCAACTCAAAACATGTATTGTGCTATTGTTATGTTATATAAAAATCATAATCTATCATTTCTTTGATTTATTATTCCTATCCTTTTATGATGTTTCACAACTTTATATATACCGATGTTTCAAAACTCTATGTCAAATGAGGCTAGATTAATTTTTCAAAATCAAAGAGAGCATATATCTCGTTCAATAAAAATTATAATTTATCGTTTCTTTTATTTATGACTCCTATCCTTTTAGGGATGTTTCACAACTCTATATCGATTGATGTTTCAAAACTCTATATGTCAAATTAGGGTAGAATCCTTTTTAAAAATCAAAGAGAGCATGTATCTTATTTTATATACAATGTCATATTTTGTAATAATTTGCATAACAATATTTTCTCATACACCTCAAGTTTTATATGATATATATCATTTATTCTAATTATAATAATTATAATTTGATATTCTCTTGTCCCAAATTTAGTTGTTCTATCTTATGTTTGTGAAGCAATATAAACTATTCAAAATGGTTATTTCCTTTTCAAAGCCATTATATTATATAAAATCACTAAAATCTATTCTACCACTTTTATGATTAAAAACACTTTGAAAACTTTTTTACCGTTTTACTTTCATCTATAACTTTTACTAGAAGCTCAAGCGCATATATAGATTAAGAGAAAACAATATTAGAAATCACATGCATGGAGTTATTAGTGAAAATGACCAAAGGGAAGAAAAATAAATGCACCTCTCCATAAAAGCTGCAGAAAATTCCGACATTTGTATTCAAACAGCTGACATCAGCAGGAGCAGCACCCAAAGCTTTTCCTGAAGAAAGAAGCTTCAACAACATGAGGATTCTTCTCAGGCGCTGAACATTTATTTTCATTCAACAAAGATAATTGAAAATAACTTTCAAATTAGTGTCGAAGTTATTGCATAATTATGATGCCAAACAAAAGCACTTATCAATGAAAAATAATAATTAGGGACAAGGTTTTGATGTGCATTATATGTAGTTTTTTTTTCTATATATAACATTAATCTTCTCAGGCTTAATAGTAACAAGAATTACACGTTATTCGATTAAAATACAGTAACAACAAAAAACAAACATATATCGTCGTTGAATTTTCTTACGTATATGTGTTATTAATTTGTCAATACTGACAAAATAAGTTTGTCTTACATGGAAATTTGTCGTGTGACTTAAAAGTGTTTAGCTGAATTTATTTAAAGGATCTTATAAGTTCTATCATCTTATAAAATATTTTTGGAGCATATAAGATATTAAATTTTATTTTACAAATAAGCTCTTGAAGTTTGTTTAGATAAAATATAATTTTGGAGCTTATAAAATATTAATAGTGACAATTTTGTAATGAATATGATGAAAACTAAAGGAAATTTTTGAAATATTATTATTATTATTAATTAAAAACTTCCTACTTTTTCAAAAAGAGATGGCTAATTATAAGTACCTATCATTTTATTTTTGGAACTTATAAGCTCGTTTTTTAAAATTTTATCAAATATTTTGTTATACTTTATAAGCTTTGGAGTATATTATAAGATGTTTTGAGAAGTTTATAAGTTCACCAAATAGTCTCTTAATATATATTTGTGCATAATAAGAAATAACTTTAACATACGCTATTGCAAATAGCTTTTTACTCAAAATGAAAATCAAACAGTAATAAATGCAAAAATTTTTAATGGCCTGCTCTTCTTGTGCATGTTGTTCTTTAATAAACATTGCAGTGATTTAATTAACTCCAAAATCCAGGCATATTGACTTAAAAACATTGGGCATTACACACTAAAGAACTGAATATATTGTCAGACTGTTCATGAGGTTATAAATATTAAAACCAAGTCGTTCTTCAAGATGTTTCCTACAGCTATAAATGTTCATACATGAAGTTCAACCATCTTTTTCCTTCATATTGACTGCAGAACAATTATAAAACCTAATACCAGGTAAAAAGCCCAAATCCATAACCACTATAAATAAATAAATAAATATAATATGAAATGATAAAATAAGTAACAAATATATTAATATAATTAATGGTCGACCTATATTAAGCGATAAGTAAGTTTTATTTTGTTACTAATAATACTTTTTAAGTAAAAATAGCGACAAGAACTAAGGTTTTTATGTTATCATTATTAATAATTAGTAACATATACATAATAACAACTTAATGACAATTTTTATTTTTACTATGAGTTTTAACAAAATTTTTATTATTACTATAGATGTGTTATTAATTACCAACAGTGATAATTCAGACGCAATTTTTATTACTATTAAATTTGACAAAATCACTATTAAACAAAACTTTTATCATTTAATATATAATTAGTAATAGCTCTCTTCGCTTAATATGCGTAGTCCCTAATTCTCTTTTTTCTTGCAGTGAGTTGTATCAATCTCTATCTATATATGAATATATGTATGTATAAAATATATATACTCCAATCAGCAAAACAACGAAATATCCAACAGCAAGAAAAGCCTCAAAAA